>JAVIAB010000092.1:65331665-65844165 GCA_032433765.1 Megaustenia siamemsis | reverse complement strand
CCCCAAGTCACGCCAAGTGGCGGCGTATAGGGAATATGGTGTTAGTGACCATAAATTTTACAGACCTTCGGCACATGATTTTGGGAGTAATGTGGTCGGTATTACGCCCGTGCCGCTTTTCTTTCCCAGAAAAAAATCCGGTACCCATTTAAGGCTGGGTGAACCCGGAAGCCGTCGGTTGGGATCGAACCCTACCCCTTGTCCTTTGTAGTCCAGTTCACTAACCACTGAGCTAACCATTAACCACTGGGAATACTAATGGTAACAGTAATTACAAATTATGTAAACAGGGCAAGACATGACAGTGCTGGGACTTGAAGGAAAGTTTATCTTTAAAATGACTAATTGATTTAAGAGAGAGTATATAACAATTTTGCTAATGTTATCAACACCCAGCATATTTTATACAGTTGTCTAAACAAATATGGAAAAGAGGTGCCATAAGACATATATTGACAAACAGGCTGGGATAAGCTGTCATAAGACTTATATTGGCCAAATAGGCCGGGATAAGCTGTCAAACGACGTGTATTGGGCAAACAGGTCGGGATAAACTATCAAACGACGTGTATTGGGCAAATAGGTCGGGATAAACTATCAAACGACGTGTATTGGGCAAATAGGTCGGGATAAACTATCAAACGACGTGTATTGGGCAAATAGGTCGGGATAAACTATCAAACGACGTGTATTGGGCAAACAGGTCGGGATAAACTATCAAACGACGTGTATTGGGCAAACAGGTCGGGATAAACTATCAAACGACGATTGTATTGGGCAAATAGGCCGGGATAAGCTGTCAAACGACGTGTATTGGGCAAACAGGTCGGGATAAACTATCAAACGACGTGTATTGGGCAAATAGGCCGGGATAAGCTGTCAAACGACGTGTATTGGGCAAATAGGTCGGGATAAGCTGTCAAACGACGTGTATTGGGCAAACAGGTCGGGATAAACTATCAAACGACGATTGTATTGGGCAAATAGGCCGGGATAAGCTGTCAAACGACGTGTATTGGGCAAATAGGCCGGGATAAGCTGTCAAACGACGTGTATTGGGAAAATAGGCCGGGATAAGCTATCATACGGCGTGAAATGGCCAGATAGATCGGGATAAGCTATCATACGGCGTGAAATGGCCAGATAGATCGGGATAAGCTGTCATACGAAGTTTATTGACCAAATGGGACGACGTTTAAGGGATATGGTCTGTAAACACTTACAAAACAGCAAACGCGATTCCGATTCTAGTCTCCTCCAATATTAGATCTCCAGGTCACTGTACCTCTGAGGACTTCCAGGTTACCGGCAACATTTCTTCCTCCACCAATACTCAGTCAGTTCGCTTTGGAAAGGAGCAATTAAAAAATAAATAAATAAAAATTGATATTTGAAAAGATGGAAATTTTTACTCGCTTTGGAGAACCGACTCACAGCACCTTTTGGAACTCTCGATTCGATAGGTTTAAATTGTTTTCATTATTTCCGTTAATAGCTGGTCTCCTCTTGCACTCACATGTGTCCTCTCTATATTCCTCGCTGCGTTTTCCTTATCGTCTCTCCTACTCTTCTTAATTCCTGCCACACCTGTTTTCCCATTTTCGTTCCGCCCTATGAGACCCTTTCCATCATTCACCCTCAGGGGATTCTTTCTCCTTTTTTCACTATGTTTTATCCTTTTTGCCCTCGAAATCCTACCTGCCCTTCTGACTATTTACTGTGTGACCGACAGGCACTACGGTCCTGGTCACTCTTCTTCTTCCGCCATTTTGAAGTTAGTACTTACCCTGCATGTCTTTTTTTAAATATATAAATATTTGTTGTTCTGTATCTTATTTATATATCTTATTTATATATCTTATTTGTATATGCGGCTTTTGCCGCAGCGTCGTAGTTGAACTCGTTTCTCTACAAGTTTGCCTGCTCTATACAATTTTGTGTTTATTTTACATGTTTTCTGCAGCACTGCTCGTTCACCGCATAATATTTAAAATATTTTATATGTTTTCCTATCTCCAACTATGGGAGAGTCCTGAGTGTAGTAAAGTGAACTCTAATAATCATTGATCAGAAAAAAAAGTTAGCTTGAGTCATGTGCGCGGGATTAAAGAAGACTATAAAAAAAAACCCCACCAAACTTTGACTATTATTAGATGATGAACATTTTTGGTACTTAGACCAAGGATTTTTGTAAACTAGACTTGGCACTGGATGATGTACTATTGATGACGACGAATATTGCATAGGTAGCAGAGCACCAAGACCTTGCATTATCGGCGCTTACTTCTGAGAGAGAGAACGCACTAAGAAGTAAGAGGTCGACCTTAAAGCTGTGGAATCGATGACACTAACCATAATTGTAACACTGAAATAAAAATGATTAATTCCCCTTGTGCTGAAGACTGCAAGCGAGGCATATATAACTTTCCATGGCAGATATTTAATTGCTAGGTCTCACATTATAAGTCTTGCTTTATAACAATAACAATAAGTCTTGCTTTGTTCTTATGCCCATAACTGGGCATAACTGAACCTTCCTTTTTAGTGCTTTCAGAGCACATGGCTGAAGAATTTCCAGGGTCCTCTCTTTTACGTACTTTTGCTTGTCTCTTCCCTTATTAATTCGTTTGGTGTAAAATCTCTTTATCATCATCATGTGCTATCGGTTGTCGTAAGCGATCATGTCAATCATGGATCATATGTCCTTTGCAGATCGTTGTATTCAGCACAGTTTGTGCGAAAGATTATCTGTCTCTAGTCAGATCCCTACTTCTTCTGTTGTCATGGTCTCTTTAATGTCTTGATTCCTTGAAGACCTTCTCCTTAGTCTGCCTCTTATATGTCGTCCTAAAACCATACCTTTTGTTATTTTTCTTTCCAGCCCGCTGTATCTTATGATGTTCCCATATTATTTTAATTTCCTTTCCAAAATGGTGTCTATAAGCACACACTTTTAAAATGTTTTTCTACAATTTTCTGGCCACATTTCATAAAATCAATTCTGTTGTTGTCTGTTTACTGTTTTTTCAGAGCTTGAGTGGATTTGCAGCTCTAACATCCATATGGTAGAACTAATACCAAACAAGACCTAAACAGTCAGAAATTTATTACACCTACTAATGATTTTCTACCCCCCAATATTTGTAAATCTGTTAAAGACCATTGCCAGCGTGATATGGGTCACAATTTCGGTTGCCGTGTTCCCATTTCGTGACAATTTTGTTCCCTAGATAAGTAACGTTTCTTTGTTCTTGTAAGACAAATAAAAATAAAAATAATAGGAACAACGTTATTACAGTTTCTTATTTCTTTGATCTTTTCAAAAATGAAAATCGGTCCCCTGATTCACTTCCCTGTATTGGAGTGTCACGTGGGAAAAATAGGTTAGAAGTCAACAGTAGCCGCAACTAAAATGCAGATATGATGATAAATGTAGACTATTATAACAGTCAGTCAACAAATTACGGAACTACAACAAAAACAACTGCAGTTTGTAATACATAAACCTTAGCTATTATTTGCGTTCCAAATGTGATACCTTCGGGTTTAGCATGTCTTTTTCACTATAAACTTTCAATATGAAATACATTTTCTGTTACATATATTCGAGAAAGATAATAATGTCTGTACCTGGTACTTATACCTGTCAACAAGCACTGGCGAGAACTAAACTGTCTTCATAATGTCACTGACCAAGATGGCATACACATGGCCTCACATCTCACAATTCCTATCGCACAGTCATATGCGTCATAAGCGAAGCCGTTCACCTCTTGCACCGGCATGTTACTCTTTGCAAATACTAGCTGTTCAATAATAGCCAAACATAAGTTGACAAAGTACATCACACAAACACCAACTACTTTTTACTTTTGGAAAACACAATTTACGTGAACAAATGCAAACACGCGCACAAAATCAGCTTGTTTTGGTAGTAACACCATTAGTCAAATACAAACACAACATGTTTAACTACAGACTCCATTGAGAATAGTACAATTTTCTTCCATTTTTTTTCTCCCTTTCTTTCAGTTTGTACACATCGGATGTCGAAGGTGATACAAAGTTCTTGTTTTTGGTTAATTTCAGTTCTCCAATGTAGATTTCTGAGTTAAAGCTAACCACATTTTCAATTTAACAGATTGACACCGATGCTGCTGAGTAGTGCACATTGCAGCAGTCCGCTTTGGCAAATCAAGTATTGTAAATGCGACCTGTCCCAGTATTGGAATTTATATGCGGTGTACGTCATAACATTGAGTGCTATTCAATGGCCGTCATTGTGTTTGTTCCGCTTCAATTATTTACAAGTTGCAGCTCTTTAATATGGACTGCTCTGCAACGTCAACCGAAGATTTCACTTTAGGGATTGTTCGCCATCGCTAGGTGTTTCGTGCATTTTTGGCTGCATTAGCTTGAGTAATCGGGCGTTTGTTGGCGCATCCATTGTTGTGTGTGCTTCGTCATCATGACAGACGTTTATATATTTCTCTAAACTGGTCGTTCGCTCGTAAAGAAGGACAAGATGATGGAGTTCGTGACTTTTGTAGCTCCGTGTGAAACTCCCAGAGTTTCATGGTAGTCAAGAGGGATGTTGCTTAGATTCAAGAAAGCTACTCTCCGGAGGAGATAGAGGGTAGACTTGTGAACTAGTTTATCATTTCACAAATGCACATTGCGGGTCTTGCTGGGAGGAGTTACGAGCTCTTATGGGTCGCTGTTTGTTGGGCGATGAGGATAAGCCGAAGACTAGCTGGTTCTTGCTATTCTAGCAAATTCGACCATTAATACTTGCTGATGTAATTTTTCTGATGTTCTCATATCAACATAGTCTGGATCTGTCTCGAGCTCTGTATCACAATCCTGTTTATGTCTTTAATTCTTATGGAATCGCTAGACATTTTTCCAAGCGAAGAAATCACTTTATTTGGTTGTTTAAGTATGTAATTCAAAACGGATCATATGTCAACTCGTTCTCTTGTAACCTCATTTTTAGTATTGTCTCTTATGGTACTCCAACAACCTTTTTTAAACATTTCAGTTCTGTTACAACTTTTCTTTTACGTGATCGGCATTGTCTTGTTTCGTGGGAAAGAGGCTTCTGTCCCAATATCTGGTTTGCCTTACTATTTCTAATGTTAATTTGTTTAACATTTTTTTCCCATATTTGCGAAATGTAGTTCACAGTCTTGAATTGTGATATTGGTTTTGTACTTTAGTCCGCCAATGATATGTTTGCGCTTTGTTTCTCGCCCTCTATTGCGGTAACTCGTGTTTTGTGTTTGTATGTGTGCTGTTTCTTATATTGATTGTTTTACCCTCTTATTTATAGGCATGACATGTCGTTGCACTTATACAAGTATTTCTGCTATCATTGACTGGTCTTCTGCAAAGCGTTGTTCATTGATATTACTTTCATTATAGGTTTTGATATCTTTCTAACAAGTTGAATCAAGTTATAAATATATAAAAATATAGTCAAATGAAGCAGACATTGAAAAAAGTAGATACAATATCTATTTGTTTTTAAACAATTGGATAATTACAAATTAAAATAATTTCGCAGAAGCAATATTAAACAAATATAAGGTATATTGGTTTCAGTAAAAGTCACATAAACAGCTATATTGATAACGCCAGCTGCAACAAATACAGTTGGGCAGTACAGAATATATGTTTAGTTAAAATGTATAACTGAAACTAGACGCAAGTATAAATTTAACAGGTAAAAAAAAAAAATTAAAAAACTAAATTGTAAAAAAGTACACTTTAAAAACAAATATCAAAACACATGCAAAACGCACTGCTCCAGTATATAAAAAAACGAATTTAACAGCTATATATCTGAATTCTACACTTGTATTAATCTCCTAATGGAAACTGATTATCTATGGAAGTAGCCCGATTAAAGCGTTGTCGATTCTGCTCAATAATTAACAATCCACGAATTTATTATACAAGAAATAGAAGCGAAAGTTATTTAGAATTAACACGTACAAGAATCGAAACAAATCCACAGACCATTTGACTGACACTAGTTGTAGTTAGCTTTAACTAACATCGCCTCGTCGCTACAATTTAACCTGAAAGATGGGGTAAAGATCGCAGATGCTGATGGCTTGCGTGCCGCCCATGCATCTAGAGTTGTTCGTGATGAAATTAAACACCCACAGCAGACACTAGCATTGAGGCCAGATCGAAATGTTGCAGTGGCGGGGCGGAGCAGAAGTAGATTACCATCTGGCGACAGTTTGATTAACTCCTGCTGTGTCACTCACTTTGATGAATCACACACTTGAGGCCTGAAATGAAAAACACGAAACACGCAGTTATTTCTGGTAAAAGACGATCCAAGATCAATGGATTGGAAATATTGTTGCAGACACAAAGGAATCGAATAATAATAATACGCTGAGAGAAAGACGTTTTTAGTGTCTTTGTAAGGTTCTTGTCAGAGACTGTTTTTTTTCCTCATTTGTGCACGCCCATATTCGTTGACTTTTCTCATTTTGAGTTCCTTTGTTTTTGATGAGGCTAGTAGTATTCACCGTCAGTCTCTACTTGTGCCTGCCTTTAGCAAGCTATTTCTAGTTAGCTATGTCAAGCATCATTATGACATGCTTCTTTTGTAGCGTAGAGAGATTTTCGTTGCTACACTTGTCGAAGTCCATCTCTCCGTATATGGGTGACTTTCTGAATCCGTTCAACCAATATTCAGGACAGACGAATCTAATCATCTTAGATCAAGTTGTTTGATGGCATAATGCCATACTATAAAAAAATAATGTTAATGCATTCATTTAATGTTGGACCTTGAATATAAAAAAAAGTATCATTAGATATTAACTAAATGTTGGATATATTAGGTATTCAATAATCGCATTTCACTATGCTCTAATTAAATGTTGAATATTGAGTGCACAATAACCGCATTCACTAAATAAGTGTTGAACACTGAGTATCCAATAACCACACTTGGGAATTAATTATATGTTAAAAAACCCCACACAAAATGCGCTATTTAAATGTTGAATCCTGAGTATACAAAACGTACATTAAACAACACTATAAATGTTGGACTTCAGGCATCCAAAAACAATACTAGGCATTCATTAAATATTGAACTTTGTAAATTTAATCAAACAGCAATGTTTTTGTGTATGCTTGTGCTTTTGTGTATGCTTGTGCTTTTGGTTATGCTTGTGCTTTTGTGTATGCAAATGTGCATGTCTTTCCACAAAAAAACCCTCGCAGGCTGGTAAATTGTTGAAGGTGGCTATTGCCTTTTCCCCATATCTGTAAGGTACTAAATATTGTCCACTGAAGTCAAGCCTTAGACATTCCATTACACCAACGATTATCAACCTGTTGTTAGTGACCTCTAACAGCGTCATCAAATGTTTCTGGAAGGTTACGAGGTCATTGAAAGATTAAATAATTACTTTTACATGTTTGACTGTGAAATACTTAATTACTTTTACAAACTTTATTTGGCTATTATAAATGACACTAGCGAATTAATTAATTTGTTAATTCTTTTCGGATCAATGGCGATAAACAGGATACAAATCATAGCCCGTTATGGCTAGCGATTCGCAGCCAAGTCTCGTGGACGGGTGGTGGTTCTTATAGCTTGTTTCATAACTCGTGCCCAAATTTTAAAATCGATAGCTTTTTAACCGCTTGTTGTAAGTTGTTCAAAATTTGCATGTAAAGTTATAATAATTAAAACCCAACAAGGAATTAATTTCATAAAAAAAAACATTTGGTTATTATTGTTGCTTATTTGATTTATATAAATTTATAACGACCCATTGATGTAGTCAAAACTTAATGTTTACAGTATTTTAAGTTAAAAATAGGGAGTAAAAATCCATACACGGTAAAATTGACGTGTTTGCACGCTTTTACCGTGGTTTTTTGACACAATTAGACACTTGTAAAAAACACGAGAAATTGTGTGTTCCATTTCCGTTCATTCATACGTGGAACGATAACATTTATCATGAGTCTTAAAATGAAATTCTGCAGTTTACAAAACATCGCAATAAAAATGTATGACTATTTTTGCAAAGAGGCTAAACGAGGAAGATTATTTCATTCTTTAGAAAACCCTGAGAATAGGACAAGACACATTTTGCATTTATCTAAACGGTCATTTAATCGCTGGATTCAAGCACGTGACAGTCAATGTTCAAAATATACAAAATCACAAGGAAGAGTAAAAATGTTGGATAATTTCGACAGTGAACTTATTAGAAGTGAAATTCGCAAAATGTTGGGTATGAATGAAACTGTTACAATAAGAAAATTAAAAGTATCGCTGAAAAAGAACAACAGTATTGAAATATCAAAGTCTACATTATGGAGGAGTGTGAGAGCTGCAGGCTTTACATTCAGAAAGTATTCCAATGGACGAAACATCATCTGTGAGAAGCCACATATAGTAGTCATGAGAAGCAAGTACTTACGTGAAGTAAAAGAGGTGCGCAAGCAAGGTTATGATATTGTGTAATAGAACAAAGAAGTATGTGTTAGCACTCGGAAAAAGTTTTTCCGAGTGCTAACACATACTTCTTTGTTCTATTATTCCCTATTATCGCCTCGGAAGTTCCCCATATAATAATATTTATGTATTATTATTTGTACCCACTATGATATTGTGTACTTGGATGAAACATGGATCAATGCTCACCACACTAACCAAAGGGAATGGCAGTCATCAGATGGAAAGATTAAGAGATTAATACCTAGCAGCAAAGGACAGCGCTTGATAATTGTTCATGCAGGTAGTCGATAACATGGACTAAAACAGAATGTAGAGCTCATTTTTCTTTCAAAATCCATAGACAATCCGGATTATCACTCTGAGATGAATGGTCACATATTTAGACATTGGATTGAAAATTATGTTCTCCCATCACTAGATCGACCATCTTGCCTAATAATGGACAATGCAGCGTACCACAACATTATTGCACTTGAAGATAAAGTCCCGACGTCATCCAGTACAAAAAATGCTATTAAGATATGGCTCACAAAGGAGCACATACAATTTAATAACATGTACTTAAAACCTGAATTACTATCTCTAGTAAAGCAAAAACAAAGGACAAAGATTTTTCAAATAGATAAGATTATCCAAGAGCACGGTCATATAAGTTTGAGACTGCCACCTTACCATGCTCATTTAAATCCAATAGAACTAATCTGGGCAAAAATATAAGGACAAGTGGCAGATGAAAATACAACATTCAAAATATGCGATGTAAAGACTCTTGCTAATCTCGCTTTATTAAATATAGACAAAGATTATTGGGCTAAATGTGAAGACCACGTCTTAAAACAGGAAGAGGAATATTTGAAAAAATGATGGTTTGTGGAATGTTCAACCCCAAACAGTTATTAATCTTTTAGACTCGTCTGATTCAGAATGAAAGTATATAGCCCCCACAATGTTGGCCCCTATATTACCTTAAATTAGTTCAACAAACGGTCCTTATCAGGACCACACAACTATGAAAATTGGACATACAGGTATACCTTGATATTATCGTCCGTCCTCGAACTGAGAAGACAATAATTCTCCTGGCGTTTTGTCTTATTAGGTTATTTCCCCATTACGGCCACGCCTTTACCTAGTGAAAATTAATCATAGACCAGCAACTACGGTAATTTCTATTATTTAGGGGTTCACAATTTACAATTTTGAAAACATCAAAGAAATTCGCCGCTTTAAGAAAACTGCAGCTGCAAGATATTTGTTAAATATACATTTAAAGGGTCTTTTGCATTCTAATAACATTTGGAAAATTTCAACAGTTTTTAACAAACGGTTACTGAGTAATAGCGTTTTGAAGTTGGGCACGTGATTTGAAACGAGCTATAATCACATAGTTGAACCTACTTTGTTAATTGTTCTGGGTAAAGTTTCTTATTGTCTTTCTTAATGTCTTCTAGCACCCGGCATTGTAGTGGCGAGGGAGTCTTTTTTAATTTTGTTCAAATGATGAATGTGCCTCCGGTGACTTCTGCTGAGAAGCTTGACACGCACAGAGCATTGATTGTTCCGTCTGTTACTTACTTGGCAGTCTTGATTGTTCCGTCTGTTCCTTGGTAGTCTTTATTGTTCCGTCTGTTACTTGGTAGTCTTTATTGTTCCGTCTGTTCCTTGGTAGTCTTTATTGTTCCGTCTGTTACTTACTTGGTAGTCTTTATTGTTCCGTCTGTTACTTACTTGGTAGTCTTTATTGTTCCGTCTGTTACTTACTTGGTAGTCTTTATTGTTCCGTCTGTTACTTACTTGGTAGTCTTTATTGTTCCGTCTGTTACTTACTTGGTAGTCTTTATTGTTCCGTCTGTTACTTACTTGGTAGTCTTTATTGTTCCGTCTGTTACTTACTTGGTAGTCTTTATTGTTCCGTCTGTTACTTACTTGGCAGTCTTGATTGTTCCGTCTGTTATTTACTTGGTAGTCTTTATTGTTTCGTCTGTAACTTGGTAGTCTTTATTGTTTCGTCTGTTATTTGGTAGTCTTTACCGTTCCGTCTGTTACTTACTTGGCAGTCTTGATTGTTCCGTCTGTTATTTACTTGGTAGTCTTTATTGTTTCGTCTGTTACTTGGTAGTCTTTACCGTTCCGTCTGTTACTTACTTGGTAGTCTTTATTGTTCCGTCTGTTATTTACTTGGTAGTCTTTATTGTTTCGTCTGTTACTTGGTAGTCTTTATTGTTTCGTCTGTTACTTGGTAGTCTTTATTGTTTCGTCGTTTACTTGGTTGTCTTTATTGTTTCGTCTGTTACTTGGTTGTCTTTATTGTTTCGTCTGTTACTTGGTTGTCTTTATTGTTTCGTCGTTTACTTGGTTGTCTTTATTGTTTCGTCTGTTACTTGGTTGTCTTTATTGTTTCGTCTGTTACTTGGTTGTCTTTATTGTTTCGTCTGTTACTTGGTAGTCTTTATTGTTCCGTCTGTTATTTACTTGGTAGTCTTTATTGTTTCGTCTGTTACTTGGTAGTCTTTATTGTTTCGTCTGTTACTTGGTAGTCTTTATTGTTCCGTCTGTTATTTACTTGGTAGTCTTTATTGTTTCGTCTGTTACTTGGTAGTCTTTATTGTTTCGTCTGTTACTTGGTTGTCTTTATTGTTTAGTCTGTTACCTACTCGGCAGTCTTTATTGTTTCATATGTTACTTGTTTGAGTATTACATAAATGAGGTTTCCTAGCTATTATTAATATGGAGTTCGGGTTACTGGACTATTGTATAAGGGGATCGCGACTTGAAGGCTATGATTAATTATAACTCCCATCTCTGTTTTAGGTTGTTTGTCTCTTTCTCTCTATATCTCTCTGTATCTCTCTCTCCGCCCTTGAAGTTCTGGTCTTTTATTTGCTAGGCTAATGCATCAGAAAATCATATATTTTAAGCTTATGGCCTTTACTGTATAGGGTAGTGTAGGAGTGTGTAGGGATAATACCTCATGACAAGAGCCACTCACATCCTTCGGATGTCCCGGGACCTGGAGTCTATTTGGTCCCTAACCCCCCTCCACCTTCCTCCCATCCCCACCTCATCCGCCGTACCCCCCAAAGCAACGGCTTTGGCTGGCCATCTAAACTACGGATGACGATTTAAGGAAGGGAGTCTCCCTTTTATAGTACACACAGCTGCTAGCAGAAAGAGTGGAGGTTCAACTCAGTCGGCAACCATCTCGAAACTAGGTGGAACTGACAGGTAACTGGCTCATGGACCTTAGGTGTTAACTGGCCAGAACCAATCAGAAAGCAACAGCAAACTAATGATTGCAGGCTGCTGATAAATCACGACTGCCAAAGAGAGAAAATCTCAAAGATCTGATAGTGAGACTTTCAGGCCAGGCAGATCAAATATGCGAACTCAGAAAATGACTAACAGCAGAGCAAGCACACATTATAATGATGACAGCCAAAAGCCCATCTTTATTATTCTGGAATCACTGTTGCTTGTGCAATGTAAATATAAACATAAACTAAGACTAGGAACTTGGAATGTAAAGAGCCTTTATCTCAGAAAACATTTGATGATCAGTAATGAAATGGACAGACACAATGTAGACATCCTTGGTATCTCTGAGCACAGATGGGCTGGAAAAGGTCATTTCGAGACTCAATAGTGCAAAAAAACGGACAAGGAGGTATAGGATTCATCTTGACAAAGAAAATATATACAACTCTCCTTGTTTACAATACAGTCAGAAACAGATTACTAATAATTAGACTAAGAAGGAAAAAGCGAAACATCACAGTCTTAAAAGTATATACTTCCACAATAGCAGAAAATGATGATCAAATTGAAGAAATTTACAACTCCATGCATAGTACCACAGAAGAAGTAGATACAAGAGGTATTTTAATCATCATGGGAGACTTCAACGCAAAAGTTGGCATGGAAAGAACAGAAAAAAAAAACAGTTCAAGGGGCCATTTAGCATAGGACATAAAAACGCCAGAGGTGAAAAAACATATAATTTTCTGTGAGTAAAAGCTTGCTATAGCCAACACTTTCTTCAAACAGCACCCAAGAAGATTATACACTTGGACTTCTCCAGATGGCAATACAAGACATCAAATGGACTTCACCCTGTTCCAGTAAAGATGGAGATCTAGAGCGACATCATCCAAAACACTACCCGGCACAGACTGCAACTCAGAACATGAACTACTAATAGCAGAGTTGCTTGCTTGCGTTCGCCCGATGACTTAAGGAGTGTACATCGTCATCATCCGCCCTTAAAAGGACATTAAGTAGGCGTGTCCGCGTATGTTGTGGTTTACAGTATAACTGTTATATTTGCGCCTTTCGGCCCAACACATCCGACTTCAGTATGACATTTTTGAGTACCGGGTTGTCTTCCCTCTCCGATCCCTACTCGTTTGGCCAGACTAGACAGGTTAGTCTGTTACTAGAGGCACCACGGAGAGGTGGAGCAGGGTCTGGATGGTTCTGGTTCACCGATCCTGGCGCAAGCCATCAGCTGTGGATCGCTGACAACTTCCAGCTCTGGTGCTGGGAGGCGCGCCTTCGCCTCCATAGCAGAGTTGAATATAAGGCTTTAAAAATTGGTGATAGGGGCAAGACCAATACGTTTTAAATTGTTTTTATATCATCAGAATATAACATAGAAGTTAGAAGCAAATTTGATTTGTTGATGGCAGTACAAGAAGATACGTGACCAAACGAGCTAGCCACACAATCAAGAGATATTCACATCTCTTCAGCACAGAACTTCATCCCCAGAAACTTGAACAGAAAGAAAACTACATCTAAGAAAAAACAGTGACTCTCATGGAAGAAAGAAAGCGAAACATCTAATTGGTTTGAAATACACAAAGTGACAAAGTGGTGAGGTAGGGATACATCCTCTCTCCAGAACTCTTCATCTTCTATGCTGAGAACATTATGAGAAGTGTCAGAAAATGTGATATATTTGTGCAATTCGACTATTTCACAATAAATGGGAACAATTCCAGAACTCAGATACGCTGATGACACAGTCCTCCCCTCAAACAGTGCAGAAGGATTAAAAGAGACAAGTGAGTGTGTTAAAAAGCACAGTGAAGAGCAAAACTTCTATCCAAACATGCAGAAAACTAAGATTATGTTAACAGACAACACAAAAAGCCAATCCAAAATCATCATCAACAAAAAAGAACTTGAAATTGTAACAAACTATGAATATCTGGGATGTGTAGTAAATAATAATCGAGACTGTGATAAAGAGATCAAAAGCAAATTAGTAAAAGCAAAATAAAAATTAAATGTCACGAAGAACATGTGGAACAACACCAGCAAGGCAGCAAAAATAAAATGACAGAGGTCATGCGTCTTCATGTAAACATTTGTGACAATTTCGGTATTTTTATTTTGGTGATTGATTATGAGCACAAAAAAATATTTCCAAGACTAGCTAATTTGAAGCTTTCTGATCACAAATATTTTGCGTTATTAAAAGTTAACGCCTCAAAATAAACGTGTGTGTACCTTATAATAAGAATCATGTGCAAATTATTTTGCGTTATTGAGCATAATGTCATAAGATAATAAGATAGCTAAAATATTAGTAACAACAGAT
Organism: Megaustenia siamemsis; assembly: GCA_032433765.1. Classification (NCBI taxonomy): domain Eukaryota; kingdom Metazoa; phylum Mollusca; class Gastropoda; order Stylommatophora; family Ariophantidae; genus Megaustenia; species Megaustenia siamemsis. The sequence continues at coordinate 65,830,054 of JAVIAB010000092.1, read as the reverse complement.
GCATCAAAAGCTTTATTATTCACAAAACTCAGTGGCGTTGCATGGATTACCATCGTCAGGGAAGGCAAATAATTGGGTTGACAGCGCCAGGGTGAAAGGAGGTATTGCGCCTTTCAAGATGCCATTTTTATGTATTATTCTTATTTCCTTTTCGCTCTTTTGAAATATTGCATCCTTAAGAATTTTGTTCCTGGAGCAATCAAGTCAGGCCCCCATCAAACTACTCCTCTGACAAGACCACTATCGTAACATTTGAAGCTAACATAATGTAAATAATATATTTGATTATAGTCCAGTACACGAGCATAGAAAAAGTCTGAGGCATGACCGAAGAGACAAATTCCCAATGCATCAAGACAAAGTCCAGCAGATAATATCCTTTATTGTTATAGGAAATATACTGCTCTGGCCTTGTAATACATTTCTAATTGCTATTTAAATGAAATATTTTTGCTACATACCGAAAATGTGCAGACTGAAAATATTAACATTCCTATTATTTAATGAAAAGTAATACATAATAGAAGAAAGCAATGTACGTATCACTTCTAATTGTATCTACTACATTTCATGTTGTGCCATGACGAATATGGCTTGAATAGCACAATGGTTTCTTTTCGGTTGTCCTGATGTTATCGTCGAAAATAAACAATGAGAACTATTCTGTATATTTTATAACACCCTCCTTCTCCATAAATTCCAGTTGTCATGTCAGTGACGTAATGCTAGCAATGACCCAGGAGAGGGGAGAGCAGTCGGTGTTACATAATCACAGAGAAATGACTGGTTGAAGGGTTAATAAAACACACTTACACAATGAAAAGTGTGGCAAAGAATACGTATAGAAAAAGTACGTCCTGTTGAAGAAATTTTGTAACAAAAATGGGAGGAAAAGAATACCAAAAATGTGTTGAGAGTGAGAGTAAAGTAACGGTTGAAGTTATTTAAAAAGTGGGTTTGTATGAAACTTGAAATGTGGTGAATTGGAGGTGGGGAAATCTCACCAATTCCCAATCCCAATTTACCTCCATCCCTCTTTTGCTGCTTATTGGGCGTTTCTTTACGCCCATCCCTCTTCCACTGCTCCTTGAGTTTCTCTACCCACATCCCTCTTCTACTACTCCTTGAGTTTCTCTACCCACATCCCTCTTCTACTACTCCTTGAGTTTCTCTACCCACATCCCTCTTCTACTACTCCTTGAGTTTCTCTAACCACATCCCTCTTCTACTGGTCCGTGAGTTTCCCTATCCACATCCCTCTTCTACTGGTCCGTGAGTCTCTCTATTCACATCCCTCTTCTACTACTCCTTGAGTTTCTCTACCCACATCCCTCTTCTACTACTCCTTGAGTTTCTCTACTCACTTCCCTCTTCTACAACTCCTTGAGTTTCTCTATCCACATCCCTCTTCTACTGGTCCGTGAGTTTCCCTATTCACATCCATCTTCTACTGGTCCGTGAGTTTCCCTATTCACATCCATCTTCTACTGGTCCGTGAGTTTCTCTATTCACATCCCTCTTCTACTACTCCTTCAGTTTCTCTACCCACATCCCTCTTCTACTACTCTTTGAGTTTCTCTATCAACATCCCTCTTCTACTACTCCTTGAATTTCTCTACCAACATCCCTCTTCTACTACTCCTTGAGTTTCTCTACCCACATCCCTCTTCTACTACTCCTTCAGTTTCTCTACCCACATCCCTCTTCTACTACTCCTTCAGTTTCTCTACCCACATCCCTCTTCTATTGCTCCTTGAGTTTCTATATTCACATCCCTCTTCTACTACTCCTTGAGTTTCTCTACCAACATCCCTCTTCTACTACTCCTTGAGTTTCTCTACCAACATCCCTCTTCTACTACTCCTTGAGTTTCTCTACCCACATCCCTCTTCTACTACTCCTTCAGTTTCTCTACCCACATCCCTCTTCTACTACTCTTTGAGTTTCTCTATCCACATCCCTCTTCTATTGCTCCTTGAGTTTCTATATTCACATCCCTTTTCTACTACTCCTTGAGTTTCTCTACCCACATCCCTCTTCTACTACTCCTTGAGTTTCTCTACCCACATCCCTCTTCTACTGTTCCTTGAGTTTCTCTACCCACATCCCTCTTCTACTGTTCCTTGAGTTTCTCTATTCAGATACCTCTTTTGATGCCTCTTGCTTTTCTCATTTGTCTTTCATTGTAGAGGAGAGAAATGTTTTAATTCGCTTTCTTTCTGACTTGCTACTTTTTCTGAAAGTTTCTACCATCTATTGTACCAATACTTTTTTTTCCACAAGAACATCTTTCCTACCTTTGCTATTGTAGTGCTTTTTTAAAATGCCTCTCTGAAGCATGTTTTTTTCTTTCTTTCAAATATGTGATCGTATGTAGATACAGAACGTCCCATTCACTGCTGAAAGAATCTTTATTCTAGCCAGATCTATCATTTCTTCTGTTGTTATGTTCAAGGTCTCCTTGATGTTTTGATCCGCCAAGTAACCATGACTTCCCTTCCATTATTGTTCTTTCCAGCCCGCTGTGTGTGTCGTGGCCATAGTATTTTAATATCCTCCTGCAGAGTGGTGTTTGCAATATGTATTCATTGCTCTTTTTCATTATTTAATGTATCTCAGTGGTTTTTCTGTAGTATTTTGTTTTGAATGAATCGATTTTCTTCCTTGCTGTTTGCGAGATTGTCCATGATTCACAACCATATTTTGCTATCGAGAAGACACATGCTTTCAGTCATCTTAATCTTACTACCTTGCTGGTATTGTACCACATGTTCTTACTGACATTTCATTTATGTGTAGCTGTTGCTATTCTTATTTATTTTTAAAAAATCTCTTTCGCGCAGTCTCTATTGTTATTTACTACAAATCCCAGAAATTCAGAGTTTGTTACAATTTCAAGTTCTTCACTGCTGATGATGCTATTGGATTGGGTTTTGTTTAGTCAGCCAATCTTAGTTTTCTGCGTGTTTAGACATACGTTTTGCTCTTTAGAGTGTTTTTTTTACACACTTATCTGTATCGTTAACTCCTTTTGTATTATTTGAGAGGAGGACTGTGTCATCAGCGTGTCTGCATTCTGGAATTATATATATATATATATATATATATATATATATATATATATATATTATTATTATATAATTATATATATATATAATATCACCACCATCATGCAGCATAAAAATAAACGAGACAAATCTGAAACGTTTCAAATACTTGGGCACAATAATAACATCAGATAGGAGATGCACACAGAAATAAAAAGCAGAATAGCTCAGGTCAAAATAGCATTTCAGAAGATTAAAAATATCTTATGCAACAAATCTATGTCAATAAAAATGAGAAAGAGAGTTCATAGGTGCTATATAGAACCAATTCTGACATATGGAAGCGAATCATGGACAGTGGACACACAAATGAAACGACGATTGGAGGCCACAGAGATGGGATTTCTCAGAAGAATGTTGAAAGTTCCTCTGACAGCTAAAAAGACCAATGAGGAAGTTCTCAAAGAGGCCAACACAAAAAGGGAGATCCAAAAAAACATCAGAAAGGAGCAATCAACATTTTTGGGCACATCATGAGAAGAGGAAAGTTGGAATACTTGGTTACAACTGGCAAAATAAAAGGAAAGAGAGATCGCGGGCGACAAAGAGAGAAAATACAGGATAGCTTGGTTTCATGGCATGGAAAACAGTCAACAACAGAACTGATACGATGCACTGTAGATATAAGATTGTGGAATATATATATATATACATATATATATATATATATATATATATATATATATATATATATATATATATATATGTGTGTGTGTATATATATATATAACTATATATACACACACACTCCTAATATGTATGTACGTATGTTTACGTCAGCCAAAAAGTAAAAAAAAAAATCTAACAGGTATAACAGAGTCATTGATTTTAAGGCGTAGCGATCACCGTAATTGTTGCAGTGCAGGGGCTATAATATAAAGAGAAGATGTGTATGTACAATAAACAGAGGATTTCTAGGTAAACATAAAACAAGCAAATTACTCAGCAAATAGCAATAAGGGTGTATCGATTAATGAGTTTGAACACGCGGATAGTTTTTATTTGCAACGCTGACATTAATGTCGCTGCTAGCTCTAAACTTCAAGCCTGAGATATTGGTGAAAAGTCATCTAGTCTTTAAGAAGTGTCAAGACATGCAAGAGAATGATAGTTAATAGTCTTAACAAGCATAGAACGTAACAAATATAATTAAATGTATCAGTCATAAGTAAAATGTTTGGGGTAGTTTCTGCATAATGGAAGTAGATACAAAAATCACAGGATTATTTTGTAAGCAAAAGCTATGAAAACAAATATGAAAACGTCAAACAATAAATTGATCCTACATCTTTTTAAGGTATTATCCCATTACTAGGTTTGCAAAAATAAAGATGCAAAAATAAAATGGCGTTGGGGGGATAAAGTACTGGAAAATAAAGACCGTTTGTCCAGAGCAGTCGCCGCGAGTTGTTCAAGTCTGAGTTGTTATTTCATCCCCGATAGAAAATACATGTTGAGGCTGGCGTGATTTGTTGAGGCTGGTGTGATTTGTTGAGGCTGGTGTGATTTGTTGAGGCTGGTGTTATTTGTTGAGGCTGGCGTGATGTGTTGAGGCTGGTGTGATTTGTTGAGGCTGGCGTAATTTGTTGAGACTGGTGTGATTTGTTGAGGCTGGTGTGATTTGTTGAGGCTGGTGTGATTTGTTGAGGCTGGTGTGATTTGTTGAGGCTGGCGTGATGTGTTGAGGCTGGTGTGATTTGTTGAGCTGGCGTAATTTGTTGAGGCTGGTGTGATTTGTTGAGGCTGGTGTGATTTGTTGAGGCTGGCGTGATTTGTTGAGGCTGGTGTGATTTGATCCAAGGTTCTCCTGGTTTTGAACATCAGATACGATAGCTTCGAAATCTCCCACAATACCAGAATAATGACAACAGAAGCAGTATCAATGGGACCAGAACGAAAATTGTGAAGACAAAAATTACAAGATTAGTCTCTTAGTATTATCAATATTTTTGCATGCCTGCAAAACGTGGATCTCAAATGAATAATTTTAAATTGAAACAGAAGTTTCAGTTAGGTATATGACAAATATATCTCATTGAAAGTAATATGAGGTAAGATGTCAGATACCTGGAAACATCTCAAACAGGACCATACTGCTAAATAGAGTTCGTTACACCAACATCAATACCACAACGGCTATAACGGATCTAACGACCTAGACAAACATGGTACAATGAAATATGGAGAATGTATGAAGGGAGAAGTAATGAAACAATGTATTGGTATTACAAAAATATGACTGGGAAACGTCGTAACACATTTAGACGTTAATGGAAAAAAATAGGAAAAATAGAAAGTGAGATTGGGAACAATTCGTTTAGTTGCTGTCCCAAAGACTCCAAAGGGAGCTAAGTGATCAGGCAGACAAATAATGGATTAATGACGCTGTGCTAAACAAAGTTTGTGAGAGCAAGAGATTTAGTAGTGGATTTAGATAAACTGACGCATCCAGGCCACTACAAAGACAACGAAACATAAAAAGTATGCGTATAAATGCTCATATAAGCAATTTCGCTTGTACAAAAACAAATACATAAACACGCGTACACACTAATGTACATATAAATATAATTAAATTATTATTTTTTTTCGTACATTTACATGTCCGAGTATATGTGTGCGTGTACTCTTCTTACTTTTTGTTTTTTCAAGGTTTATATTTAATATAACACATGTTACTAGATGTCTTAGTATAGAATAGTTAGCAATATGGACAAAATGTTCATATGTTCTGTATGTTCAGCAAGCGGATTCCATGTGGAGATTGACCGAATCCAACAGATGTCACATTCGACTACGGACGAGTAGAGATCAATGATGTGAATTAACTGTTAAATGTATTAACCGTTGTGCTTTATCTTCTCCCGCTTGTTTACGACATTAGCTTCAAGTGCTGATGTTTATATCGACTGGAGAAAAAAATGGGAATTATGTGTATATTGAAAGCAAACACGTTTATACAGAGATCTGAAGCGGAATGGAATTTGTTCATCAAAAATTATTCTCCCGTCGACAAGTACGAGTCGTATTTCGACCTTTCAGTTTTCGACACTCAGAGGGTTGGGAGCGGTGAAGATGGAGATAGCCGGGATCTCTATGGTCATGACTCCCAGGTATCGGCCTCTTGGCTCCCAGGCACCGATCCACTAATTTCTGGTCGTCGGTCTCTTAGCTTCCAGGTATCGATCTAGTCATTTCTGGTCGTCGGTCTCTTAGCTTCCAATCTCCGATCTAGTCATTTCTGGTCGTCGGTCTCTTAGCTTCCAATCTCCGATCTAGTCATTTCTGGTCGTCGGTCTCTTAGCTTCCAATCTCCGATCTAGTCATTTCTGGTCGTCGGTCTCTTAGCTTCCAATCTCCGATCTAGTCATTTCTGGTCGTCGGTCTCTTAGCTTCCAAACTTCGATCTAGTCATTTCTGGTCGTCGGTCTCTTAGCTTCCAAACTTCGATCTAGTCATTTCTGGTCGTCGGTCTCTTAGCTTCCAAACTTCGATCTAGTCATTTCTGGTCGTCGGTCTCTTAGCTTCCAAACTTCGATCTAGTCATTTCTGGTCGTCGGTCTCTTAGCTTCCAAACTTCGATCTAGTCATTTCTGGTCGTCGGTCTCTTAGCTTCCAAACTTCGATCTAGTCATTTCTGGTCGTCGGTCTCTTAGCTTCCAAACTCCGATCTAGTCATTTCTGGTCGTCGGTCTCTTAGCTTCCAATCTCCGATCTAGTCATTTCTGGTCGTCGGTCTCTTAGCTTCCAATCTCCGATCTAGTCATTTCTGGTCGTCGGTCTCTTAGCTTCCAATCTCCGATCTAGTCATTTCTGGTCGTCGGTCTCTTAGCTTCCAGGTATCAATCTAGTCATTTCTGGTCGTCGGTCTCTTAGCTTCCAGGTATCAATCTAGTCATTTCTGGTCGTCGGTCTCTTAGCTTCCAGGTATCAATCTAGTCATTTCTGGTCGTCGGTCTCTTAGCTTCCAATCTCCGATCTAGTCATTTCTGGTCGTCGGTCTCTTAGCTTCCAATCTCCGATCTAGTCATTTCTGGTCATCGGTCTCTTAGCTTCCAATGTCCGATCTAGTCATTTCTTGTCGTCGGTCTCTTAGCTTCCAGGTATCAATCTAGTCATTTCTGGTCGTCGGTCTCTTAGCTTCCAGGTATCAATCTAGTCATTTCTGGTCGTCGGTCTCTTAGCTTCCAATCTCCGATCTAGTCATTTCTGGTCGTCGGTCTCTTAGCTTCCAGGTATCAATCTAGTCATTTCTGGTCGTCGGTCTCTTAGCTTCCAGGTATCAATCTAGTCATTTCTGGTCGTCGGTCTCTTAGCTTCCAATCTCCGATCTAGTCATTTCTGGTCGTCGGTCTCTTAGCTTCCAATCTCCGATCTAGTCATTTCTGGTCGTCGGTCTCTTAGCTTCCAATCTCCGATCTAGTCATTTCTGGTCGTCGGTCTCTTAGCTTCCAGGTATCAATCTAGTCATTTCTGGTCGTCGGTCTCTTAGCTTCCAAACTTCGATCTAGTCATTTCTGGTCGTCGGTCTCTTAGCTTCCAGGTATCAATCTAGTCATTTCTGGTCGTCGGTCTCTTAGCTTCCAGGTATCAATCTAGTCATTTCTGGTCGTCGGTCTCTTAGCTTCCAATCTCCGATCTAGTCATTTCTGGTCGTCGGTCTCTTAGCTTCCAATCTCCGATCTAGTCATTTCTGGTCGTCGGTCTCTTAGCTTCCAATCTCCGATCTAGTCATTTCTGGTCGTCGGTCTCTTAGCTTCCAATCTCCGATCTAGTCATTTCTGGTCGTCGGTCTCTTAGCTTCCAATCTCCGATCTACTCATTTCTGGTCGTCGGTCTCTTAGCTTCCAGGTATCAATCTAGTCATTTCTGGTCGTCGGTCTCTTAGCTTCCAGGTATCAATCTAGTCATTTCTGGTCGTCGGTCTCTTAGCTTCCAATCTTCGATCTAGTCATTTCTGGTCGTCGGTCTCTTAGCTTCCAATCTTCGATCTAGTCATTTCTGGTCGTCGGTCTCTTAGCTCGTAGGCATAGAAAATAAACATAGAAAGGTATTGAGCAGCTAGGCTAACAGAAAACAAGTCAAACTACGTTTTACCGAAGCCTCCATTTGGTATGAAAACAAACTATTCACATTAAACACAAGTTCCCGTGTCAGAATGTACACCGCAGATTTAAAAAAAAATGGTCGAAAAGACGGTGGTCAGGATTTTCGTAGAGGAGGTAGCCAGTGATGGGGAGTGTTAGACACTCCAAGGACTTTCGTAGAGGAGGTAGCCAGTGATGGGGAGTGTTAGACACTCCAAGGACTTTCGTAGAGGAGGTAGCCAGTGATGGGGAGTGTTAGACACTCCAAGGATTTTCGTAGAGGAGGGAGCCAGTGATGGGGAGTGTTAGACACTCCAAGGATTTTCGTAGAGGAGGGAGCTAGTGATGGGGAGTGTTAGACACTCCAAGGATTTTCGTAGAGGAGGTAGCCAGTGATGGGGAGTGTTAGACACTCCAAGGATTTTCGTAGAGGAGGTAGCCAGTGATGGGGAGTGTTAGACACTCCAAGGGTTATCGTAGAGTCTGGTTAAAAGATTAATAGACAATAGGGTATGCAGGATTTAATAAGCCCAAGGGAACCAGTCAACATGCATTTAAAAATTAGAAAAAAAGGACATAGGTGTGACATAGAAAACAAATCAAACGGAAAGTATAGTAAATGAAATAAAGGTTAGGGGTGGCAAGGTGGAAGAAGAGCAAGAAAGGTAATAATGATAACGAAATACGAGGCATATAACACATGAAAGAAATGGACAGGGCACAAGAGATTACAGAAAAGAGTGAAAACAGTTTAATCCTCTCGGTTTGAGAGTATCAAAAAGGACTAGGAGTTGGTTCTAAAATAAAAAGTGAACCGGCTATGGAGGAAGAAGAAATCAAGCTAGTAACATGGAAGTCATCAGAGGTGTTATGTCCTGACAATCTGAATTGAGGGGAGATAGGAGTGCCAGAATCATGGTGGGTGTTATATAGGTGTTGAGAGTCTCTGGCTCCCAGGCGTCGATCTGTTTGGTTAATATAAATTTTGCGACAAAGTTGGCAGATGATGGTGTATATCAGATTCCAGGAAATACACGTAAATCCTTCCTGAATGTCAAAACGGCCATTCGGGAACAAGACTTTGTGAGTCCGTAGTACGAAAGGGCACGTACTGCATGCTCAGTTGCAAGGGGTCGTACCCAGCCTATTCTGGCCATTGTTACGGAGGTGACGCCTAACCAAAATGTCCCGAAGGTTCCCATCGCGATTAAAAGCCACCAATGGTGGGTCGGAGAATATAATGCGAATAGTATGGTCAGAATGGATGCGAGGTTGGTGTCGTTTCAGGAAACGGAGTGCACCCAGATTATGAGGGGGGGGGGGGGGGGGGGGGGGGGGGGGGTAAGAGAGAGAATATTTAAAAGTTGGACGGGTGGTGGCGGTATGAGTTAGGGTATGGGTAAGAGGCAGAATTTTTTGATGAGCAGATTTCATGACAGATTCAAGATAAGACGGCTACGAAATAATTCCAACATAAGGTGGGCCAGATGGAGAAAGTCGTGGTCTTGGTCGCAGAGGCGTCTGAAGCGTAGGAATATTTTTTTTTTTTTTATGCAATAGAATCACGACAAATACGATGGTGCGAATAGGACTAGAGAAGTTAGGAGTGGACATCAATCGGTTTATAAAATACAGAGGCATGTAAATCTGATGGTTGAAGAGAAACGGAGATGTCTAAAAAAGGTAACCGAGGAGGTATACAGATATATCCATTTCTGGTTGTCGATCACCTGGCTCCCAGACATCGATCTACTCATTTCTGGTTGTCGATCACCTGGTTCCCAGACACAGATCTATTCATTTCTGGTTGTCGATCACCTGGCTCCCAGACATCGATCTATTCATTTCTGGTTGTCGATCACCTGGTTCCCAGACACAGATCTATTCATTTCTGGTTGTCGATCACCTGGCTCCCAGACATCGATCTATTCATTTCTGGTTGTCGATCACCTGGCTCCCAGACATCGATCTACTCATTTCTGGTTGTCGATCACCTGGTTCCCAGACACAGATCTATTCATTTCTGGTTGTCGATCACCTGGCTCCCAGACATCGATCTATTCATTTCTGGTTGTCGATCACCTGGTTCCCAGACACAGATCTATTCATTTCTGGTTGTCGATCACCTGGCTCCCAGACATCGATCTATTCATTTCTGGTTGTCGATCACCTGGCTCCCAGACATCGATCTACTCATTTCTGGTTGTCGATCACCTGGTTCCCAGACACAGATCTATTCATTTCTGGTTGTCGATCACCTGGCTCCCAGACATCGATCTATTCATTTCTGGTTGTCGATCACCTGGCTCCCAGACATCGATCTACTCATTTCTGGTTGTCGATCACCTGGCTCCCAAACATCGATCTATTCATTTCTGGTTGTCGATCACCTGGCTCCCAGACATCGATCTATTCATTTCTGGTTGTCGATCACCTGGTTCCCAGACACAGATCTATTCATTTCTGGTTGTCGATCACCTGGCTCCCAGACATCGATCTACTCATTTCTGGTTGTCGATCACCTGGCTCCCAGACATCGATCTACTCATTTCTGGTTGTCGATCACCAGGTTCCCAGACATCGATCTACTCATTTCTGGTTGTCGATCACCTGGCTCCCAGACATCGATCTACTCATTTCTGGTTGTCGATCACCTGGCTCCCAGACATCGATCTACTCATTTCTGGTTGTCGATCACCTGGCTCCCAGACATCGATCTACTCATTTCTGGTTGTCGATCACCTGGTTCCCAGACATCGATCTACTCATTTCTGGTTGTCGATCACCTGGTTCCCAGACATCGATCTACTCATTTCTGATCGTCGATCACCAGGTTCGCAGACATCGATCTACTCATTTATGGTTGTCGATCACCTGGCTCCCAGACATCGATCTACTCATTTCTGGTTGTCGATCACCAGGTTCGCAGACATCGATCTACTCATTTCTGGTTGTCGATCACCTGGCTCCCAGACATCGATCTACTCATTTCTGGTTGTCGATCACCTGGCTTCCAGACATCGATCTACTCATTTCTGGTTGTCGATCACCAGGTTCCCAGACATCGATCTACTCATTTCTGGTTGTCGATCACCTGGCTCCCAGACATCGATCTACTCATTTCTGGTTGTCGATCACCTGGCTCCCAGACATCGATCTACTCATTTCTGGTTGTCGATCACCTGGCTCCCAGACATCGATCTACTCATTTCTGGTTGTCGATCACCTGGTTCCCAGACATCGATCTACTCATTTCTGGTTGTCGATCACCTGGTTGCCAGACATCGATCTACTCATTTCTGATCGTCGATCACCAGGTTCGCACACATCGATCTACTCATTTATGGTTGTCGATCACCAGGTTCGCAGACATCGATCTACTCATTTCTGGTCGTCGATCACCAGGTTCGCAGACATCGATCTACTCATTTCTGATCGTCGATCACCAGGTTCGCAGACATCGATCTACTCATTTCTGGTTGTCGATCACCTGGCTCCCAGACACCGAACTACTCATTTATGGTGGTCGACCACCTGCAGCCGAACGATAATATACGAGCATCCACATTCTATCTATAAATAGCTACTTGGCTTAGGATAATATCCCTCGACAAAGCAAAAAAGAAAATGAGCAAATTATTAGGAAAAAAAAGGAGATATGGTGGAAGAGATTAAAATGGGTAAGAGGGGGGCAGTGAGTGTTAGCTGCACAAAGTTATATTCCCTTATATTCTGTGGCTGGGTCTGTAATATTGAGGATGGGTGTTGAGTGGTGATAGCGCGCTGTTTTATTAAACGAATGCTGGTCGTTTCCTGCCTCAGATATCACAATCAAATCTGGCGGTCCCTCATAAGATGAGCGTCATTACAGTGTTATCTTCCACCAACGACATCATAACGGAATTTATGTTCTAGGTAGTCCGGTGCAACCTATTCATTTTTGTTTAAAGTTCTATTCGTCTATTCCAAACCTTTACAAGTGTCCTATTTGGGACACTCTCTTATTAGACGAGTTGTTATTATTAAGGATTGATTAAGTTTTCCCATCGACATGTAGGCAGATAGATACACTCAAGAGAAAACTGAGGAAAATTACAAAGTATTAAGATAAATCGACAATATAAAGATTGTTTAATTATTATTCATTCCTTCCTCATTTGCCTTTCATCTTCGAGTGGAGATATATGAGCTCTTTTAATCTTCTACTTATATGATTTCTATATTTCTAATATTCTGTCAAATCCATCGTTTTCGTTGTCGACCATGAGCCAGTGTTCTTGTAACGTTTATTAAAGACTTGTTGTGGGGTGTATTGATCGTTCTGACTTATCACGTGGCCAACCATCTTGTCTCCTGTTCCTTTACGCATTTTATGACGATAATTATTCCAAGCTTTTTTTTCCCAGTTCTTCAATTCTGATCTTATCTCTCAAGTCTGTTTCTTGTTATATATATACCCCATTTCATCTCGGTAATGGTTATTTTCTTATTGTTCTTAGTCTAGAGTCCGGTGCATTGGTAGCACAATATCATGGGATATTGTGATGTAGGTCGCCCGTCTTGATTGTAGTGATATTTCCTTATACATATATATATATGTCAAATGAATACAAGACTAATTCTTAGATTCTCATGTTATGCGACAATTATTATTTCTATTTCTTTCTCTCATTCATTGTGCGGGTGCGCTTACGTTTTAACAACGAAAGTTAGATGTAATTCCCCATTATAGTCTTAGATGTTTTGAGTTAAAGAAAAGCTCTAGACAATCGTCAAATTGACCACAGACACCATGTCGGACAGTGCTAGCTTTAAGATACGAATAACAAATAATGCTTCAAGTCAAAGCACTTTTATTGGTTTCTCGACGCTTGAATTTGTCTAACTTGATCCATCATCTCCTCTTTATAATTAGGACTTCCCCTATACCTTGAGCAATGGACAATATGATGCTCGAGCCCGTATTTCTTCAATGACAACGGCACATTTTATTGATAACATGGTCGAAGTCACGCCTGTCCGTCATAATTTCCTAGAGCATAAAGCCTCTGGTACTCATATTCAGAAAATGATTAATTAAATATAATGGGTTAGCAGCACAGCGCACCCGCGAACATTTAACAGGTAAAGGATAAGATGAAGAAAATGTGTTAGAAACAAAAACATTTAGAACTTGAATCGAAACCTTCTGGAAAGCTGTGTACACACTAGCAACTCAATGTCAGCCTGATAATCATTCATGAATTTATTTCTCTTCTTCCCGTTGTTCAAAAGATTTCCTTCTGATGAGTTAAGTCATTCGACTTCTTTCTTCTCATCAAATTTGTGATTATATCTTTCCACTTTCTTTCTTCATATAAGTTGTACAAAGAGCTGTAATTGTCTTTCAAATTTCTCACTTCACGCAGGATTTACAATGATCAGTGATTGTCTCTTTTCAATTTCTCTCTTCACATAAGTTGTATACAGAGCCGTAATTGTCTTTTTCGAATTACGTTGTTTACACCAGATATTTAAAGATTTGTTTTTGCCTCTTTCCTTATGGCATATAGAAATGGCCTCATTATGAGGCGTCTTTTGTATGATCGACATCTGGCCACTATTCCTGGACTTTCATGTGAACCACAGACTGACGAAGTATTTTATAAAACAAGTAGCAGACAAAACAATTTAATGTTGAAAACAAAAATCATTACCAATATAACATCTCCAACGAAAAAAAGACGTGCGAGTATTATAATGAATGTAGTGAAGCAGACAGTTATTAGTAACAACTATCTATTGACCTTTCGAGCCGTAGCTGGTCCATAGGACGTAGACGAAGATACTCCCTCTCTTATTTGAATTTTTGTTCTAGCAGTTTTCAATTCTTTTAAAAATAATTTATCAAATATCGCCATTTGCCTCTGTTCTGTGCAAGCAGCTCTATCTCATTGATGGAGCCGATTCCTGCTGCTCTTGCCTCTTTCATCAATGTTCTTCTCAGTGTCTCTCTGGGTCTTCCTCTTTTCTTCTTACCTGTTGTCTCCCACATGAGGGCTTGCTTTTCTATTCGGTTATTATCCCTTCTTATCACATGTCCAAAATATGACCATCGTCTTTTCTTTATTACTGAAGATATTAGTGGATGATTGGCGATTTCTCTAATTTCCTCGTTTGTTTTGAATTCATTCCATGCTATACCAAATATTTTCATTAGACACTTATTTTCGAATGCGTTCAACTTTGTTTCTATATCTCTTGTTGTTTTCCAGCTTTCACACTCATATGTAAGGGTTGATAGTACATTTGATTTGAATAGTCTAAGTTTTGTGTTTGTGCTGATGAGTTTTGATTTCCGCAACTTTTCAAGTGTTCTGAAAGACATTGCTGCTTTAGCTATTCTGATTCTAATTCCTTTGCTTGTATCCCCTTCTCGATTAACGTGAACATTCTATTAAACATTCTATTTCACGTTTTCTTTAAGAAGTAAAACATCTGTTGAATCCAATTTAATACCATTATTTCGCCACTATCGATACGTATTCAATAGATACATTGATTACGCTATCCCTAAATAACCTGAAATGTTACCATTTAAAGATTTCTGTAAGAATTAAAAGTAAAGAAAAGCATCAATAACATTACACACAAATGACAAATGTGACCACTGGATATATTTTATAAGACTTTTTTTTATTAAAAAAAAACGTAAAAGATTGTCAAACTCAATTTCGGGAGCTGTTTTACAGGGAATCATTAAGTTTAATTCTGGTGAAGTGAGGGAACAGGAAATGACTTTGATGCTACCGACTTCCTTTAAAGGATGTTGATAATTCGTTAATCTGTGTTTGCAGATCTCAAAAAAGGAAATGGAGAAGTGGTGGTTGGTGGAAGAGTGAGGGTAGGGGAATAGAGAAAAGGACTGCGTGGATGGTGAGAGTGGAGGTAGTTCTTAAGCACAAAAAGTAACTTTTTAAAAGATCACCTCAAGTGTATATGTTAGTCGTAGCTCATATCCTGGTGGGTGTATGTGCTGGCCATGGCTGATACCTTGGTGGGTGTATGTGCTGGCCATGGCTCATATCTTGGTGTGTGTCTGGGCTGGCCATGGCTCATATCTTGGTGTGTGTCTGTGCTGGCCATGGTTCATATCATGGTGTATTTCCGTGCTGGCCATGGCTCATATCTTGATGTGTTTCTGTGCTAGTCATGGTTCATATCTTGGGATGTTTTCGTGAAGCCATGGCTCATATCGTAATGTGTTTCTGTGCTAGCCATGGCTCATATCTTGGTGTGTTTCTATGCTAGGCATTGCTCATATCTTAGCTTATGTGTGTGTGCTGACCATGGCTCATATCTTGGTGTGTGTCATGTTAGTCATATCTCATATCTTGGTGTGTGTCCGTGTTAATCTTGTCTCATATCTTTGTGTGTGTCTGTGTTTAGTGATATTTCATATCTTAGTGTGTATCTGCCTTAGTCATGTATCATACCTTTGTGTGTCCTATCTGTGTTAGTCATATCTCATATCTTTGTGAGCATGTCTATGTTAGTCATATCTCATACATTTGTGTGTGCTTGTCTATGTTAGTCATATCTCATATATTTGTGTGTATGTCCATGCTAGTCACATCTCATCTTCGTGTGTGTCTGTCTATGTTAGTCATGTCTCATATCTTTGTGTGTTTGTGTTTAGTAATATCACATATATTTGTGTGTGCATGTCTATGTTAGTCACATCTCCTTTCTTTATCTTTGTGTGTGCATGCCTGTGTTTAGTCATATCTCATATCTTAGTGTGTGTATCTGTGTTAGTCATATCTCATATTTCAGAGTGTGTCTGTGCTAGTCAAGTCTCATATCTTAGTGTGTGTGTCTGTGTTAGTCATATCTTATATTTTGGTGTGTGTCAGTGTTAGTCATGCCTCATATCGTTGTGTGCATTTCAGTGTTAGTCGCATCTCATATCTTTGTGTGTGCATGTCTGTGTTAGTCACCTCTAGTGACTCGGGCAGATGGTGCTCCTAAACCTGGGAGGGCCGACCATCTAAGGGCAGAATCCCCCTACAGAAAAGACAGTCTACTGCCTTTCAGGAAGACTGGGACAAGCAAAGGCTAAGGAAAGCAAACCTGACAAAAATGCTGGCTGAAATCGGATGCACTGGGCCACTGGCGCAGAACACAGTGCAACTTTTTAACAGGTATTCAAGCAGAGTGGATAACACTCTAAATGACTTTAATTATGATGTCAATTTACTTAAACAGACAGCTGTCTTCATGTGAGTGTCTGGAATCCTACTCTGATTGAGTCCTGATCGCAGAGAGAGAGAGAGAGAGAGAGAGAGAGAGAGAGAGAGAGAGAGAGAGAGAGAGAAAAGATCACCTTTCGTAATTTTCTGAATCGCATTGAATATGTGTTAAAAGATTGTTGTAATTAAAAGCAGCTGTAGTGAAGATAATTGTGACTAGGTATACGTGTAGCAATGATTGAAGTCAACTGTGCTTGACATAGCTGTAGCTGAAGTTGTCTTTGAAAGGATAAACCTGCGATAAAAAGCAACAGCGATTTGAATTGCATTGTACGTAGTTCAGGGTAGTTAGGCCGGCACGTTGTGACTGTTGTTACAAATGAACATATGTTACCGAAGACAGTTTTCATTCATGGTACCTCTGAATAAAGACAATTATAGTAGTAAATTGTTGTGATCTGACAACGCTGACATTGAAGACACTTTAAACTTAACGAACTCGTCGTTTGATTTAAAATAGCGAAGCTTTCAGAAAGAATGTGATTGAAAGTAAATGAGTTCAATAAA
The DNA here is from genome assembly GCA_032433765.1 of Megaustenia siamemsis. Taxonomy (NCBI): domain Eukaryota; kingdom Metazoa; phylum Mollusca; class Gastropoda; order Stylommatophora; family Ariophantidae; genus Megaustenia; species Megaustenia siamemsis. The sequence continues at coordinate 65,813,062 of JAVIAB010000092.1, read as the reverse complement.
GATATGATTCTTGAAAAGGATTAATGAAGAATATGTGATTGAATTTAACTGTGATTAAAGACACGTGCAATTAAATAGAATGGGACTGAAACCATCTGTAAATGAGGAAATTTGCAGTGAAATATAGCTGGCATTAGGAATAATTAGTTGTTGAAGAAAGCTGATATTGAAAAGTCTAAAATAAGATATTTGTGAGCAATGATAGTTGTGAATGAAGATAGTTGTGATCGAGGATACTTGAAATTGACAATAGTTATGACTGAAGAGAGTTGTGATTGATTCTAATTCTGACTAAAGATGACGGTAATTAAAGAAACTAACGACCTAAGGTCGGTGTGATTGAATGGTGCTATAGTTGAAGACTGGTGTGATTAAAGGTGTGGGCCAGTAACAATGACTGTGGCTGAAGGCAACTGTGATTTGACTTCTTTATCGTTTTTTGGGCTTGTTGTTTTAAACTTTGCTTATTTATTTACTTTCCTCTGCCCCTCTCATGGGTAATGAGTTAGTGCAATGAATTAATGAACGTTATGATTGAAGATATCATTAGCTACGTGTGATACAGACGACATTGTGTTCAGGGATCGCTGTAGGGACGAAAGGAGCCGCAGCAGGATCATAGTTAGTGAACTGGTCTACTGATAACAAGAGGACGGTTTCGATCCTACTTGACGACTTCTAGGTTCACTGAGCCAAAATTGTTACTGCTTTTCTGAGAAAGAACTACAAGACTACTACTAGGTTATTAAAGTACGAGGTGTCTTCTTCTACCTTTATTTTCCCTGTGGAGCATAGGTCTTCAACAAACACTTTCCAAGCCGTTCTGTTTCTTGCCATTCTTTTAAGATCGTTCCATGTCTTCCCCATCATCTTCATCTCTGCTTCTATCTGTCTTTTCCAAGAATTCCTTGGTCTACCTCTACCTCTTTGTCTTTTCCCTGGGGATTCCAAAAAAGGGCCTGTTGTGTAATACTCTCAATTGGCTTACACAGTATGTGTCTTATCCATCACCATCGTCTTCACTGTATTTCTTTATCCACTGTTATTTGACTGGTAATTTTCCATAATTCTATGTTAGTGATTTTGTCCTACCATTTCCATACTTTTATTCTGCGTAAGCATCCATTAATGAAAGTCGATATCTTCATGATTGTCATTTTAGTTGTTCTCCACGTTTAACAGCCATATAATAAGACTGACTTAACATTGGAGTTGAACATTTTTATTTTTGTATTTAACCTAATTTCTTTGGACTTCCATATGTTTGCCAGTGCAACAGGTGTTCCTCTTTCTTTTGATATCCTTATTTTGGTATCATTTTCTATTCCTCCCTCTTTGTCTATATTACTGTCCAGATATATGTAAGACTGTACGTCTAGTAGAGGTATTTCTCCTAGTTTTATTTTTTTTATTGCCAACTGCATTAATTCTCATAATTATGGTCTTATCTCTATTTATTTTCAGTCCCATCTGTTATACTCTCTCATCAAGTATGCTCGTTTTATCTTGCATCTGTTGATGGTTGTGTGATAGGAGAGCTATGTCATCAGCAACGTCTAAATCATCAAGTTGCTAGGTCAGTGACCACTGGATTCCATTTTTGTTGTCTTTAGTTATTTTCATAATCCAATATATAGCCAGTAGAAAGAGAAATGGAGATAGATGGCATCCCTGCCTTACTCCTGTTCTTATTTCAAATGCTTCTGTAATCTGTCCTTTATGCATCACATTACATTTCATTCCTTCATACATTGTTCTTATCAGTTTAATAAACTTTATGGGGATTCCGTAATGACTCGGCAACTTCAAAAACATTCTTCTGTCTAAACTATCAAATGCCTTTTCGTAATCTATGAATTCAATATAAAGTGGGTATTTTAGTTCTAAACTTTGTTCAACTATTATACGTAGGGTAGTTATTTGATCAGCACATGATCTGTTCTTCCTAAAACCTGCTTGTTCACCTCTCAAATGTTTCACTATGGCCTCTTTTAGTCTCTCCAGAATGATTTTGCTTAATATTTTTCCTGGCATTGATAATAACATAATTCCCCTATAATGTGTGCACTCCTGTAAACTTCCTTTCTTTGGTAGTTTGATCATATAATTTTCTTTCCAGTCTTTAGGTATCTCATCCCTCTCCCAAATTTTATCTAATAGATTATGTAAAATCTTGGGGGTTGTGAATAATATCTGCTTTGATGGTTTCTGAAGGAATTTCATCTGGTCCTGTGGCTTTACCATTTGTTAAAAGCTTGATCGCTTTCATTATTTCTTCCTTGCTTGGTTTTCCACAGTTAACGTGTAACTCTTATTCTGCTGGTAGTATATCTGGAGGGTTATTTGAGCCGGGTCTGTTCAAAAGTTCTTCAAAGTGCTCTTTCCATCTCTCCATTTGTTCCCTTATATTACTAAGCAGATTTCCTTTCTTATCTTTAATAAAGGTTTGTATTTTCCACTTAATTTCTTTGTGCTGTTGAATAGTTCTTTCATTTTCCCTTTATTTGCTGCTTCCTCTGCCTCTTTAGTTAGTTCATCTATTTATTTCCTCTTATCCCTTTTAATGCATCTTCTTACTTCTTTGTTCACCTCTGTGTAAGCTTCCTGTGTCTTGGCTTTATTACTTCTTGTTTTGCTTTTATTTATGTCTGCTTTCTTATTCTTTCTTTCTTTAATTTTATCCATGGTCTTTGCTGTCATCCAAGCCTTATTATGACGTTCCCTTTTCTCCAGCGTTTCTTCGCATGTCTCTTTCCATATATCCTTTACCTGTTTCCAGTGATCTTCTATATTTATTGTATTTTTTAGTTGTTGCAGGACATGGTATTTGTTTGATAGTGCGACTGTAAATTTATCTTTAATTCCTTGTTCTTTAAGAAACCTGACATTGAAATACTTTCTACCCTTATTCGTTGTAGTATATCTTTTTAGTTTAAGTTTAGGTTCTGCCACCAGAAGATGATGATCTGAAGCCACATCTGCTCCTTTATATACTTTGACATCATGTAAGGATGACTTAAACTTATTATTAATACATATGTGGTCAATTTAATTCTCCGTTCTATGATCTGGTGACACCCATCTAGCTTTATGTATTCTTTTATGTTGTAATATTGTTCCTCCTAGGCTCACGTGATTAAGGGCACAGAAATTCACAGATATCTCTCCATTCTTATTTATTTCTCCAAGTCCACGTTTCCCCACAATCTCTTCGAAGCTTCTGTTGTCCGATCCTACTTTTGCATTTAGATCTCCCATCAAGATTATAATATTCCTGGCTCGTCTTTCATCCAACTGACATTGCAGCTGTTTATAGAATTCATCTTCAACTAAAGAATCCTCATCATTGGTTGGTGCGCAGCATTGGATATTGTGTTTTTTTTTTTTTTTTTTTTTTTTTTTAAATGTTGCTCTCATTCGTCCTGGCCCTACTGCTTCCCATTCTATCAGTGTCTTCTTGTGCATTCCTTGATAACATTATAGCTACCCCTTCACTATGTTGTGCTCCAGGTTCCTGGTGTCCTGATGATAAGTACGATATGTACTTTCGTTTAATTTGTGCAGATGAGGGTAGGATGTTAGCTTCCTGTTGAAAAATACTGAGTTCAAAACTAACTCAAGAACGATCTTCTTATTTCAAATTTCTGTGATCTCCAGGTAGGTGTAATATAGTGCTCAGTCCTTTCGGATTTAGACCACAAAACATAGGTCAAATGTTTAGGTACAGCACTTAACATTACATTTGGCAGTTCAAATCATGAAAGAACAAGCTGAATCTCGGTGACCGGTAAATCATAAAATGAAATTCACTTTTTTCATAAACGAAATATTCTAAAATTATACACACGACCAACGTCGGAGAACTGACACAACAGGTGTAATCTGCAACAAGACGGTAGCGCTAACTGGTGATGTTTGAGTATTACCGTTATGATGTTATCTATAAAATGACAGGATTAAGAAAAGCATGGAGACCGGTAGAAAGTATAATTTACATCAAGGAACTGGAATCATTAACATTCATACTTGTCGCTTGCGCAAAAATAACAGAATACTTTGAAGAAATCTCAAAAGTAATTTGTGCGGTTCTGCTAAATTAACCAACTAATTAAGAAAAATGTCTAAGTTCCCTAAAATTATAATTAACTTTAAGTTTAAAAAAAAATAATGATGTGAATTTTCTATATGAGTGTGGGTGTTTCAGTAGAAGAGTCTGTACGAACTTTGTTAATATGAAACATGTTCAAATTCTTTGTGTGGAAGCCTAAGTTTTTAAAGTGCAGCCAAAATTGATTCCAAAGTGCATAGTCATGTGATGTGTGTATTAATAGATGTTTGTAGATACTAGCAAGTAAAGTTAAACATGTTTTTGGCAATGTTATTATTTGCATTGCAGGTCTCTTTATGAATGACGATTTCGTCACATACAGGCCTGTATGTAGTTTCATTTAATGACTTTTCTATGATATTCACCATAAAAGTAAGTAAAGTGTCCCGTCACGCCACGTGCCGTATAGGGAATATGGTGTTAGTGACCATAATTTTTTTTGCAGACCTTGCAAACTCACATGGGTTTTCGGGTGAGCATTACTTCCATGCCGCTTTACTTTCCCAGAAAAATTCCGGTACCAATTTAAAGCTGGGTGAACCTGGAAGCCGCTAATACCAGAATCGAACCCGACCTCTTGTCCATTGTAGTCCAATTCACAAACCCCTGAGCTTTCGCGGCTCCCTTTGTTCACTATAACTCATTGTTTGTTGCAAGAACGTAAACTTTGTACCTCCTTCAGCACCCGATGGAGCATAAGAGGAAGTGAAGAGAAAGAGATAGTGATAAGGAGGGGGGGGGGGAGAGAAAAAGAGAGAGCCAGAAAGCTACGTTATTCTGCGCCTCGCCTCTGTTATTCATCCACCATCCAAAGTTAACAGTAAAGCTCGCATGCATTCAGCCAATGCAGTATGTTAAAAGATGGAAGTAATGCAACAGATATAATATAACAAAGTTAGGCAACAAAGATATCAACATTAAGCACAAAGGTAAAAGAAGTCGTGAAATATATTTCGCAATTAAGACATAAATATTAAGGCACCGGTGCTTTTTATCAGGTACTAACGTTCAAACTTACACACTCAGAGGCAGTGGTGAGTGAATAGACATAGAAGAAGATAGGCAGGTAAAATCATTGAAACAGCGCTCACCTGATGGGCACCATGTAGGAGACACTTTACAAAGCAAGAACATGAACTCTCCATTCGCATTCCACGTCGAAATGGAACAGAGGCAGAGAAAGTTATAAAAAAAAAAATTAATGTGTATATCTCCGAGAGAATAAATAAATATTATCACACAGAGTTAGTTGAGTCTAGCCTTCATTAGATGGACCTGCACCCAGAAATGGAAATCCCTGAAAACCTTCACTAGCGTGACGTTTTCAGCTTTTCGAGAAGGGCGGTTATTGCTAGAATGATGTCAGCCGTTTATAGCGCGCATAGCGGAATATGTCACGTTGGTGGAGATTTCCTGGATTGCTCTCTCTGCGCACCTAAAGTAGGCGATGGTTTAGGCGTGTCCACTAACTAACCTGCACTTTTGGATGATAAATTTCCTCTACTTCCACGGTTAGATTATTGCAGTGAGAAATAAATCCAAACGATTATTACTTTAACGTTTTCCGATTAAGAAGAAATGATCATCCAGTACACAAAGAACATATAGAACTGCAACTTTGCATATTAAACATGAATGTGCGAAAAACAAATCCTTCTACACTGTATGTGTATTTAAACACGAACAACTGAACAAAATATCCAGAATATGAGCAGAAGACAGTTTTGAATAGACCCATTACGGTGTGTTAAAAACAGTAGAAACTGAATACAAAATTAACATTTAGAAGCAGGTCCTACCTGATAGCTACGGGCGGCATTAATGAATGTAAATTACTTCCGTTATGTATGTGCTTTTATCTATGTTCTGACAGGAGGCAGTAAATAACGGCGGTCCCTTCTATATTGCTTCTATCCTTTTAAAATAAAATTTAACCAGTGGTTCTTAATCTACACAAAACTTGCTATACCAACATCGTCATCCGCCTTTCAGTAATATCCGACGATACAATTGACCCGCATTGTAGCTTGCCATATGTTCTTGTTCAATTTCAGTAAGGGGGTCGATGACTACTATTCTTGTCTTGCTTAACATTGTTTTTCTTCGGGTGTGTATAAATCGACTTTTTTTTTCTACACCAACGTAATAGTAATAAAATAAAAGTTAGAGCATGGATTTAAAATAACACAAAAATAGAAATAAAATATGAATAATATAAAAATGTTAATTCAAGTATTTTAGTACAAATAATTCATCATCACGTGGCTATAAGAAAATATGATTATCATATTAGACAGATGTTCGACTTTTAGGGGATTACAGCCCTCATGAGAATTGAATAGCAAAGTCTAGAGAGAAGAACACATATTGTGTATCCATTACCATAAGTTGGAATCAAACGTTCTCCGGTAATCTTAGAGGAAAATAAATTGGTACCTAACTTTCGGTCACAGAAGGATAGCATTCCAGAGAGAGAGAGAGAGAGAGAGAGAGAGAGAGAGAGAGAGAGAGAGATGTGTTTAAGAGAAATAAGGCTTTAAATTTTACATTTCAGTAACGATCATACTATGGGACACCTATACCTTGGTATGCCTCCTCTCACTTTATAATACTCACTTCACTATACTTTATTTACCTTTATTCGTCTCATGCCACTTAACCTCACATCATCTTATCATAACTCACTTTACCTTGCTATACATAACCTAACTTATCTCCCCCTTCCCCATATTATCTAATCTTACTTTTCCTCAACTTGATGCACATTATTTCACTTAACAATACCATACCATAACATAACACATCACAGCACACTACACAATACCATACCAAATACCATAACACGCACAACACACTACACAATAACATACCATAACGTGACAAAGCCAACACACTACACAATAACATACCATACCATAACACACCACAACACACTACACAATAACATACCATACCATAACACACCACAACACACTACACAATAACATACCATACCATAACACACCACAACACACTACACAATAACATAACATAACGTGACAAACCCAACACACTACACAATATCATACTCAGCACTGTTTGCTATTCATCTCAAAGTGATATTTGCTAATTACATATACAATAAACAGTCAAAATATCATAAGCTGTTTGAGTATATTCTGAGAATAAGCAGAGCAATCACAATTAACATGCAAGAACTGCTCAATAATAGGAAGGTTTTGGAAATTTATCTGCCATCTTCTCGGTAAGAATGCAGAAACTGTCACATGAACTAGGGAGAAAATGAGACAGATCAAAGAAAACATGGCGGAAGGCAGTTTCAACGAAGATATACATACATTGGGTACGACTTGAGATACCCCGTGAAGATTGATGTTTAAGTGAAGAAAGTGGAGCCTGTCTACGTTTACCGCATGACCAAAGACGACGGCCATCGAAAACAGTTTTTCTGAACCATGGTCATTCAGAGGAAGATTACACAATAATTGTAGAAGAAACGTCATTTTAAAATAACTGTTCAGCACAGTCGCGACGACAGTCAGGTTCAAAAAAATAAAACGAGAAGCACGCGGAGGCAGAAGTCTATGAAATTATAACTAACTACAACACACTAGGGAGCCGCGATAGCTCAGTGGTTAGTGAACTGGACTACAAAGGACAAGAAGTAGGGTTCGATCCCAACCGACGGCTCCGGTTCACCCAGCCTTTAATGGGTACCGGATTTTTTTTCTGGGAAAGTAAAGCGGCACGGGCGTAATACTGACCACATTACCCCAAAAATCATGTGCTGAAGGTCTGTAAAATGTATGGTCACTAACTCCATATTCCCTATACACCACTTGGTGTGACAGGGGTACTTTATTTTATTTTTTTTTTTTTTACAACACACAAGACAAAAATTGTGTAGACACAAGAGGTAGAAGAGTTTGGTGACACTTGAGATAGATTGTGGCCAAATTTCCTCTCGGATGCAACAAGAAATCGATCTTTGTTAGCAGAAGTACTGTAGCCGGTACAAATTTACGATGTCTTGATTTAGTACTACATCCGGTGTTTGAAATCTGCAAATGGAGTAATTCGTGAAACGGATATCGTGATGTCTCGAGTGTAATGCACGTATACGGTTATGCTCAGAGTTGGAGTCTACCAAGAACAAATGACTTTGAAACTGTTATGATTAATACGGTTCCAAGTCCTGGCCAAACATGGTCTGGGAATAACTTCATTTAGATCTTAACTTTCTTTGTTTTGCTTATCTAGAGCATTATCATCGCGTGCCACGCTGATTAGTTTAAAGCGATTTTAGATCTCTACAACTACCTGTCTACAATGTGGCAAATTAACAATGTTATTACGTTCTTCTTGTACTGGTATATTCCTTTCTTTCTCGCTCACTTTTTCCCACTACCTTTATCGCTCTCTCTCTCTCTCATTTTCTCTCTCTCATTATTTCTCTCTCTCTCTCTCTCTCTCTCTCTCTCTCTCTGTTTCTATCGTCTCTCGGTGTTTGTTTCTAATTTCTTCCTCCCTCTCTCAGGTTCTCACTTTCCTCTGTGAGTGTTATCGTTGTTAGGATCATTATCCAGTGCACATCGAATGAATCCATAGGTTCTCCGATATCGTCCTCGAGGATGTCGAGAAAATCCGATGAGAATCCTGACCCACGTGCACGAACTCCGTAGCACGGCCTGGTATTTACAATCTTGGTACGTTTCTGCTGACAAATTTGCCCGGGCAGCGGCCATATTTATGACCTTCTATTTTCGATTTTAATCTCTTCTTCTTCTACTACCTTTTTAGCTCCCAGTGGAGCATAGGTCTTCAACAAACACTTTCCAAGTCGTTCTGTTTTTTGCCATTCTTTTAAGATCATTCCATGTCTTCCGCATCATCTTCACCTTTGCTTCTATCTGTCTTCTCCAAGAATTCCTTGGTCTTCCTCTTTGTCTTTTCACCTGGGGATTCCAAAAAGGGCCTGTTGTGTAATACTCTCAGTTGGCTTCCGTAGTGTGTGTCCTATCCAGCGCCATCGTCTTCGCTGTATCTCTTTATCCACTGGTGTTTGACTGGTACATTTCCATAATTTTATGTTAGTGATATTGTCCTGCCATTTCCATCCTTTTATCCTGCGTAAGCATCCATTAATGAAAATCTGTATCTCGTTGATTGTCAATTTTGTTGTTCTCCATGTTTAACAGACATATAACAGGACCGCCTTAACATTTGAGTTGAAAATGATTATTTTAGTATTTAACCTAATTTCTTTGGATTTCCATATGTTTCCCAGTGCAATGAAAGCTCCTGTTGCTTTTGATATCCTTATTTTGGTATCATTTTCTGTTCCTCCCTCTTTATCTATATTACTGCCCAGATATATTTATGATTGTACATCTAATAGAGGTAATTCTCCTAGTTTTATTTGGTTATTGCCAACTGTATTAATTCTCATCATGTTGGTCTTATCTCTATTAATCTTCAGTCCTAGCTGTTGTGATCTCTCATCAAGTAAGCTCATTTTACCCTGCTTTATTTTATTTTCGATTTTAATGCAAAGGGACAAACCCTTCCAAGAATATATAGAACAACAACAACTTAAATGGTTTGGTCACCTGGTCAGAATGAATCCTCACCAATCGCCATCAAGGGCGTTCTTCTCGAGAATGCATGGAAAAAGACCAAGAGGAAGACCTAGAAGAAGATGGATAGATGCAGTGACAGAGACATGTAACAACAAAGGAAAATCACAAATTCAGACAATTCCAGCAGCTCATGAACGACAATTGATACAAACCACGACACATTTTAGGTATCAGTGAAAAGAGAAAAGAAGAAGAAAGGGATCTCTAATGTGCGCAAGTGAGCACGGTATCTCCTATTTGTTACCGTTATACGAGAGAGCTAGACATCGGATCTCACTATCTAAGAGATGGGGGAGGGTAACGTTATAAGAAGTAAAGTACCCCCGTCACGTCAAGTGGCGTATAGGGAATATGGTGTTAGTGTCCATACATTTCACAAACCTTCGGCACATGATTTTTGGGGTTATATGGTCGGTATTACGCCCGTGCCGCTTTACTTTCCCAGAAAAAATTCAGATACCCATTAAAGGCTGGGTGAACCGGAAGCTGTCGGTTGGGATCGAACCCTACCCTCTTGTCCTTGTAGTCCAGTTCACTAACCACTAAGCTAACGCGGCTCCCTACGTCATAAGAAACCACGGATTAATTTTTCCTATGTTTCAAAAATCATCCACCTCTTCTGGTAGACTTTGTACCCGAGTCGTTTCTGTCCAGAGGTGAACGTCGTGCCTCAAGACTACCCAGCCCATTGTGTGTGTTTCTGTCTTCTCTTTCTCTCCTACTCTAAACCCATGATATGCACTTTTAATCAAGAATTCACGTTTCCTCACAATATTACTTTCAGCAACCAATACATTGAAACGATTGAAATAGAAGCGATGCGTTCATGCGATGTTTGCAAAAATGTGTATATAAATTGACTATTTCGTGCAATTAATCTTTCCTCTATGCTTTTCTTTCAGATATACATGATATTCAGCACTCTTATATGAATAGAATAACCACGGACTTTAGTTAGCATTCCTGTTAGTTTAATATTTATCTTTAATTAACGTATAAACGCTGTAAACGAACAATTCACCATTTCTTTTTTATATTCATGCAACGTTTTTTTTTCTCACGAACAATTGACAAACTCACTTGTAATGTTTAGCTATAATAAGAGTTATAAATGGCAAAAACGGACGGACGAATGAAAGGACAAACGTTAAGCAGATATAGATATAGATATGCAGACTGTCAGATGAACCGAAAACAGAGAGAAAGCGTGCAAGAGAAAGAGTTAAGTATGGGGGTAGGCAGGTAGGTGTACAGGCAGGTAGGTGTATAGGCAGGTAGGTGTACAGGCAAGTAGGTGTACAGGCAGGTAGGTGTACAGGCAGGTAGGTGTATAGGCAGGTAGGTGTACAGGCAGGTAGAGAAAGTGACAATGGTAAGTGACATAAGAAGGAAAGCGCGAGGGGAAGGGATATAGGGAGAAGCAATTAAAATAGAAATAATAAACATAAGAGGGAGGAGTAGTAAGACATTGGGAGAAATAAATGAATTGTAAGGGAGAACCATTAGTGAAGAATACAAGGTGAAAACGGTGTAGATCTGTAGCTACTGTTGGAGGAGAGAGAGAGAGAGAGAGGAGAGAGAGAGGGGGGGGGCGAGAGGGAGGGGAGAGAAAGAGGGGGGGGAAAGAGACAGAGGGAAAAATATATAAGAGAACGAGACGTTTGTTGAAGGAGTTTAAGAGGTAGAAATGATGGACGGGATAGCGCTAAAACGGGCATAAAGAGGCCAGCAAGAAATGATGGGAAATATACAAATTATGGGTGTAAAATACAGTAACGTGATAATACGTTCCAATTTTACAAAACCAATTTGTCGAAGCTCCCAAACCTCTTCCACTAAAAACATTTAATAAAACAGAACTCCGCCCATAACAATATTTCCATTACAAATGAAGCTAAAAAACCGGATTGCTTTGAAGACGTTACACAATAGTTGATTACGTCATTACGCTGATTTGATACTTTGGCACCGTCACGTGATTACATCACAGGCTATATTCCGTACTTTGATAAAAGTAAATCTATTTTTGTATTTGTTCCCTTGATTTCTGGAAGTATCTTTAACTTAAAGCTGCTCATCCAAAGGAAGATAGAATGTAACAAATGTTATATAACTCATGCAATCTAACGACCATTAGCCGGACTGTGCACTGCTATTTTTCGTTCTCTCTCTCTCTCTCTCTCTCTCTCTCTCTCTCTCTCTTTTCTCTCTCTCTTTCTCTCTCTCTCTCTCTCTCTCTCTGCGATCAGGACTCGATCAGAGTAGGATTCCAGACTCTCACATGAAGTCAGCTGTCAGGTTAAGTGTGTTGATCGCCCCCACAGACAGAACATCACAATTAGAGTCTGCCAGATCCACTCTGATTGAACACCCGTTAAAACGTTGCACTGTGTTCTGCGCCAGTGGCCCAGTGCATCCGATTTCAGCCAGCATTTTATTCAGGTTTGCATTCCTTAGCTTTGGATTGTCCCCAATCTTCCTGCAAGGCAGCAGATGATCTTTTCTGTAGGGGGATTCTGCCCTTAGATGGTCTGCCCTCCCAGGTTTACGAGCACCATCTGCCCGAGTCACTAGAGGTGACTAACAAAGACATGCACACACAAAGATATGAGGTGTGACCAACACAGACATGCACACAGCGATACGAGGCATGACTAACACTAACACACATCAAGATATATGACACATGACTAACATAAACATGCACATAAAGATATGAGAATTGACTGACATAAACATGCACACACAAAGATATGACACATGCCTAACATTGACATGCACACAAAGATATGAGATATGACCAACATAGACATGCGCACACAAAGATATGAGATGTGACTAACATAGCCATGCACACACAGGGATATGAGATGTGACATACATACAGACATGCACACACAAAGATATGAGATATGACCAACATAAACATGCACACAAAGATATGAGATATCACTAACCCAAACACGCACACACAAAGATATGGCACATGACTAACACAGATACATACTAAAATATGACTAAACACATACACACAAAAAAGATATGAGACATGATTAACACGGACACACCAAGATATGAGATATGTCTAACATTACACACAGCAAGATATGAGCCATGGCCAGCACACACACACACACACACACACACACGTTAAAAATAACATCACACTGTAAAAGACAAATATGCTTAATACTTCAAAGAGAACGGATGTTTATTTTGTTGTAAGCTGAATGAAAAAAAGCTGGCAGATTTTAAATCTCTCTGGCAGTTAGAGAATAAAAACTGACCAAAACATCACTTCACTTCGTTCGTACAGTGTTATGGCAGTTATTATTCCACCTATCCAATATGCTGTGATCACATATATTGCACCACTTTACCATGTTGGGAAAGTGCTTTCTTCTTAATCTTTTTTTACCACACCTTTCTCCCACCGTGTTTTGATCACAGCTTTCTTTCTCCCATGCTTATATAATAATTAAACTTGAATTTAGGATCATTTATAACAAACACTGTCTGCTGACTGGCTATTAACCAGTACAAAACACAAGTCAAACAAAAGTTATAACAAAATTGCGCGGCTTCACTGTTTCTTTACCTGATTTAAATGATTTAAAAAATGGAAAGAAACGTCTTAATTGTGATAATTCCAAACAGCGTTGATAAGGAAAGTTATAAGAAAGTTTCGACCGACCAGAATCGGCAACCATATGGAGCAAACCAGAGGACATGCACACGAATATAACAGACACACGGAAACTGAAAGTGTAATGTATTAGGAAGAGATTCAGAAACAAACAACAAGAACTGACATGGAGTTTGTATTTGTCATGTTTACAGAAAAGATTCAGAGGAAACAACAAGAACTGACATGTAGAAATACTGACATGGAGTGTGTATTTGTTATGTTTACAGAAAAGACTCAGAGGAAACAACAAGAACTGACATGTAGAAATACTGACTGGAGTGTGTATTTGTTATGTTTACAGAAAAGATTCAGAGGAAACAACAAGAAATGGCATGTAGAAATACTGACATGGAGTGTGTATTTGTCATGTTTACAGGAAAGATTAGGAGAAAACAACAACAAGAACTGACATGGAGTTTGTATTTGTCATGTTTACAGAAAAGTTTCGGAGGAAACAACAACAAGAACTGACATGGAGTTTGTATTTGTCATGTTTACAGAAAAGATTCGGAGGAAACAACAACAAGAACTGACATGGAGTTTGTATTTGTCATGTTTACAGGAAAGATTAGGAGAAAACAACAACAAGAACTGACATGTAGAAATACTGACATGGAGTTTGTATTTATCATGTTTACAGAAAAGATTCGGAGGAAACAACAACAAGAACTGACATGTAGAAATACTGACATGGAGTTTGTATTTGTCATGTTTACAGAAAAGATTCGGAGGAAATAACAACAAGAACTGACATGTAGAAATACTGACATGGAGTGTGTATTTGTCATGTTTACAGGAAAGATTAGGAGAAAACAACAACAAGAACTAACATGTAGAAATACTGACATGGAGTTTGTATTTGTTATGTTTTCATAATGGATTCAGAAACAACAACAAGAACTGACATTCAGTTTGTATTTTTCATGTTTTCAGAAGAGATTCAGGAACAACAAAAACTGACATAAGTAGACTTGGAATGGAAGTCAAAATAGGGGCTGACCAGAGACAACATGGCAAAGGAAAGTTGAAAATGAGATAAATAGTTTGGGCCAGACTTAGACACCCAGTGAAGGATGACTAAGGACTGAACGAAATGGATGATAGAATTATACGAGCAACACGAACGAGGCGAAAAGCGGCGTAACTCATACTACAATGTTAGTTAGCATCAATTAACTCTTTCCGTAGGGTGGCTCTTTATCAATGCAAGGGAAGAGATTTCAGAAACCACATTTGTAATGGTTTTAAGAATCAATCTACATATTTATTTTTATCTAACATAAAACATATTATATATTAAGTTTTAGATAATTGAACAAGGCATTAGATTTCACCAATACCAAGATGATACAAGACATGTGAAAGAATATGGTTTGTTGACGGTTCAGACTAATCAAGTTGAGAGTGACGCACTGTGCGGCGAAAGGTTAACATGGAATATCTCAAATTTGCACTTCCCGCTAGGACTACCGAGCTCCAACCTGTTCAGCAATAACCGAATAAGCCAGTGTAACTCGCCACGACAACCAGGTCTGATAGATCAAGGCTAGAGTCGACCTCGTGTCATCAACTCAAATAAACTCATGTAAATTGAAACAAGGATCTTATATAATAAATATGGTCTGTTTACAAATCAGTAAAAAATAACGTTAACGTCAGCGGCCGTTCTCTTGCATGGGCGGGTCATAAAATCATCAAAAGCTGTAAAAAAAAATGTCAGGAAATGTCATATAATTAACAGAACCACATTTTTTAAATTTCAAAAGTATTATTATTTTTAATTCTGGTAGTCAGCAACACATTCTTAATGCTCTCTCGACTAGTCTTTGGCACAATCTCGCAATATCGTGCATGTATTAGTCACGAGTAAGAAATGAGTCAGCACAGTTTTTTTTTAAATTTCTATTAAATTACTGATATTTGTTATGTTGCTATCATTCTCACCATGTCACAACTCCAACCACTTGCAAATATGCTAAACCAGAAGATGAAAAATATATGTAAAGTATGATTGAATAAATATATTTTTTAAAAAATAATTGAACTTAACTTTTATTAATCTGAAGTAAATAATATAACATAATATAATTATAAATACTACAAAGGAGAAGAAATGTAAAACCATTAAGATTAATTGCGTAATGACAATTAAAAATATGACTAAAGAGAATATTATTATTTGAGTAATAAGGTCCAAAAACTTACAGACCACTCACATTGTCTGCTTCCTCGGTATTAATAAAAAATTGTGTGTTCTCCAGCTTTCACCTCTGAGAAAGTTCCTAGAGCCTAGGAAGTGAATTTTCCGAGTTAATCAATGTTCGAGCAGCACAAGAACGACAAATGATATAAACCACGACACCTTTTAGGTATCAGTGAAAGAGAAAAGAAGAAGAAAGAAGAATCAATGTTCCCTGGCGGCCGTGTGCACAGGGGTGTGTCTCACTGTATAGGCAGGTAATTCTGTCTTCGGAGGTACTCATATTTTTTTTTCCGTCGATGAGTAATTGACGTTTCAAGCTGGACCTCACTGCTGAGACCAGGTGTGGTTGCCGCAGAGAGAAATAATAAATACAAATCCAACTGGTGCTACGGAGATTTGAACTCACACCTCTCTGTCTCGAGACCAACCAGTTCTTCGCTTTGTCGAAATGTAGCCAGAGGAGAACACTAGAACTGCGCCACTGAGCTCTTCCCATTCTATTGCCCCCGTCCACAACAATCACAATAATGAAGACGATAAGAACAATATAATAAAACAATAATGAACGTGATAGTAATAACAAAATCTTCAGGATTTAAATTTTATCTTTCCATTTAGTTTTCCCCGATCTATATGATTTTACAGTGAAGTGAATTATATCAATAGTTTTATTATATAGGTTTTGATCATATATATCTAAAGCTTTTTAATTTGTTTATTTTATTTTACTTTTTTTAAAATGGTAGTTGAAAAATGTACTCATCAATTTTGATAAATTAAATATACTCACGGTGCCGTAGTGAGTAACAATTACTTTGTCTGTCTCTCTCTCTCTCTCTATCTCTCTCTATCTCTCTCTATCTCTCTCTCACTTTATCTCTCTCGGTGTGTGTCCTATAGGTCAACAGTGGGATGTTGGTTTTAATAGCCATTTAAAAAAAACTATTATAAAATTCGTTTAGCGGCATGGCATTGATATGAATGTATATCTTAATGGGAAAACACCTCACACGCATCCGCCTGCGCTCGCAACTATTGGTTGATGTAGTGATTTAAGCAGCAACTTAATAATAATCAAGACTAAATAAACTACCCGCCTCTTTCCCCCCCCCCCCCCGCTAAAAGAAACAAACAAAAAAACAGCCAAACAAACTAAATACTAAAAAAAAGCGATTTTCTTGGGGGTCAACCAACATTCAGTTTTTGGACTTGTTTAGTTCCTGCCTAGTAGTCTGTTGAAACATTTCATAAACCGGAGTTAACTTTGTCTTTCATAGAGTAATATCGAGAATAGTCAAATAAAAATTCCACCAAACCTCCAGTGCAATGTATAGTAGATCTGGCTTTAGTGTGTGTATGTGTGTGGGTGTGTGTGTGGGCCTGTGTGTGTGTGGGTGTGTGTGTGGGTGTGTGTGTGTTTGTGTGTGTGTGTGTTTACCATCGGTACATTTATTGGGTAAATGTGGTCAGCACTATTTTTCCAGAAAATATTTCCTTCACAAAATGCGCGAACTTAGAAGACTGCCCTGGGATTGAAATTGAAATCTTACTCACCACCAAAGAATTTACAGACTTTAAAGTTCTTAGTCCTGGTGATAGTTTCGTGTATCCATTCTAAAACTACAGACCATTCAAAAGTCCCAAATTTGCACTGAACACACATTTGTTTAATGCACAGTATTTATTAATTTCACTCCACAACAACGTATCCAATATAAGGATATTGTTATACATGAGGTGTTGTTTTAATGAGATATATAATCGGATAGTTTTGATTCAACATGCACATATGTAAATTATATATGATGGTGTTTGAAAGTAGCTTCCACTGTAAACGGAAACAAATCGGTTCTACAGATGGACAATTTACAATTACAATTGAAGGTGGGTGTGGGGGATATTTTCAGATAGGAGTTAAACTAGTTATACTATTTAGGTTCGTTTTTTCTCAAATATTTTATTCCCACCAATTTATATTAGTGAATTGTTTATTCCTTTAGCGTGTCCTTATTTTGTACAACTATAATACACACATGTATGTGTTGTTTCCCTATTTGTAATAGGTCTACATTTCGCAGACATTGAAAACAAAGTTTGAGAACTTTAGGAACCGACACAAAAGCAATAAAACTCGTTTTTATAGCTAGATATCGGATCTGGTATGTTTAGTTTCTGATGGTTAGATTGCCTCCTGTTACGGAGGCTGCTGTATAAAGAGTTACCAATTACTTACTTTGTCGCTGACATTTTGCTAGTCCTTTATTTATTTAATTGTTGCTCTCAAAATAAATTACATCTATATTCCAGTCGCCGTTAGGTTGAAATATTTTGTTTCCTATAAATATTGAATAAAAAAAAACTCTGACCGAATAACCTGTAGCGAATGTGCCTGCATCCTCTATATTTATAATATCGAAAAAAAACACCTGACACACAACATAAAATGTGTGCAAATTTGTACTTCATTTCAGAAATACTATCTGTATTTATCATATAATTTATATATGATGGCAATTTTAAATGGATTAGAAAATGTAGTATTTTAATAACGTTCGTGGTGGCATTATTCACACCAGTGCACCTCAAACTATGAATGGTTCTTCCCTATAAACATACGAATGATGAAACATCGCTAAGAAAGAAACTAATAGCGTTAGAGAATCAACAGTTTTATGTGGTGTCACTATCAAATACGCTCTTATAATACACATATGTCACATGTATAAAAATGTTGGAAATGCAGCAGACTTCACAAATAACAAAATGCTGAAGAATTTATTAGATAATAACTGTCATACCATTTTCAAGTTAAAAGAAGTGAAGGTGTACGCTGGAACAGTAACTACATGTTAGATTAAATTATTGCGTAAAGGAATCTCATTGATGTTGGATAAGAGATATAATAAGCAATGTATTTTGAAAGATGTTCAAAAGCCACATTGAATCACAGCTCTGGATGGTATCGACAGAAGTCAATGTGCGATGTAAACAATAACATGATGCCTGCACACCCGTTTTAAAGGCGACGATTAAGAGTTATTGAGCAAACACAGAAGAACTAAAACAAGGGAGTCAACAGAAAATCACGTTCCGACAATTAATATGGAAGGTCAACTATCTGGTGCTACGACATTAAAGACGATTAGGTCATCCTGTACGGAGACAAAGAATAGAAACAAGGAAATGCATATACAAGGAAAGATGGGACTTTCAGTCAATATGGCGGGTAGGCGGCAGGAACCGTTGAGGCTCTGTCTGAAAAGTGTTCATTGTTGCAGTTTCCTCATATTCCAAGTCCGACTTGTTGCCGGAGCTGCTGAGTTGTGTGCTCTGTGCACACCGTAAGCTGTGTTTTTCATCCGGATCGTTATAATAATCCGGTAGTTTACGAAGGATGCTGATATCGTATGACCAAGGACAGTTCGTTGCTTTCACTTTCGGTGTGGCCACACCTTATGTCTTTTGGCGTGTGCTGTAGCTGCTATGATAGGGACTGCAGCTGCCTTCCTTTGTTTTGATGCTTCAATGAGATGAGATGTTAATTCGGATGATTCCAATGGTTGAGGAATTATGGATTTCAATTCGTTTGCAGCGATACCGGGGCCTTCGACTAATTATAACTATATAACTATAAGGAAAGATGCACACACAATTATAAAAGAGCCACCTCGACTTGAAAATACACGAGTCTTACAATTACAAGAGCACTAGATCCATTACCTCTTGAGTCAGATAAGACCCTACCGATATGATTGATTACCAACGCAGAACTACTCAATACTATAATATAGCTTAAAGATGTGCAAACATAAAAACGAATTTTCAGAACTGATAATATAGCAACATTTTATTTTGCACTGCTAACAACCGGCAAATCGATCTACCAAAAGAAAAGGGAAAACCGTAGCTCATCACACATTTCCCGATGTATGCGGGGCGATTTAAGGTGCTGGGGAAAATGAACGCTGCGTTTAGATCGTTTTTTTCTTGAACTTCCTCACTCATCGTTAAGTGATATAGATCCGTTCTGTGGTAAATTTACTACAAGTCCTATATCTGTGTGTTTAGGTCCAGCATGTCTGCCTTCGGCGTTGGTAGATTATTTAGCTGCACTTTTGTCCTCGCATCGACCATTATGGTATACTCTTTTCAAA
This sequence comes from Megaustenia siamemsis, assembly GCA_032433765.1. Lineage (NCBI taxonomy): Eukaryota > Metazoa > Mollusca > Gastropoda > Stylommatophora > Ariophantidae > Megaustenia > Megaustenia siamemsis. The sequence goes on along the minus strand of JAVIAB010000092.1, from coordinate 65,793,270 downwards.
CTTTAACTTTTACTAAACTAATATTCTTTAACACCTGGGACCTCCTGTTTTTCGCCATTACCCGACAGGGCTAATATCACATCTTCTTACCTGAGAACAGGAAAAGGTAAAGTCGTGAAGAAATCACAGACTCCAAGAAACATTTTCCCACAGCCCGTTGCAGGATTCAAACCCAGATCTTCACTTCAGATGCCGACGTCCTGCCTCTGGACCACCCAGCTCCACATGGCCTTATGTAACAACACAAGAAATCGGGGTAATAGTGAACAACTCCCTGCTCAAGATCACGATAATTATACAGCATTCACGTGAACAGGGACATTACAGCCAAAAATAATATTCAAGTATGTTTTCTGAAAACACATCATGAGAACCATTGGTACAGAACAACGTTTTCCCTGGCGTAAATCGGCCCCATTGTATTTATTTACAGGTAAATATAAACAGAAACTTGAGGTAAATTGCTGTGAGGTAATGCTATCTCTCAGTCAGAACAATAGAAAATAGATTCCAGGAACTGGCTAGAGATAACTAACTGACACTCCGCTGATGACAGTGTATTGACATTTAACAGCAAGGGGTATCATCGACGCGGAAATGCTTGATATTATAGTTATAGAAAATAAACAGCCCATGATTCAGAATAAATACAAACTCAGTTCCTGTAACTCTAGGTCTCGACATCTGGTGATCTCATGTATAGTGTTGCTGCACAAATTAATGAATCACTAGAAAATATCTAATAGTTGAAATAAAATATAACGTGGAACGAATAATGAATATACAACGTATAATTAATACTGCATTTGATGATGTATGGTGCTATTAAAACAAAGAAACAAACTATCCCTAGGCTTTGTCAAATGATTCTTCAAAGGACTAGGGATAATGCTAGTTTTCTGTTTTCGTTATCATCACCATGTGCTATACCGGTTGACATAGGCGATCATATCCCTCCACAATTTTCTATCCACAGCTTTCCGCAGCAATTGTGTTTTTGACTGTTTCCCGTGGCATGACACCAAGCTATTACGTATCTTCTTGTTTTGCCCTTCGCATTCACTCTTTCCCAGCATTTTGCCAGTTGTAACCAAGTATTCCAATGATGTGCCCGAAAAATATCGATTTCTTAATTATAATGTTTTTTGAACTTTCCGTTTTGTGTGTTGGTCTCTTCGAGAATTTCAATGTTTGTCCATTTTGCTGCCCGTGGAACTCTTAACATTCATCTGAGAAATCCCATCTTTGTGACCTCAAATCATTATTTGATTTTTTGTCTACTGTCCATGATTTGCATCCATAAGTCAGAATTGGCTTTATATAGCACCAATGAACTCTATTTCTCAATTCTATTGACATATACTTGTTATACAAGATGTTTTTGTTTAATTTTTTTTAAATGCTACTTTGGTCTGCGCCATTGTGCTTTTTATTTCTGTTGTGCATCTTCCATCTGATGTTATTGTGCCCAAGTATTGGGTGTGTTGCACATTTTTTTCAGATTTGTCAAGTTTATTTTCATTGTACTTGATGGTGATGATTGTTTCCTTGATATATCCACTACTTCTGTTTTCTAACTATTCAAACTGAGACCTTTCTTGTTCTTTTATTTCACTATTATGTCTATAATTTCCTGCAGATTATTCTCCGTCTCGGTTATTATTATTGTGTCATCGGCATATCGCAGCTTGTTTACATTTCAATTCCTTTTTTGTCTGCTATTGATCTCATAATCTTTTAGATGTAAAGTAAAAACAAATCTGGCGACAGAACACATCCTTGTCTGAGTCTTTGTTTTATATACTGGAACTGACCTGTTTGGTTGCCAGTGATTTCGTTATAGAGTGTATTATTGGATGCATTACAAATAAAATAGCTACTATTGGCTTCAGGCATAGCAAGATTAAATTTAAGCTGTAGTTAGAGAACACTCTCAACAGAAAACCACCGTCGCAATTTCTTTGTACAATCATGACTCGCCACAATAATAGAAATCGTTAAGAGGGCAAAACCTCGTTCGGTAGGGGACATCATGAGATACAGGTGATATCTGATCGTCATCAAGCTACTGTAAGCAAAATAAAGATAAAACAGACTCTAAAGATAGGTACTTGGAACGTGAGAAAATGCATGCAGAAGGGTAAACTGGAAAACATCAAACAGGAAATGGAAAGAATGGGTTTACATTTATTGGGACTTTGTGAAATGAGATACACTGGATCGGGGGAGACATACTCTGATGATTATAAAATAATCTATTCTGGAGGTACTGAACACCAAAGTGGAGTAGGTATAATCTTGGATACAAAAAAAGTGCAAGAACAGTGCAAGGCTTTTACCCAATATCTAACAGAGTCCTTTTAGTGAAATAGATATAAATCTTATACAAGTTTATGCACCAACAGCAGACAGTCTAGAGGAAACAGTTGATAAATTTTACGACGAGTTAAATGAGGTGCTACATAAATGCAAACCACATGAAAACACCATAGTTCTAGGGGATTTTAACGCAAATGTAGGAAAGGAAAGAGTTGAGGAAGTTGTTGGTAATTATGGCTTAGGCGAGAGGAATGAAAGAGGTAAGAAACTTATTGACTGGGCAAGAACATACATGATGATAGTAAAAACCCGGTTTAAGCAACATCCAGCACGTCTGTGGACATGGAAAAACCTAGGAGACAACGCACGTAATCAAACTGATTACATAATAATAAACAATAAATTTAGAAACAGCCTGGTGTGTGTGAAAACTATACCAGGGGCAGATTGCAATAGTGATAATGTACCAGTTGTGGGAAAGCTTAGAGTAAAATTAAAAGCAGCAAACGAGCATCAGTTAACATCAAGTTAAATTTAGATTTACACAAATCAGACCAGAAATTGCAAGACAAATATAACGTCACAATTCAGAACCGGTACAATGCAATAGAGAAGATACAAAGAATTAATGAACAGCGGGAAATGCTAAAAGAATCAATGCAACGAACATCAAAAGAATTCATACCACCAGTGAGGACAAATACAAAAAAGAAATGGACGACAGATGACATTTTGCAGCTAATGGATACAAGAAGAGGAAATGAAGAAAATAAAGAGGAGTATAAGAGTTTAAATAAAGATATTGAAATAAAATGCAACGAAGCAAAGAAAGCATGGCTAAGAGAGAGAGATGTAAAGAGATTGAAATGCAACAAAAAGGAGATGCCAAAGCTATAAACAAACAAATTAAAGAATTAACAGGAAGAAAAACTCAATCAAAAACTGGATGTTTAAGATCAAAAGAAGGAGAAGTGTTGAATAACAATAAGCATAAGGGAACGATGGACAGAATACATCAAAGATCGTTATAATGATGAACGAACAGAATTAAATATTAAGGATAACGGAGAAGGACCAGAAATACTAAAAATGAAGTGGAAGACGCCTTGCGCAATATGAAAGCAGGAAAAGCTCCTGGGCCAGATAATATAACTAAAGAAGAGATTGAAGCCATGGGTGATTTTGGAATATAGATAATAACAAAAATAATGAATGATATCTACAACAACATATATATATATATATATATATATATACCAGACGACCTGCTAAAATCAATATTCATAACCCTACCAAAGAAATCTGGTGATATTGAATGCGATGATCATCACACAATAAGCATTATAAGTCACAGGACTAAGATATTACTAAGCACTATCGTGCGGAGAGTGCAAAACATTATCAGTCCAGAAATTAGTGATGAACAGTGTGTTTTTGTTAGAGGTAAAGGAACGAGCAATGTCATATACATCATAAGATCTTTATTAGAAAGAGCCATAGAGGTGAAAACAGATCTATACTAATGTTGCATAGATTATACCAAAGCATTTGCAAAGTAAAGCACCAAGAAATGATCAAAATTTTAGATTGCATAAATGTAGACAGCCAGGACTGACGGATGTTGCGCTGTACTGTAATAAAGCAAAGCTGGTCCTTCCGTTCAAGTCAGTCCAAGAGGAATATAAAGCCGGCAAGGCCAGACTGGCAGTTATGCTGCAAAGCTCGTCAGACGAAACTGTCCGAACAGTGGAACCCACAGTGAAGACCGGTCGGAAGTGGCAGGCGTGCGCAGCAGTACGCGAAGCACGTGAGAGTCTCCAGCTAAAGGAAGTAATGGGCTACACGCAGACCAACAGGCGTGGATTTGGTCATGGAGACATCCAATGGTGGTCAAAGGCATCAAACAGACAACGAAGGGACATGGTAGTCAGGGAGATCAGAGATGTCGAGGAGAACAAGCGTGTACAAAAGGCAGCACAACAAGTGCAGCAAGGCCAATGGACCACATGGGAGATGGCTTTGCAGAGGACACTAACATGGAATGACATGTGGCATATGGCACCGCTGCGGCTCAGCTACATAATCAGATCAATGTATGACCTTCTACCATCAGCCTGCAACCTTGTGAAGTGGGGGAAGACAGATGACAATCGATGTCCTCTTTGCGGAGGAAGACAGACGATGGAACATGTTCTTTACACATGCAAGACAGCACTAGGCCAAGGGCGGTATACATGGCGACACAACAGAGTGCTGCATGAACTGACTGCCACCGTGGATGGGGCGACACAACAGAGTGCTGCATGAACTGGCTGCCACCGTGGATGGAGCGCGGATGAAGGCCAACAATAAAGTTCGACCAGCTACGACTAACACCTACTTTTTGAGAGCGGATAATAATAATTCCATACAAGCTTTTTTTTTCCCTGGGCTTCCCTTTTGCTTTGTAGTCATTTTTTACCCTCGTAATCTTTTTAAACTGCAGGATGGTTGTATTTCATTCTGGTCAGATGTTGAATCCATGTCATTGTTTAACATGATCAATAGCTGGTGCAACATCCACCATGTGTTGTCAAGGTTTCATTTTTATTATTATCGCTTCTAGTTTCGTTTGCAGCTTTTCTTATACATTTCATTTTGCATGTTGTTATATTACACTTGTGTCTTTTAAGACCTGCCTAATTCTGATAATAGTAGCATCATTCATCTATTAATTTATTTTTGTTTAATTAGTAGTTTCTCTTCTGCTTTTCTCTTTTTACTGATACCTAAAAGGTGTCGTGGTTTATATCATTTGTCGTTCTTGTGCTGCTCGAATTGTCTGAATTAGTGATTTTCCTTTGTTGTTACATGACTCTGTCACTGCATCTATTCATCTTCTTCTGGGTCTTCCTCTTGGTCTTTTCCCATGCATTCTCGAGAAGAACGCCCTTGATGGTGATTGGTAAGGATTCATTCTGACCAGGTGGCCAAACCATTTAAGTTGTTGTTCTATATAATTTGGTATTCTATCTCTTCTTGTGTTGTTTGTTACTTTTCTCAAGCAACGCATCTCACATGTATTGATCTTTCTTAAATGTGATTTAGAAAGGGTCTAGTGATTAGTAGTTTAATTCGTTTAAATCGGTCGAACTCAAAACCGTCCTGTCCAGAGGTCAACGTCTTACCTCCAGTCCACCCAGCCACCTCTAACGTTTCCAAATCGGTGCTCTTTGATCATCATCATCATCATGTCCCATACCGGCTGTCGTAGGCGATCATGTCCTTCCACAATCTTCTATCTACAGTGCATCGCATCAGTTCTGTTGTTGACTGTTTTCCATGCTATGACACCAAGCTATCCAGTATTTTCTCTCTTTGTCGTCCGTGATCTCTCTTTCTTTTTATTTTGCCAATTATAACCAAGTATTCCAACTTTTCTCTTCTCTTGATGTGCCCGAAAACTGTTTTCTTGTTCTTCCCGGGGAAGGGGGGGGGGACTTCGATGACACCTAACATGAAGACTCTGAACCCAGCAGCCTAGGAAGAAATAGCTGCAGATTGCAATCTTTGGAAACACGCTCTAAACCTTCCACTCAAGCAAGAAGCAGACAGATTCACAGAATAAGAGAATACGTGGCGAAAGAAAAGGGAAAAAAATAACATTTCCTAGTGGAGCTGCAAAATCCATAGTCAAGTATGACTGAAGGAGGCTCTATAAATGTAACTAAGCTCTATGTAATGTAGAGTTATAAAAAAAAACATATTTTAAAAAAATGATACATTCGAATTAACTACCACGGTTATGAATGGATGCGTAATATACTACAATTGTTATTTATGATCAGAATAATATAGGAAGCCAACTATCTGAGATGCAGAATGCAAAATTAGCTCAGTGAATGAAACATACTTAGAATATGATTCTCCTGATAGTTTTATATTTTGAGGACAAGCAACTAATAAGCATGCACATGAAGGTTACTGAAGTAGCAGGACTAGTATATCCCGTTTAAAAATGCAGCACATGGATATATATATATATATATATATATATACATATATATATATATATAACCCGAATACTTGATAGACTTATCTGAAAAATGGGATACGGTAAAACCTTACAATGTGTGATAAACAGTGGAAATAATTCACGCGACAGACAGCGATATTAGTCTGCTGAGATGTGAGACTTTGGCAACCAGGGTTTTTACAGCAAATTAGCTTTCTTCCTCAATGCATACAGTTCTAGCTTGAGGAAATGAGTGCGTTTGCCAGTCAATCGATACTCAACAATTCGCCTAATTGAATCTGTATTGGTCAGTTAGCAAGCGAGTCACGTGTGAATACATAAGAATTCGTTTTAGACTCTGCAAAGTAACACCAAACCCCGACAAGGTTGTGTGGACTTGTTTGAACGGTCAATTCAGTTTTCGGTCGCGTAGCTCGACTTAAGATTCGAGGTTAACGACTAGGTACATCTGGACTTTAGTTGTTTTTGTCTGTGCGGCAAAGAGAATGAATTAAAGGTCGATCGTGCGTACACAGAGACCGAATTAAGAATGTGCATTTTGTCGCTTCCTACAACGAAAATGAGTGGTATTGGTGTGTTTGAGAAGTCCTTGATGTTAAGGTTTTATCAAAAATAGGTGGAACTTTTTGCGGATTCGCCTTTTCCCATCACTTCCTATCTATAAAACACTACACCTTCCGTCTTCTTGACACCTCACCCCATAGTGTTCTAGCACCTTCATTCATTTTGCTATCGTTCGCTTCTGGTTTCCACTATTTCCTTTTCTTACCACCTATCCTTTTCTTTTTGACCATCTCTCTATTATTCCCAACAAATTCCCTTCTGACCACCTTTAAATTTGTCCCTACAAATACCCTTTCGATCATCTTTCCTTTTTCCCTGCTAATTCCATTTTGATCATTACTCTTTTTCCCAGCTAGTTCCCTTTTGACCACATCGCATTTTTACTACTAATTTAGTTTTTACCTCTTTTTTTCCCTGTCCAATTTCCTTTATACCACTCTTTTCTCTTTTTCTTTCAATCACTTCATCCTAACTACCATAATTTCTATTTTCATGTCAACTGTCTATCTATATATTCATTTGTATCTATTTGTGTTAACTACCCTTCCTTATTTGTATCAGTGTTCCTATCTCTATCACCGATGCTCTTGCCACCTTTCCCTTTCCCTACTATTTATGATCACTTCCTTATATTGACCCCCCTCCCCCCACCTGCTATATATAATCCTTTAATTATTTCAATTAATCCTCCCGTGTCTTTACCACACAGCACATATTCATATTTCTTTATCTTCTCTTTATCACTCTTTCCTTCTGTCACCGCTCCTTTCTTTCCACCCCTACTCCCCGTTTTTAACCCTCCGTCCCCTCTTTCTGTCGCCACCCTTTCTTTACATTCCCACTTCTCCTTCGCCCCTTATCTTCCCTATTTTTTCCCAACGCACATTCCTTTTGCCGGCTTCTTTCTTTCTAGCTTGAAATTGAAAGTTACTTTTTATGTTTTTATTTTTACCCGTTACACTTGTTCTCTTTTCATTATCCGTCCCCTCCTCTACCCGCCTCCGTTCAATTCTCTTTGCTTCCACACTGTCTACTTTCTTTTGTTTCTGTACGCTAGAAGTAACATCAGCGCCGCTTACACATCAATTAATGTAGCTCTCCTGTTTGAACTAAAGAAAGAGCAGACATTTCACATTCGCTAAGCCGTACAGTTTCGAGGATTTTGTAATAACAGTTCCATTAAATGAGATGAGTTACAGAGCTCGATAAGTATTATTCACGCCAGTACTATGGTTGAAAGCTTAATGATGCAGTTTAGTACCAATGGACAGAAATAAATGTTTTTAAAAAAATGTGTAAGTGATTCTCAAATATTTTAATATCAACGCCTCTTTCTTTGTAATACTTGAGCAGAACCGCCCAACGACGACGAAATAATACAAACTATAACCACTCGTTAGCAGTGGATAGCCACATCGACAAAGCATGGAAAAGAAAAGCGATGATAGAAAGAAACAACTCTCATGCGATCAACACTTTTCAATCATGTCCCATTTGTGCCAGTATTGGACGTAAAATAACCTCCATACGCACTAGAAAGATTACATAAGACTAAGGCTCTTATTTCGGTTCAAGATGAAGGTATTCTTTATCTTCATTTTTAATATGGACGGTTCTTCGGTGGCCCATCAAGTCAATGTATAACATCGACTGTTGCTGAAACGGAAATTCTCGTCCACGAGTGTATCGCCCATGTGTTCAGAATGGACGAGGAAAGACTTCCCCTTCAGACATTCGTGTTGAAACCATGTGCAAAAAGAAAAAAATGAAAACCAAAAAATTACGTCTTGCAGAACTATTACACGGGTGTTTCTCTCTGTGGAACTAAAATATCAACCAAGGCTTATACAATCTAGCATAGAAACCGTCAGTTGTGGAAAACTATGACTTCTGTACTGTGTGTCGTTTGTGAGGGAGAGGTGTCACTCTTAGAGGACATGCAATGCCATTATTTTTTAAGTCAGAGGTTAGCCAGATGTCAAGATGGAGTATTGTTGTGCAACACTTCACACAAAAGTCATCAAGAGTTGAACCTTGACTTTTACAATTGGCTAAGAGAGCCCGAATCAGCTACTTTACTCGGCTAATAAATCATGCAAATGAGAAATGGGTATTTAACTTCATACATTAGCAGAATTAGACAGAGAGAGACTGATAAAGACTTAGAGAGATGTAAAGTTGACGAGCTTAGTTCGACTTCGGCTGAATCTGCCTGAGGGCAGAAGTGAGTGTTATAGAACAGTTATGGACTTTCAAACAGTTAGCATTGATCAGTAGAGATGTAAAGTTGACGAGCTTAGTCCCACTTCGGCTGAATCTGCCTGAGGGCAGAAGTGAGTGTTATAGAACAGTTATGGACTTTCAAACAGTTAGCATTGATCAGTAGAGATGTAAAGTTGACGAGCTTAGTCCCACTTCGGCTGAATCTGCCTGAGGGCAGAAGTGAGTGTTATAGAACAGTTATGGACTTTCAAACAGTTAGCATTGATCAGTAGAGATGTAAAGTTGACGAGCTTAATCCCACTTCGGCTGAATCTGCCTGAGGGCAGAATTGAGTGTTATAGAACAGTTATGGACTTTCAAACAGTTAGCATTTATCAGTAGAGATGTAGAAGAAAGATCCAGAGAGAATTCAGTCAGGAAGACATAGTCTAGTCAAGAAGTGTTTCAAGTTAGATTCAGAAGTTGTTGTACTCCAGAGAAAAATAGTAAATATCTTTTTCCTCCTCTTTTTCTTCCTCTTTCCTTCATTATCTGCCTTTCAGCGTCGAGGGGAGATATAATTTGCGGTCTTTTGCTCTTATGTTCGCCTCTGCTGCTGTTATGATTCCTAGTGCTTCTAATATTCCATCGACCCACTTTTTCGTGGTCGACCCTTGGGTCTGGTGTTCTCACAACGTTTGTTGAAGACTCGTTGTGTTGTGTTTTGTACTTTCTGCCTTGTCACGTGGCCAAACCATTGTATCTGTTGTTTCCTTATATATTCTAATCCGGGAGCTATTCCTAGCTTTTTTCTCAGTTCTTCATTTCTGATCTTATCTCTCAGACTGTTTCCTGTTATTCGTCTAGCATATTTCATCTCTGAAGAGGTTATTTTCTTATTGTTCTTGCATCTAGGGTCCAGGTCTGGCATTGGTAGCACAACGTTGGGATGAAGATTGTATTGTATAGTGCTCGTTTTGCCTCCAGAGTTATGTCCTTCTTGGACAATAGTGGTGATAACTGTCAGATGATTTGACAAGCTTTGTTGCATCTTGATTCTATCTCTGCTGTTTGTAAATATTTAAAGAATATTATAGAGTAAGTCGAAACAGATATAGAATAGCAAGTATAAAAAGAATTAGAATTTACATATTTTAGATGTACTCCATTAGTGCCATCCGCCTTGTATAGACGACGACCTAATCCAGTTGAATCACTCATATATAACAGCTAGTACTTATCTGACTTTTTGTGTTCAAGTAAAGAGCATTGTGAGTCGTCGTGTTGTTGTCTTTACGAGCGTATGTAACTAACATGAAAATACCAAACGCTGTATCTCTTCCGTTGTTAATATTTTTCTCACGTTATCCTATTTATAACCCACATGTGCTTCTCTACATCCACGACTCACTGCCGTGTTAACTTCACTTTTGCTACCCCCTCTTTCAGCACGGGTCTCATCATCATTATGTGCCATACCGGTTGGCGTAGGCGATCATGTCCCTCCACAATCTTCTATCATTGTACATTGCATCAGTTCTGTTGTTGACTGTTTTCCATGCCATGACACTAAGCTATCCAGTATTTTCTCTCTTTGTCGTGCACGATCTCTCTTTCTATTTATTTTGCCAGTTGTAACCAAGTATTCCAACTTTCCTCCTCATGATGTGCCCGAAAAATGTTGATTGTTTTTTTCTGATGTTATTTAGGAGCTCCCTTTTTGTGTTGGCCTCTTTGAGAATGTCCTCATTGGTCTTTTTAGCTGTCCAGGAAACTTTAAACATACTTCTGAGAAATCCCATCTCTGTGGCCTCTAATCGTCTTTTGATTTCTTTGTCTACTGTCCACGATTCGCTTCCATAGGGTGAATTGGTTCTATATAGCACCGTTGAACTTTCTTTCTCATTTCTATTGACATAGATTTGTTGCATAAGATATTTTTAATTTTCTGAAATGCTATTTTGGCCTGAGCTATTCTGCTTTAAAAAAAAAAAAAAATTTTTGCATCGTCCATCTAATGTTATTATTGTGCCCAAGTATTTCAAACGTTGCACTTGTTTCAGATTTGTCCTGTTTATTTTTATGCTGCATGATGGTGATGATTGTTTCTTCGATATGACCATTACTTCTGTTTTCTTACTATTCAGACTGAGACCATTCTTGTTGCTTTCTTTTACTATTATGTCTATTATTTCTTGCAGTTCGTTCTGTCTCTGCTATTAAGACTGTGTCATCCGCATATCGCAAATTATTTATGTTGTGACCGTTGACTTCAATTCAATTTTTGTCTACTATTGATATCATAATATGTTCGCTGTAAAGTGAAAACAAATCCGGTGACAGAATACAGCCTTGTCTAATTCCTTGCTTTATATATTGAAATTGTCCTGTTTGGTTGTTAATTCGTATAGCTGCAGTTTGTTGCCAATAGATGTTTTTTTTATGATACGCAGATCCTTGCCATCAATGTTTAATTTCTCCAGCATATTGATTATTTCAACATGCTTTACTTTGTCAAATGCTTTTGTATAGTCTATAAAGCATATATATATATATATATATATATATATATATATATCTTTCTTTACCTCTATAGATCTTTCTATCACTGTTCTTAAGATGTATAGTGCATTATTGGTGCCCTTTCCTTCCACATATCCCCATTGTTCCTCACTTATTTCTGGTTTTATTTTGTTCCTTACACGTCTCATGATGATTCTTAGTAATATTTTCGTCATATGGCTCATGAGACTAATAGTACGATGGTCTTTACAATCAGTGGCGCCTGACTTCTTCAGTATGGCTACAAAGATAGATTTTAGTAGATCTTCGGATATGTGTCCAGTGTTATATATGTCATTGAGACTTGTGTTATGACTTCTACTCCCAGCTCTCCTAATGCATTTACCTCTTCGATTGTTATATTGTCGGGACCTGGAGCTTTGCCTCTTTTCATGTGTTGAATTGCGTCCCCCACTTCAGTCTGCATTATTCGTGGTCTTGTATCTTTGTTTGAATTGTTTAGCTCTGGTCTTTCACCCCGGGTCTAGTTTGGTTGTATTTCGTGTTACGATTTCTGGATCATGTGTGTGCACATACCCTATTCAGGCGTAGCATAATTCTGTTATTAATGTGCAGAATATGAATTTATGTAATTTCAGATCTGTTGTTTGGTGTCAATTTTTGTGTCTGCTTAATATCTTCATGTCTTATATTTATTACTACAGTTTTATGAATATTGACGCCAACCGTTATTGAGGATTAAAATAATAAAGCTTTTCAAAAGATCGCATTTTATTTGTCGTATAACAGATAAGATAACTTTCATTAAGAATAATTATGCAGGGATTTTATAATAATTCATAAACGCAATAAATACAAATCATTCGGGCTATTTAACTACCAAAGAATTGAACCCCATAGGAGCAATAACATGATATTTATGCTTTTGCACAAATGTTAGACGCAGAGATTGTTTTTCTGTTTCATTCAGTTCAGGTTCTGGCACAAAAAATAGTTTGGAAAGTTTATCATATTTCTTGTCCACCCAGTCTATTGTATGAGTCTGCAGATATAACAATCTGTGTTGCTTTCATATGCGAATAACCTCTGCTATATCATTTTCTCTGGAGGTTCGTATCTGATGTCATGCATCAATGTAGATCAGGGCTTCCCAAAGAAGGCGATTTGACCCTTTGAGGGAGATAACATTTTTGAAGAGGCCTTTGGGTGCGAAAAACTGAAGGATAGATCCGTAATTGCGTAAGGGAATGTTGGTGGCCTGCAATTAGAAACCTGTCCTGGGATTACTTTTGTGGATTCTGAGAACTTTGAACATTCAACGAGACGATGAAAATAATTAAATAAGAAATGAGGACTCGGAAAGGGAAGATGCACTGGAATCACCTTATAACGCTTTCGTAGTTTGAAAAATGTAAAATGACAATGGAATTGCCTTATATACACAGTAAATCATTGTTACTAATAATAATGTAGTGTAATAATTTACAAAATCAAAGCACTTATAGACAGGATTAAAGTGTAAGTGTGTATACATACATATCATCCATGGTTGGAAAGTCAAAAAGAAACCTCTTTGCTATACTAGGGGTGTCCCTCGTACAACCCCAAGATAATGTGCATATCTTCTTTCTGTATTTTCTCAAGCCTGTCAATTTTTCGCGGTACTGACAGTAAGAATTGCAGGGCATACTCGACTGGTGCGAAGAGCAATTCTTGGAACAGAATGGTAGATAGCCTCTGTTTGATGTAGGTAGCTGCCATGACCTTCAAGGCGGCTAATCCTTTGTTGGCTTTTGTTATCACATGGTCGACATAGTCTCTAAAACAAAACTTAACTCCTGCGTACGTCATCAATCTGTCTTTTGTTATCACATGGTCGACGTAGTCTCTAAAACAAAACTTAACTCCTGCATACGTCATCAATCTGTCTTTTGTTATCACATGGTTGACGTAGTCTCTAAAACAAAACTTAACTCCTGCATACGTCATCAATCTGTCTTTTGTCACCTCATCAGCTTCACTTCGTACCACTGGTATTTCTATGTTTACGATATGATGTTATTGGAGAACCATGCAACTGACTCTTTATTAGGATTAACCAAGGCACCTGATACTCCACATCAGGAAGAGATGCGATCGAGTTCGTTTTGTAATGTGGAGACGATTTCCCGTTTGTATCATGCCTGTCGATATACTTGAATGTCATCAGCTAAAGTCATTGTTCTTTTCCTCCTTTACTAAATAATAGTAATGTATTGCTGAAGAACATGATAGATGTTGAATGAATCATCATAATGCATAACTTCCGAACGATGCTGATAGAATACCTATTGTATATACTGAGAACGCTCAATTTTTTTTTTTTTAAAGAAGGGACTCGGGAAACAGAAACAGAGAGTTTGAATTTATGCAAAGTCAAAAGGACGCTGTAGTGTCGATGTCTCAAATGAGTATCACAACACATTTTACTAAAGCATGTTGGAATGTTCGAACAATAAATGAGTGTAAAAATGGAGCACTGATAGCCAGAGAAATGGAAAGATAGGAAATACAGATTTTGTACAAATTAAAGCACACTGGATAGAAACAGGACAGCTCGGGTTATCAAGAGATGAAATGATAATATTATCAGATACAGACCCAGTAGCTACACATTTCAAGGGAGTGGCTATGAAGTTAACGTTTCACCAGTCGGTAAACAGGGAGGCAGTTATTTAAGGATAATTACATCGTGTATTCTGTCAATAAAGAAGTACCTTAATGTTAATACTATCCATGTCTGAGCGTCCACACATGATGCTGATGGATCAAAGAAAGATGAATCTACCACAAACTCCAAGAGATTCTTTAGACCTTTCTTTGAAATGAACATATAGCCTCTTGATGAGATAATTTAATTGCTATAATAGAAAAAAATATATTCAGGTTATGAGAACATTAAGGTTAAAAGTGGCCTAGCGAAAACGGAAAAAAAGTCTGGCGGCTGATCCGAGTGTGCTCGATGACCTAGATATAGGAGGAAGCACATTCTCATACAAAATGGTACATAAAGTAACATGGACTTCACCAGACTATCACAGAGAATCAGATTAATCAAATTTGTGTCAGTAGAAATTGTCAAACTGCCAGACCTTCTTATATTCTTCCTTCCTTCTTTATTTGACTTTCAGCGTCGAGGGGAGATATAATTTGAGGCTTTTGCTCTTCTGTTCACTTCTGCTGTTGTTATGTTTCCTAGTGTTACCTGTACTCCGTTTGTCCATCTTTTACGTAGTAGACATTTTTTCTGGTGTTCTCGCAACGTTTATTGAAGGCTCGGTGTGTTATGTTTTGATCTTCTGTGTTGTCACGTGGTCAAACTATTAGATCTGTTGTTTCTTTGAATATTTTATGGCGGGAATTATTCCTAACTTTGCTAGATGGCTGAGTTAAATAACGTGTAGCTGTAGCAACTGATCACTCTCCTTTGTTAGATAACAATTCAGAAGATATAATGAAACAGGGGGAAAATACAACATGAAAATGCTAAAATATTCGTAAATATTCGTAAGTAATATATATCAAGATTTGCAAGAAAAATATGAAAGAGATACACCCAGGGTAAACAATGTCTGGACAAATTATAGAGACACATTGAGTAAGACATGTGAGGAGATAGTAGGATTCAGGAAAAAAAAAAACAACGGCACAAAGATCGCATTGGAGAAACAGAGCAAACCAGAAATAAGGAGAGAAAGGAAAGGGAATGTAAATGACAGTAAAACAAGAGCAGAAAAAACCAGAACACAGAGTAGTTATAATTTGCCACATAAGGAAGTACAACGAAGCATAAAGAAAGACAAACATACATACTTGGATACTATGATAAGAGAAATAGAAAAAGCAGTTAGTAAGAACAATATGTTCACCGGGATGTTATCAAACAGAGCATGTACGATAAATAAACCAATCGAAAACAAAGATGGTAAAGTGTTAGCGTCAGAAAAACAACAGATGAAATGAGGAGTGTAATATTTCAGGAATATCCTCAATAGAAAATGCCCTGCAGAAATAATGTGTATATCAGAGCCGGAAGTTACACTTGATATCAGGATGGAACCTCCGAACAAGGCAGATATCAAAGACGTCCTTCCGGCATTGAAAAGGAGTATGGCCCCAGGGTCAGACAGTATCACATCAGAGCTACCATTGAAAAGCACTTAAATAACAGTAGAGATTTAATATCCAACTAATTGTTGTTCACAAAGAATTGGGGCGTTGAGAGGTTGCCAGATGACTGGAAAGAAACACATCTAGTTAAACTTCCAAAAGAGGGGATCTATTTGAATACAAGAACTATAGAGGTAAATCATTGTATTCGGTACCTAAAGAGATCTTTAGAAAAAGTGTGTTAAATATCATTACGTAAACAATTAAGTAAAGAGCAGGGAGAATTAAGAAATGGCAGATAATGTGCAGACCACATTGCCACTCTGACAAACACGTTATCTATAGAATGCAACTCCTCAATTCTGACAACATTTTTTAGAGTGAGGGCTGTTGACAGTGCAGACAGGAAGAGGATGTGGGGACTGCTAGATCTTTATGAAATTCCATCCAAACTCATCAGCTTAATACATGTATTCATGAAGAAAGGGCATGTAAAACAGCACAAGGTGGGCCATTAACAGAATGCTTTAAAATAGTGACAGCAGTGCTGAAGTGTTTTCACTCTAATTATTATTTATTATTTATTTTTTTAGAAAATATTGGATTATAAAGACCACCACGTAGTGCAAACAAACAACAACAAAATTAATTCAGTGGACATTCTGGAAGCAACTGAAGGACTTGGATTTTACCGATGATGTCCCACTACTTGCACACAACCGCTTCCAAATGAAAGACAACAAGAACTAAAATAAAACTCGGTCAAAATGAGACTACATATTATAAAACAAAACATTGTTAATGAAATGTAACAGCACGAGGGATCAACTTACATACTTTGCTATCATTATCGGCACAGGAGGAAGAATATAGAGAGATATTAAGCAGAGAATAAATAAAGCAAGACCAGTTTTCATTAAACGTACAAATATATAAGCAGGAGAAAAGGCATAACAACTAGAACACAGATAACACTATTTTTTTTTTATTTAACTGTAATAACAATCCTCTTATATGGCTCAGAGAGATATCGATATTAAATAAATTAACTAAACATAAATTACAAACATTTTGAAACATCAGTTTAAGGAAAGTTCTAACCATCAGATCGTATGAGAAGATCATAATTAAAGATATCTCAGGGAAAAAAGGGCCATCTGAGCAAAAGGTTATGAATAGAAAATTGAGATGAATTGAGCACACAAAGAAAACCTGATGCTGTTACAGCACGATAGGCACAGTCATGGAACCCACAGGGAAAGAGAAACAGAAATTCCCAGGAATACAAGGATTTGGGAAGTCAAGGAAACACTCAGGATTATCGGCTTTGATTTGGAGAGAGGTAAAGAAAGTGTCCAAGAGTAGGAATGGATTGGATAGAGAGTGATTGTTAGTGACCCCAAAAAGCAGTTGAAATTTCTTCCATTTATAAATTGAGAGAGAGTGAGAAAGAGAGAGAGAGAGAGAGAGAGAGAGAGAGAGAGAGAGAGAGAGCTAAGAATGCTGTATAAATAGAGAGCCTGATGGATGCTTATTAAATAATATCAATGTATCAATTAAGATCCTGATCAGTGTTGACTGAATAATGTAATGGTGTCATTTACAGTCAGATCTTGCTTGAACAAACGAAGAACATCATTTCGGAAGCCAATCGATGCTGACTGAATAATCTACGTCTATAAATGGAGATTACTATTCTAACTGTATAATCTGTCTGCATATTATGAGAGTTCGACGTGAGTGCGCTGTATAACGGCATAATCTGTATATATACTATAAGAGCTCAGACTAATAGAATAAAACGTTTGAATAATAGGGCACATATAGGTCAATGGCTTATACCTTGATGTCTGTTTGACTGAATACAGAACGGCAATCATGAATGACAAATTGTATTATTTACTTGTCTTTTTTAACTCTCATCCGCAGCATAGAACTTTGGCAAGAACGCTAATCTTGTCTATCCATTTCTTTCTTTTACAGTGTAATTCATTATTGTGCTCTCTATCTCAAGACTTTGTCTAGGTCTTCACCCTTTGTTTCACCTTACCCTGTGGGTTCCAATTGGGAGCATGTCTGGTTATGAGTAGGTTTTCGAAAAGTATGACTAATTCATGTACGTCGTCATTTTGACATTGACTAATCCGCTGTGAAATATAACAGTGTATTAAATGTTACAACAATGTTACACCGCTGCTCTGAAAAGAGCAATCTACAGTATTTGTCTTGAAGAGATACTGAGCAAACTCTTTATTTGCCACCATGACACATAAATCGTCACTAGTGCATTGTAGCGAATAAAATATGTATAGCCATTGTCAATACTGTCGGCCGCGGAGCTCGTTTAACCGTATTAATTCGGTATGAAACATCTCACTCTTGTCTGACTATAGCAGTGGTTCTCGCCCTTTGTTATATATTACAAATTTACAACTTTCGATAGTAGAGTGGGCATGATTTGCTTCACCTAATCCATGTTTATAACTCAACATTACTAACGTTTTCTTGTTATAGAAGAACGTTTAAACTAATACAAGAAAAATATACGCAGGTTAAAGCTGGCAGATTACTAAACTGTCTAAGACAGCAACGTAAGTAAAATTTGCGAATAAAGATTTTCAAAATTGTAAATATTATATTATCTGATAATATGAGAACTAAATTATTTGTTTAGTATTTGAACTTATTATTTGTAAATACATTGTTTTAAAAATCACTCAAAATATCAATGTAATCACACTGATGGAGGTCAACGTTGCTAAAAATTTACAAAGCATGTTATTCTTTCTTAATAACCAAGCAACGCTAAGTTCTCATTTCAAAACAGCTAGGTAAACACTCCTTTTATAAGGTCTAATTAACATGCAACCCCCATATATAACCGCTAGGTAACATGCTATTCTCCTTTTATAACCGATAGGTAATATGCTCATCATCATTGAGTGCCTTCTCCGCAACGAAGGTTGGCTACCATGTATCGCCATTCTACTCTGTTTCTTGCTTTGATGGTGCAGGCTGTCATAGATTGACTTGTCCATCTTTTGATGTTACTCGTCCATGTTAGTCTTGGTCTGCCTCTGCCTCTTTTACCTTGTATTTTCCCTTCCAATATTACTTTTAGTAGACTGTTGTGTCTTTTAACATGCCCCAAACATTTTATTTGTCTTGTCTTAATTGTATTTAGTAGTTCTCTTTTTATTTTCAGTTGTTTTAAAACTTCATCGTTTGTTATCTTTTGTTTCCATCCAATTCTACCTATTCTTGTATAAATCCACATTTCAAAGGCTTCAATTTTCTGTTCTGTTTTCTTGTCTAATGTCCATGTTTCTGCACCATACGGGAATATTGAGAAGATGTAACATTTTACCATTCTTAGTTTCAGCCCTGCTGATATTTGTTTTGTTGTTAGTATATTTTTCATGGCATTAAAATTACTTTTTGCCATACCTATTTTGTTTATTTCAATTTTACATTTTCCATCATTGGTTATAGTATGTCCCAGGTAGTTGTAGCTCTGGACTGTCTCCAGATGTATTCCCTCAACTGTGATATTTATTGTAGGTCTTGAGAATTTTCTTTGTTTATGATCGTTGTTTTAGTCTTTTTGATGTTCATTTCTAGTCCATATTTTATGCTTGTTATATTTATCACATTAAGCAATTGTTGTAGGTCTTTAGGATTTTCTGCTAGTAGAACAGTATCATCAGCATATCTTAGGTTATTGATTATCTTTCCATTAATGTTTAGGTCTGGCATCTCTGAGATGTTTTTAAAGATTTGCTCAGTGTATAGATTGAACAAGCTTGGTGATAGGATGCATCCTTGTCTTACTCCTCTTTTTATGTCCATGGGTGTAGAGTTCTCCTTGTTATACTTTATTATTGCTGTTTGCTCCCAGTACAAATTACATATTAGTCGTATGTCTGTGTCGTCTAGATTTATATCCTTTAGGCAGTCTATAAGTTGATTATGGTGTGTTCTATCGAAAGCTTTGGTGTAGTCTATAAAGCAGGCATATATTGGTTTGTTTACTTCTGTGTACTTTTCAATCAATGTTCTCATGCTAAATATGGCTTCTTTCGTCCCACTGTTTTTCCTGAATTCAAATTGTTGCTCATCTAATTCAGTATTGATTTTATTCTGAATCCTTCCCTGTATAACTTTTAGTAAAATTTGTGTTACCTGACTCATTAGGATTATTGTTCTGAAATCACTGCATTCAACTGCACCATTATAATGTAATAATAAGGTAATATGCTAGTCTCCTTTTATAACCGCTAGGTAACATGCTATTCTCCTTTTATAACCCCGAGGTAACATACTAGTCTCCCTTTTATAACCGCTAGGTAACATGCTATAGCTTGTTTCATAAGTCGTGCCCACCTTTTAAAATCAATATATTTTAAACCGCTTTTTGTAATTTTTTTCAAAATTTGCATGTAAAGTTATAATGAGTAGAACCCAACAGGGAATTAATTTCATTAAAAACAAACATTTGGTTATTATTATTGCTTATTTGATTTATATAAATTTATAACGACCCATTGATGTAGTCAAAACTTAGTGTTTACAATATTTAAGTTAAAAATAGCGATTACAAATCCAAACACGGTCCAATTTACGATTTTGCACGCTTTAAACGTGAGCTGTCTGACACAATTAGACACTTGTAGAAAACACGAGGCATTGTGTGTTCCATTTCCGTTCATTCATAGGTGTAGACGTGGAACGCTAACATTTATCATGAGTCTTAAAATGAAATTCTGCAGTTTACAAAACATCGCAATAAAAATGTATGACTATTTTTGCAAAGAGGCTAAACGAGGAAGATTTATTTCATTCTTTAGAAAACCATGAGAATAGGACAAGACACATTTTGGATTTATCTAAACGGTCATATAATCGCTGGATTCAAGCACGTGACCGTCAATGTTCCAAATATACAAAATCACAAGGAAGAGCAAAAATGTTGGATAATTTCGACAGTGAACTTATTAGAAGTGAAATTCGCAAAATGTTGGGTATGAATGAAACTGTTACAATAAGAAAATTAAAAGTACCGCTGAAAAAGAACAACAGTATTGAAATATCAAAGTCTACATTATGGAGGAATGTGAGAGCTGCAGGCTTTACATTCAGAAAGTATTCCAATGGACGAAACATCATCTGTGAGAATCCACATATAGTAGTCATGAGAAGCAAGTACTTACGTGAAGTAAAAGAGGTGCGCAAGCAAGGTTATGATATTGTGTACTTGGATGAAACATGGATCAATGCTCACCACACTAACCAAAGGGAATGGCAGCCATCAGAT
Organism: Megaustenia siamemsis; assembly: GCA_032433765.1. Lineage (NCBI taxonomy): Eukaryota > Metazoa > Mollusca > Gastropoda > Stylommatophora > Ariophantidae > Megaustenia > Megaustenia siamemsis. The sequence continues at coordinate 65,772,184 of JAVIAB010000092.1, read as the reverse complement.
GGAAAGATTAAGAGATTAATACCTATCAGCAAAGGACAGCGCTTGATAATTGCTCATGCAGGTAGTCGACAACATGGACTTATACAGAATGTAGAGCTCATTTTTCTTTCAAAATCCATAGACAATCGGGATTATCACTCTGAGATGAATGGTCACATATTTAGACATTGGATTGAAAATTCTGTTCTCCCATCACTAGATCGACCATCTTGCCTAATAATGGACAATGCAGCGTACCACAACATTGTTGCCCTTGAATATAAAGTCCCGATGTCGCTCCAACTTGCCATCTCATTTTTTGAAGATCTCGTCATTATGAATTGACGACTAATTGGCGATGACTACAGTAAAATGTTTGAGAATCACTAATACGAGCATCGCCTTTTCATGAAAAAAGTGACGAAAAAAAACAAATATTTATCAAAGCTGCTGTAAAAATAATTAAACAAAACAAAAGCCTCATTTCCTGTCCTTATTTATTGACTTAAAAAAAAAACAACAAAGAAAACGAAAACACAATTAAGCGTAGCCGATATGCCTCTCCTGTAATCTACAGTAATAGAGTTCTAAAAATATCTAGATCTCATTATAATTTTTAAGTTCTGAATATAACCTTTCACGGGCAATAGAGATCAGGGCTATGTGAAAGTTTGTAGTATATGTAGTCTCCAGTTTCAATAAATAAATAATCTAATGATGAAGAACGAGCGGCGGATATTCAGTGGAGGCAACGGAGGTCACGACTCCTCTATTATTTTATCACGAAACATAACACAATCACGTTCTATCTCATTGAGTTAAGTGTCAGTGTACAACCAGCCATAGTATCCCTTACTATAGCTGTGATAGAGCTCAAGTAATTCAAACTGTTACTAATAAATTATGCTTCATTGTCTGTGGAAGTCAAGCCTAACACAACCAAACAACTGCATCTATCGACCTTGCAATGTTTATAACTAGGTAGTCCATTTCTGTAAACAGCTCCTTGTTGCTATGGCAACAGTAGAACGATTAAATAAGATGTCGTTCTTTTTTCTTATTGAAATATATAGAAGAAGAGCCAATAGAGGCGACCTTATCTAGCCTCCTTAAGATCACTGCGCTGTGTCTTTATATATTATTAAATGTGAACAAAACTGTAAGAGATGTCTATTAACAACAAAACTATGTTTCTTCTCAAGACTTATCATACAAATAACTAAGACATTATGTCATAATTATGATAATTATAATTATGTTAATTTATGTTAATACTTGAAGGATCTATTTTCCATAGCGGTCATTGTTGTTTTATATTGTATATTTATCAGGTTCAACCTAAAGTTCGGTCTCACTTCCTGGCCTCCTCAAGTTTCGAAGCCACTGTCCGCTATAGCCAACCCGATTATCTTTCTACACCAAATCATGCTGACTTTCAAAACGAAATTTAATTGTTTAAATGTATCAACTACATTTAGCACTCATAAATTGGTCGATAGATATAGTGGCAAGAACAACAGTTATGGCTTGCAGATAGTGCAAACAACAACAGCTATGGCTTGCAGATAGTGCAAACAACAACAGCTATGGCTTGCAGATAGTGCAAACAACAACAGCTATGGCTTGCAGATAGTGCAAACAACAACAGCTATGGTTTGCAGATAGTGCAAACAACAACAGCTGTGGTAAAACTGAAAATAATCTCGAAAGATAACTTCACGATGAGATCTACAACTTAGACCGATGCGCTCACTCGTTGCTTCCAAAAAAGAGTGTATTTATGCTAGTAAAACATGGGCTTTGACAATAGTATTCCAATGAAATATGAAAACACTCTGCATGAGATATTTCTATAAGATTCTAGGCTTTTCACAACGAGAACATTTTAACATCGAGGTCAACATCTAAATAATACAGAAGTAATACCTAAACAATAAAATAAAACCTACCTACACTAAGTATGTTCCCAAAGCATTCTAAGTACGAACTTTTTCAATATTTTTAAGAATAGCATGTTTCCCTTCAGTAAGAGGAGAGCTGGACATTTGATGCTAGTCCACTATTTGAACAAGTTCCAAAAAGTGGTTAAAAAGATATCGATTTTAAAAGTTGGGCACATTATTTGAAACGAACTATAATACATACGTGGTACTGACAAGACAGTCCAACTAGTAACGACGTGAGGTAATTGAAACAGTCTAGAAAACTGCGGGCTTTATGACAAGCAAATACATTTCTTTAAAAAGACATGGTTATAATTAGTCGAAGGGTCAGGTATCACTACAAACAAATTAAAATCCATAATAACTCAACCGCCCGTGCCAGTGAAATCATCCGAATTAAAATTCATCTAATTTAAGGATCCAAACAAAGACAGGCAGCTACAGTTCCCATCATAGCAGCTACAGCACACGCCAAAAGATACAAGGACAAGCGAACTCATAATTTATCGTGAGCAATCGGAATATCGAAACATAATCCGAATAAAAAGCACAGCTCACGGTGTACACAGAGCACTAAACTCAGTAGCTCCGGCAGCAAGTCGGACTTGGAATATGAGGAAACTGCAATAAGGAACACCTTTCAGACTGAGCCTGAATGGTTCCTGACGCCTATCCGCCATAATGACCGGAAAACCGGTTTAAAAAGATAGAATAATTGTAACTGAAAATACTACGCAAAATGAGAAAACATAAAAATTCTTAAAAGACATTAGCAGACTAAGATCTTAAAAACTTGCCACTGATGTATCAGAGCACATCTTCACAAAATGGGGGCCTTAAAGACTCCACAGACAGCATCGCAGCCGATTTCTAAGCAGCGTGTACACGACTGCACCATCTACAATGACCAGCGAATTGATGCAAGTCTGCACCAGAATTGTGGGGAACCAGAAGACATCAAGCACATAGGCAGCTTTGTGATTTTTACCTGCATAGATAGATGATAAGTATAATGGTGGGTTGGTGTAAATGATAGAGGGGTTATCAAATGTAAAAGATAATTTAAAGGACAGCCAAAGACAATCACTTTGGCTGCAAAAGGAGATACCGAAGATATGTCGGAAGCAAAAAAAAAAAAAAACTGTTTCATTTGACACATTAACACGTTTTCCTTGAGATCTTATTGTAGAACAAAAATCGCAAGTTTGTACATGCACTAATGAAAGGTTAAATCTGATCCAAACATTCTAGTGCATCCCTCTATTGTGTTTGAAGGCCTCAGTAGCCGAGTTGGGAGAACCACCCGACTGGGCTACTGACGTTCGGACAACCCGTGTTCGATTCCCGCTGGAATCAGTATGAGTTGTACTCGTGGTTGGAAAAAAACATCCCCGCTGTCGACCCAGTCGCTGGCGGAAATGGGTACCAGGGTATTACTTTGGGAAGGTGAGGAATGCGCCTCGCATCGTAAGTTTAGATGCCTGAAGCGACACTATTCAGAAGTCTCCGAACACTTCTGGATTGGCGGCCGAGCACATATGGGTGAAAACTCGCGTGCTAAGACGTTGATTCAAGTCTCGTAATTAAAGTAAAGAGCCCCCGTCACGCCAAGTGGCATATAGGGAATATGATGTTAGTGACCATAATTTTTAAAGACCTTCGGCACATGATTTTGGGGTAATGTTGTCGGTATTACGCCCGTGCCGCTTTACTTTCCCAGAAAAATCCAGTACTCATTTAAGGCTGGGTGAACCCGGAAGTCGTCGATCAGGACCGAACCCTATCACTTGTCCGTTGTAGCCCAATCCACTAACCACTGAACTATCGCGACTGATTCACGTCTCGTACTTTACCTTTGCCTTATGTCCTTGTCGGTCACAAACATTAGGATGTTGTTTGACTCAACTTGAGCAGCCATTTATGTAAATGATGTAATTGATGATGGGATGTCACCGTTTGGAGACCTTAGAACTATTTAGATAAATGATGGCAACGAACATAACTATGGGAGGGGATGGGAGTAAACACTGTGAATTTGTGGGAGTGAACACTGAGAATTTGTGGGAGTGAACACTGAGAATTTGTGGGAGTGAACACTGAGAATTTGTGGGAGTGAACACTGAGAATTTGTGGGAGTGAACACTGAGAATTTGTGGGAGTGAACACTGAGAATTTGTGGGAGTGAACACTGAGAATTTGTGGGAGAGAACACTGAGAAAAAAAAATGAAGAAGAGCATGAGTAAAGAGTAAAAAAGGTTGGAATAGAAGTAGCTCTACGAAGTGGATAAACAACGAAGCAGAGATTCATTAAATGAGTGAAGAACGAAGGTGTAAAGACAAGAAAGAATTTGGGGCTTGGAAATTTATAGAAATAAATCAAAATAATGGGCGGTGAGGGAGGGGCAGTGCTGGGAATGGAACAGTGGTGCGTTGTGATCACCGGCGACAGACTGTAAACAAAGAATGTTAATAGAAGCTAAAGAAAACGAAATCACGTGTCATGCATGCCAAGTACATCAGCGTCGTCTAGACGGTCTAGTGATTTTACTTGACTCAGAGATTCTTTTCTTCTTCTTTTTTTTTTCTGCGAATATGGCTCATTCAGACATGGATTCTGGACTCTTATGAATGCAGCTGTCTGTGTCGGTGATTCAGTTGTCCCCTAGACTTTCTCTTCAAGGGAGGTGAGTATGGGCCACATTGACATCAGATCTGTGTTCTGGGGGCAATCCTGTAGAACGTATTTTGTTGTCATGTTATCCACAGGTTGCAGTGGCATTGGTCTTTCATTTTAATGAACATGTGGTTTCTCATTCTGTTGTGGCCGGTGCGTAGGCGTAGTATGATGACTTGATCCCTCCTTGATAGTTGGAGGTATCCGTCCCTCTTGTTATACTTTGGGTGTTCTTGTTTTCATTTTTAACTATACTGACATTTGATGGATTTGACTTGATCATAGCTGAACAATTTATTCTCTTGTGGTAATCTTTCTCCCTCCGTAGCTAGTTTGTCTGCTTATTCGTTTCCTGGTATATTAAAGTGTGAAGGTATCAACTGTATGACCACTCTCTAGAAGTTATTGCACAGTTGCTCTAAGGTTGTTTTCATATTATCTAGCTGGCTGTTTCTGTGTGAGTTTATAGAGCTGTTGGGACTGACAGTGCTTCAGTCAGTATCACCAATTTCTTCTGCACGTTATTTGTGTGGTGAATATCCAATTCTGCAGCATCTTTGAGGGCTTCGGCTTTTGCTTTATAGTTGTTTGAGAATTTCCCAGTAACTGTTGATTTGGTAATCTAGATCTCTTCCTGGTTATTCAGCCTCAAGAACAAACCTCCTCCTCTATTTCTGCTGGCGCTTGTAGTAAAGTCATCCGTGTATATGTATGACCAGGAGTCCTGTTGTTAGTTGTTGGTTATTTTATTGAGTTATTTGCGGGTCATCATCATTGCACTCCAAACATGTCCATAGGTGCTCAGATCCCCTTCTCAGCAAGTCTCACAGTGTCCAGCGACTGACGACTCCAGTTCTGTGTTGGTTGATTAGTCTTCTTACACGCTGACTACGTTTCTCGTTTCTGGCTGTGCCCATCTTAAATCCCATCTCTTTCATCCGAAGGAGTGACGTGGACTCAAAGTTGTCGAAGTTCTGTGTTCTTACTTCCCGGAGGGTATTTATAATGGCCGCCCGATTCATTGGTTGACCGTCCTCAACAATAGCGCAGCTAACCAACCTGTCCGTCCTTTCATTTCCCCCTACTCCCGCATGTCCTGGGACGTAAACAAAAGGTGACCTTACGTATTTTTGATTTCTGCAATGACTCTAATCATTGCATACGTATAGAGCACCAGTCAACTTTTCCTATCATGCTCATCGAATCACTCAGTATACAGGCGTGGGTGTTGTCTTGTGACACTAACCAGGCGAATGCATTGGTCAATGCTGTCACCAAAATCGTAATGCTACTGGTGGTCATAAGGTATGCACCACTGTCTTCCTTGACTACTCTGCCTGCCGAGGGTGCTGTAAATGCCCAAGCACTCCTTTGGTGTCTTATTACAGATCCGTCTATATAGATGACTGCAACTTTCTCATCTGTGTTATCCCAGATGAGACCGTTGACCTCCGCGTTGACCACGACTGAGTCATGTTCCCTACATTTCCTGTCGAGTGTGGCACTACACGAAAAAATCCACTGAATGACGTAGGCACCGGTATCCACTCCTCGCCAGCGTTGGTATTGGTAAGTCTACAGACCTGTTTGATGACATCGTCTGCTCATGATGCAATGGATGCTCCTTATCTGCACTTATCTTCAGGTATGCTCGCGCCCTCCAGATCTTGATCCTGTCATCCATGGTCGGAAATTCAAGAAGATACTTCATTGCTACACAGGAAATGTCCCTCGTACACCCCAAGATAATGCGCATAACTTCATTCTCAAGCCTGTCAATTTGCGTCATACTGACAGTAAGCATTGCCAGGGCATACTCGGTTTGTGCAGGAACTAGTCTCAGGAACAGAAGGGTAAGTAGGCTCTGCTCGATGTTGGCATCTGCCATAACCTTCAGGGCGGCAATCCTTTGTGGCATTTTGTTATCACATGGTCGACGTTGTCCCGAAAACACAAGTTGCGATGTTTATGTGTTTTTCCTCAACGTGCTTTATCTCTATATCTGTTTGGGTGACGCAGAAAATCAGATACTCCTGATCTGTCGAGGGTTCTGGTACTCTTGGCTTATCTTTACTTCTACATACGTTATATCTGTCAAATATACAAGATACTCTTGAAATTTTTTTTTGTGAGGTCGAGTAAGTTTACCTGCTACTGTATGCTTTAAACAGTACAACCCGTGGCTGCCCTGATGCATTGCAGGTAATCTCGGGAGAGTAAAAGGCTAAGGGAGGGTACCCCGAAGTAAAACAACCACACTGCCTTGTGGGTGAGACTTTTTAGTCAAAGGCTAGCGGAGCCAACCGTAAACAAACCGACGGAAGGCAACAGAAAACCACCGTCGTAATTTCTTTGTACAATCATGAATCTGGAGTCTGTAGAAATGTGGTTTTACAGAAGAATGTTTCAACTGTCGAGATCGAAAGTTGTGGAGAGACATGATCACCTACGTCAGCAGGCCCGGTACTTGATGATGACTCTTGATTTACCTGTAATTCTAGATACGCTATCTTAGTAAAGTGTACCACGTACTCTTTGTTTGTTTATAGCCGCATCTATGCCCGCATTGTTCACTACGTACTTTATATATATATAGTAGTTCCATCTACTCTCTGTCTCTCCAGAGTTCTGCTTTGAAGTAATCTAGTCTGTGTATAGTTCATTCTACTCATTTTCAGTTCTGCGTTATAGATTGAAGCGTTATAGATTCTTGTTTTTTGAAAGTCAAATCTACATTTTGTCTGTCCGGAGTACAGGTACTAATGGTCTGACAATATCTCATTATACGTCTGTCAATCTAGATTATCATGTACTCTTGGTCTGTTTACAGTTTCATTTACTTTATATGTAAACCTAAGGTAACAGGTAGCCAGTTTTGTTGTTTTATGATATTATAGACACAGAATAAGTAGTCTGCGTGAAAACAGCTAAATTTTTATATTTACAATACATCAATGAGGTGGTTAAATAGTTATTTTGTTTTAGAAACGTATGCACATGAAAACTGTTTCACAATAATATGAAATGAACGAATTTAATTAAAATTAAACTCGTTTAGAGATCAGAAGCTGAAACATCCTTTCATGTCGGTAGTCCAAGAGATGACCAAAACCTAGATTTAACCTAACAGTTTGTCTCCCATATAACAGTTTGCGACAAAATAGGATAGCTACAGGATAACTGTGTTCACTTAAGGGGTGGTCTCTACAGGTATAGAAGACCTAGTATTGCTGTACCTCTGGACAGGACAAGTAATAACTTCTCCAGCACAACACCTGAATTCAAGAAAGTTTTTGCAGCCTGCCACTTCATCATCTTGGAAGCCGTGATCGACAGTGGTTACTGAATTGGACTACAAAGGACAAGAGGTAGGGTTCGATCCCAACCGACGGCTTCCGGTTCACCCAGCCTTTAATAGGTACTGGATTTTTTTCTGGGAAAGTAAAGTGGCACGGGCGTAATACCGCCCACATTACCCCACAAATCATGTGCCGAAGTTCTGTAAAATTTATGGTCACTAACACCATATTCCCTATACGCCACTTTGATTGACGGGGGTACTTTACTTTACTTTTTACTTCCTCATCTTGGACCAAGAGCTAACGCTTGTTAACGCTACTCATATCAGTCCGTGACATTCAAGTTATCACTACTCACCTGGGCTGAGAGAGGTCAGCGACTCACAGCTGACTGCGTGCGTCTGGATTGCTTAATAACAGGCTGACTCAGACTTTACTCCATCTCTCAGCCGTACCCCTACAAAACAGACAAACCAATCTAGACAACAGAATAATAACCAAATAGAGAATGCAACCCATTAATCAAAAATGCCAACAATAAACAATAAACACAACGCATCAATGTCCAATTACCGTCTTTAGAGGCAGACAATGAAGAGAAGTAATCATAGCATGAAATATGAAACAGAATAAATTATGATTTCTGACACAGATAACACATTCGCAAGGGGAAAGTGTTTTACAGTCGCAGATACTATTTCCATTGTTTTTGTGACACCCCTTCCCTCTTTGGCGTCATCTTTAATCTTAATATTTTATTTTGAGCATTATTTGACCATCACTATAAGTGAAGAAAAGCAAAAATAAAGGACTCAGCCTTAATAGCAAAAAGACAGAGGTAATGGTAACAACAAAGAAAAAGACCTCAGTGCAAAATAAAGACAAGTGGAACAATATTAAAACAGGTAAATGAATTTAAATATTTGGGATTTTTATTAACCTCAGATGGAAGATGTACAAAAGAGGTGAGATGCAGAATGGCTCAGGCAAAAGAAGCTTTCCAAAAAATGAGGAAAATACTATGCAATCCATTTGTGACAATAGAAACAAGAAAAAGAGTTCTTAAATGTTACGTAGAGCCAGTCTTAACATATGGATGCGAGTCATGGACAATAGAACAACAGACAAGAAAATCACTGGAGTCTGTGGAAATGTGGTTTTACAGAAGAATGTTGAGAATACCATGGACAGCTAAGAAGAGTAATGAAGAGGTTCTGAGAGAGGTCAAAGCAAAAAGAGAGCTAATTTCCAATGTTAGGAAGAGACAAACCATCATTTTTTGGCCATGTAATGAGAAGAGAACAACTGGAATATATTGTAACAACTGGAAAAATTGAGGGACGAAGAGATAGAGGGAAGCAAATAGAAAAAAATAACAGACAGCTTAAGAGAATGGCTTGACAGAAGGTCAACAACAGAAATGATAAATAGCTGCCGAGATCGAAAGTTGTGGAGAGACATGATCACTTACTCCACTAGGCTCGGTACTTGATGATGATGATGATGATGATTATTTGACCGACACCCAGACCGCAACGGTACTTAGCTTCTCCTAACTTCAATAAATCTCCGTTAATTAATTGTATTGAGAGTATATATTGTATTGAGATATTATCATAACTGTTGCCTGAAATAGATGTGTGACTAAAGGAAATGAGGAAAGTTTTAAATAAACAATGAATAGAGCAAAGGAAAAGTAGAACTCTATTATGGAGTGCATTATGTGCATTTAATTTAGAATGTAAATGTTTTTTTGTTTTTTTCAGCTCACTATATTAGTATTTTTCTTTTAGCAAAATAACACTTCTTCAGTTTTGTGTGGCGTCTCATTTATATTTAGCAAATTGGAATCTCTTGAGTTGCATGAAGGATATTGGTTTGTTATATGATACAAAATGGAAGTTTTCTTTGTCCTGTCCGCAGCAGTATCTGAACCAAAATGAAAGCGTTCTGTTTACTAAAACATTTTGTTTCAATATCCCACTACAGAAAATGTTAACAGTGGTTTGTTTCTGTTATATACGAGAGATTCCCATGAGGGTAGTAATACAATTCGCACAAATGACCAACTGAATGGGCTCTTTTTACCGGCCTTTTATTATTTCTCATCATCTATTGTTAGTATTACTAATGGCAATGATTCTCAAATACTAAATTCGAACATTGTTTGTCCTCGTATTTATTTTGTTTGTTCCCGCATTTCATATTTGTTAAAGGTCTGTCTCTATGTTCTGCTATGTCTGTTCTTAAATCACTTATGTATTAGAGTTTTAGATGAAAGCAAATGCTCTTTATAACATCTTTGCGGTTCATTTATTAAACTCAACTTGTGTTACGTTTCAAATGTTCTAGTCCCTCTTTAGACAAGTTGTCATTTTGCTGTGGACGCGTTATATATGAACCAATACCAATATTGCTCTTTTTGTTATTTTTTTTTTAAATAACTGTTGTTAATTGTTCAATTATTTGACGTGACATCTATCTATCTATTGACCTTTTGAGCCGTAACCGGCCCATAGGGCGTAGACCAAGATACACCTTCTCCTATATGAATTTTTGTTCTAGCAGTTTTCTTTTAAAGATATTTTATCAAATCTCGCCATCTGTCTCTGTTCTGTGCAAGCAGTTCTATCTCATTGAGGGAGCCGATTCCTGCTGCTCTTGCCTCTCTCATCAATGTTCTTCTCAGTGTCTCCCTGGGTCTTCCTCTTTTTCTTTTACCTGTTGTTTCCCATATGAGGGCTTGCTTTGCTATTCGATTATTATCTCTTCTCATCACATGTCCAACGTATGACCATCGTCTTTTCTTTATTACTGAAGTTATTAGTGGTTGATTGGCGATTTCTCTAATTTCCTCGTTTGTTTTGAATTCGTTCCATTCTATACCAAGTATTTTCCTTAGACATTTATTTTCGAATGCGTTCAACTTTGTTTCTATATCTCTTGTTGTTTTCCAGCTTTCACACGCATACGTAAGGGTTGATAGTACATTTGATTTGGATAGCCTAAGTTTTGTGTTTGTGCTAATGAGTTTTGATTTCCACAACTTTTCAAGGCTTCTGAAAGACATTGCTGCTTTAGCCAGTCTGATTCTAATTTCTTTGCTCGTATCCCCTTCTCGATCAATGTGACTTCCAAGATAGATAAAGTGATCGATCTCTTCTACTGGTTTGTTTTCCATGTATATTTTGTCACTTGTTGGAATTAAACTTTTCATGACTTTAGTCTTTTCATGATTGACCTCAAGCCCAATTTTGCTGGCTATTGATGATAGTTCATTTGTGTTTTCCTGCATCGTTTTTATCTGACTGCTGATGAGAACTATGTGACATGCTTCATCTTTTTTTAACTTCAGTCTATTTTTTTTTCTTGATCATTGAAATTAGACTATTAGATCGTGCAAGTAGGTTCATTATCATTTAGCAACGTTGCTGATAGCCACGATAGCTAGGCCATCTGTTATATATATGTATCATTATCATCATCATCATCATCATCATCATCGAGTGCCATCTCCGCATCTAAGGTTGGCTACCATGGAGCGCCATTCTGCTCTCTCTTGCTTTGATGGTGCAGGTTGTCATAGGCTGGTTTGTCCATCTTTTGATGTTACTCGTCCATGTTATATATATATATATATATATATATATATATATACACGTCGCATTGCATTAGCGTGGTGAAAGCAGATATGTTACAGCATTTGTTTTGTGTATTCTGGCATTACTTTTCTGAAATATTTGAACCTTTTTTCACCATAAACGACACATTTAACAAATTGACTGTGAGTTAATGCCATCTTTGATACACAGACTAAAAAAGAAAAACAAGAAAAGATTCTCGAAATACAAATGAAATGCATTGGTATGCATAAAGGTAAATACAAATTGATACATTTTCTATAATTCCGTTATACAAATTAAAGACAAGCTAATTATAATGTTTATTATAACTCAGTGTTGTTGATATTTTAAAAGGAAACTAGGAAACTACAATTCTCACTATTACTTTCACACAAAAGTATATCTGCCTTACTGCACTATTTAATGAATTAATAATAACTAGGAACCTCGGTGGCTGAGTGATTAGTGTGCTCGCGTCCTGACCAGAAGGGTCCAAGTTCAATCCCCAGCAGTGGCGGATTTTTTTCGGACTGACAAGGCTCCGGGGTTCACCCAGCCTCTAAAAATGAGTACTAGAAATTTTTCTCGGAAGGAAAGGCGGCCCGACGTGATACCGACCACATCACCAAAAAATGTGCCGTGATTATAGAAAAGTATGGTCACTAACACTATATTCCTCACACACCTAGCAAGGCGTGAAGGGAACCTTTACTTTACTTAATAATAACTAGATTTCAATAGATTTTAGGCAAAAATAAACTAAGAAAAATATATTACACTTGACATTTTACTTTTTACTTGTTACTTAGCATCTTACATGCAGTACGAAGCGTTTGAAGACCTACAATTGTTAGTCCCAATCTGTACCGCCTCTGAGTTTCTACGATGGTGTTTATCCATCGCCCTCTGTAGAAGATGAAGTAGATACTTGTAGAAGTAAGGTTGGGGGCTGAAAGGGAAATCCCGGAAAGCTCCAAATTGCATGCTTTTTTCAACCTATTGAACTCGGCCGTTTGTAGGTAGAGTTATGTAAACCGTCTTTAGCTCCTATAGCTGAAAACACCACACTATACTTCGTTCAAAAATTCGTGCCCACAGAGTTTATTAATTATCTCGGAAACTGTTTGGTGAATTTCAGTAATTCTTTTTTCATGAAATCTTATTTTTTCACCGACCTTAAATCTGATTTTTTTCCCTACTGTCGTGTATTTAGGAAAGATTTTTACTTCTTTGAGGTATATAAAAGTATGATTTTCTTGGTTGTCCTAATTTTTAGGATTTTATAATACCCACATTTGTTATACTCAACTCTTCGTTTAAAAAGGCACATTTCATGTGCTCTCCACACAATCTTAGCACAATCTTGCGCTTACCGAACCGTAACTTGTAAGACGCAATCCACTTAGAGGTTTGTTAGAAAATTAGCATAATTTACAGTAAAATCTAATGTTTAGAGCACATGGTTTGATATTCTCCTAAAATTATATAACAAAAAACGATTTGTGCAAAATTCAGACTACGTTTGTACTTAAATGTTATAAAATTTGAAGGTCGGTGAAAAAATAAGATTTCATGTAAAAGAAATACAGAATTTCATCAAACAGTTTCCGAGATAATTGATCAACTCTATGGGCACAAATTTGTGAATGAACTAAAGTAAGGGTATTTTGTGATTTTCTTCTTATCCCTAAGGCTTACTACTATAGATTGCTATTCCGTCGCCTCCGATATCCCCTGCTCGCTGAGGTGGCTTTCCCAAAACACCCCAATGCTTGTTACATTTTGAGCTATGCGAGCTATAGACGGCTGACGCCATTTTACCCACAACCGCCCCTGCTCGCAATACTGAAAACGTCACAACCTTTGGGTTGTCCCAAACGTCCCCCCTCAGCGGGCGGGCTAAGAGATATCGGTGGCGTTTATTTCCAGCCATCTATAGTTTTACTTAGGCATGCGGACTGAGAGGGAAATCCCGAAATCGCAAAGATTTAAAGACGTTTTCAAAAGCAGTCAAGTGTATCTAAGACCCGTGGGCTGAAAGGATCACCCAAAGCTTGTGGCGTTTTCAACACTACAGACAGTGGCGGTTGCGGGTAAAATGATGTCATCGGTCTATAGCTCCCACAGCTGAAGTCGTCACAAGCTATGAGTGATTGCAAGAAAACCCTCATCTAGCGGTTACAATATAGTCTCTGCAACAGCTATACGAACTATAACATGGCAGACGTCATTTTATCCACAGCTAGCCTTGCTCGCAAAGATGAAAACGTCACAAAATGTGGATGATCCATTTCAGCCAGTGGGCGTTATTAAACTCATAGATGGCTGTGCATTGGTGTATATCTCTAACTCTTGGACTCGGCACCTGCTGTAAGCGATTACTGCCATTGGCTTATCTCCCCATGATTATGAGATGGTTGAAATAAACCTATTTTATCTACATGTGTATGCGCTAGCTAATTTTTGAAAACATTTTGTAGTAGAAAATGACGCGTCCGAATATCTTAATCTTCCCCCCCCCCCCTTTTAAAATAGAAAATCACAATACTTGTCTTCAGAATCGTTGTCAGCAATATTATTCAACATTGGATTATTTAAACTGTCCCTAAGTGGATTATTTAAACTGCCCTTAAGTGGATTATTTAAACTGTCCTTAAGTGGATTATTTAAACTGTCCATAAGTGGATTATTTAAACCGTCCCTAAGTGGATTATTTAAACTGTCCCTAAGTGGATTATTTAAACTGTCCTTAAGTGGATTATTTAAACTCTCCTTAAGTGGATTATTTAAACTGTCCCTAAGTGGATTATTTAAACTGTCCCTAAGTGGATTATTTAAACTGTCCCTAAGTGGATTATTTAAACTGTCCCTAAGTGGATTATTTAAACTGTCCTTAAGTGGATTACTTAAACTGTCCTTAAGTGGATTATTTAAACTGTCCCTAAGTGGATTATTTAAACTGTCCCTAAGTGGATGATTTAAACTGTCCCTAAGTGGATTATTTAAACTATCATTAAGTGGATTATTTAAACAGTCATTAAGTGGATTATTTAAACTGTCAGTCAGTGAATTATTTAAACAGTCATTAAGTGGATTATTCAAATTGTCCTCAAGTGTAAGAAATGTGAAGAACTAATCCTGCCACGCTATGCGTGTTCTGGAAGTAAAGTGTTAATTACCAAATTGTTTTGACTACTGGTTAGTGTTTTGTAAAATGTTCAGCACTTTGCGAGTTTTCTTTCTTTCCAGTAAAAAAAAAAAAAAAAAAAAATAAGCTGAGGGCACATGTAGTCATCGATTGTGTTGAATTGAACTCGACCTTTTATTCGCAGTAGATAATTTTACTTACCACTGTTCCCGAAAAACATAAATCAGTCTGGAAGTTATCTTTTGGTATTGACCAACGTTTACTGATATTACATTTAAAACAAAATAAATACGAAACTTTCTTGCGCAACCAAGTTATTATATTATTATTATATCTTCTTCTTATTATTAATATTATTATCTTATCTTATATTATTTCCTCATATTTAGTTTTCATGTGCCACGACGCTGAAAGCCAAATGAGGAAGGAAAGAAGAATATGAAGTTTTCGTTACCATCACCATCATCAGCATTATCTCGTTAGTTATTAAGTCCGAAGGTTGGTATTTAAGGTTTATGGAATCTTCATCCCCAAATCCCGTTAGTATTTGGAACAATACTGACTGACCTCGTCAATCTTCTCCATTTCTCCCCATTGTTAGTCATTCTTTAAGACTGTAAAACGTAGGCATGTCCCTTCTTTGATGTTACCTTCCCCTGTCTTTCTCTGCCTACCTAATTTTCTCGTCACTTTCACATCTCCTAGGAGCTAGACCAGATGATCGAGATACGTGACCAAACTATTTTGTTTTGCTTTTCTTCACAACTGTCCAAAGATCAACACGTACCCCGACTACTTGCTGCATCCTTCTGTGAATGTCTGCATTTAAGATAGATCTAAGTAAGAAATGCCCACTTTATTGCGATAACATTTCCTCTTCATAGTCAAGTTTGTCTACCTGTTCAAAATGTTCACAATTCGCGGACTGTGTTAAAAGCTTATGTGTCATTATATCAAATATGGAGCTACTAGTAAACACTGTAGTCGAGTATAATGTTATGATCATATTTACAAGAAAAGGTATTTGTCTAAAAGAACAGTGACAATATTTACATCGAGGATTAGAATAATAGCTATTTAATACATGATCTAGTCTCAACATGTAGGTATAGATGGTTAGCATGTTTGGTGAAAATGTTCGAAGTATGGCGATGCCTGACCAAGCTCTGCACCACAGGAAACTGACATGTTTTCCTTTTTAGATAATCTATTATCTAAAATGTAGTTAGATTGGTGTGTATATTCTTATATATTTTTGTGTTATTGTCTATTTTCCAGATGAAGACCTTTAGGCCGCAACGTCGTTCTACTTTAACAGACATTGAAAGTCAATAAAACACATACATACAAGGCGGGTAATACACATATTCATTTCGAGATGAGTGATACTGTATAGTGACGTAATTAGAGAAGTTCTGGTTGGATGTGTAGCGCCTAAACCTGTTACTGATTTACATGTGTCGGATGGGACAGGGAAGTTTATGAAGTGATAATTGTTTGTGAAATGTCGAAGTAACGAGACTCTTCGTGACACCAATAACAGGTACACTTGTGTACACATTAATTATTTGAATATAAATGGTCAATTAATACGGACGACGATCATGACAATTTGACAGTGATATTTTAGTTATTATTTATTTTTCGAATTTCAGAAATACAAAGAATATAGAGCTTTTATCTAAAAGCAAAATAATATTAGCATTGCCAATATTAAACTTCACATTTACTAGCTAATTATAAACACTTTATTACATTTTTCCCCATTTCAATAATGCAGTTTTAAAAATTATATATATATATATATATATATATATATATATATATATATATATATATATATATATATATATATATATATATATATATATAATATCCTAGGAAGTTTAGTGACAAACGATAGTTCACAAACAGCTGAGATAGAATCACGATGCAACAAAGCTTGTCATCTGATTGGACAGTTATTACCACTATTGTCCAATAAGGAAATAATTCTAGTGACAAAACGAGCACTATACAATACAATCTTCATCCCAACGTTCTGCTACCAATGCCAGTCCTGAACTCTAGATGAAAGAACAATAAGAAAATAACATCTACTTAGAAGAAACGTGTCAGACGAATGACAGGAAACAGCCTGAGAGATAAGATCAGAAACGAAGAACTGAGAAAAAAACTAGGAATAGCCCCCGCCATAGAATATATAAAGAAACAACATATAAAATGGTTTGGCTACGTGACAAGGCAGAGTAATCAAAACATAACACAACGAGCCCTCAATAAACGATGCGAGAAGACCAGACCCAAGGGTCGTCCACGAAAAAAAAGATGGATGGATGGAATATTAGAAGCACTAGGAAACATAACAGCAGCAGAGGTGAACAGAAGAGCAAAAGACCTCAAATTATATCTTCCTCGACGGTGAAAGGCAAATGAGGAAGGAAAGAAGAAGAAGTAGACGATCGTCTCTTTCGATATATCTTGGTCCTTCATACAAGTCATGATTTCAGTCAATAATTCATTATTATGACATTTGAATATGCTGTTCAATATTATTTCTCTTGGAATTTCTGTGCTCCTCTTTCCAATCATTCTGCTTGCTGTTATAGTATTCTCAATGCCTTCTTTCGAATCACCTGCCTAATAAATGTTGATTATCTATTAATATAAGTAAAGTAAAGTACCCCCGTCACGCCAAGTGGCGTATAGGGAATATGGTGTTATTGACCATACATTTTACAGACCTTCAGCACATGATTTTTGGGGTAATGTGGTCGGTATTAACGTCTGCGCCGCTTTACTTTCCCAGAAAAAAATCCGATACCCATTAAAAGCTGCGTGAACCCGGAAGCCGTCGATTGGGATCGAACCCTACCCCTTGTCCGTTGTAGTCCAGTTCACTAACTACTGAGCTATAGCATCTTTTATTATGATTCTGGTGATATTTCTCGCTTTTCCAATTTAAAAAAAAAACATTCCTCATTAATAATCGTTTCTCTCCATAATTAGATATATGATCATCCTGACGTTGATGATGAACAACTGAAATACAAACGAACAGTGTACGCCAGACTAGGGGTTATCCATGTCACGATGCAGTAAATCTGTTTTCTTACAAGACGCCACAAGGCAATAGAGACCAGTGTTTACTGTGTCGGACCAAGGCCAAGAAAAGAACTAAGGGGAACGTCAAGCAAGTGTGGACAGTGCTTTATGTCATGCTTTACACGCTAGTTTATTTTGTTATAAATAATAATAAACTTAGTTTATTGTGTTCTAAATAATACATTTATAATAAATAATAATAAACTTAGTTTATTTTGTTCTAATAATAAATGTATTATAAATAATAATAAACTTCGTTTATTTTGTTCTAAATAATAAATTATATGGTGATGAAATTGTGTTGTCTTCAACCGGAGCTCTTGTTACTCTCAATACACCACTGACGCTGTTCAAGTAAATCATTAATCCCAACCTAGCACCTGAAGCTGTCAACTCTCCGTGCATATATCAGATGCCAATATTTGTCTGTGGCTGTGTCAGATGGGAGACAACACTGAGTAATAAGTTCAATGCACACAGTGAGCAGCACACAGTTGTCAGATTTAACCGCAAAATAGTATCTTAGTTCTATTCATATATATGGTGATGCAGTTACTGCTGAAGATGACATGTCTGCAACATTTGCCTCCTCTTAAAACTGTTATCATAAACATAGCACTTATTTACTGTCACATCGTAGAAAGTATATTTTATAGATTAATTTTTGTGCTAGTGATATTTTCATTGATTAAAGTCTTGGAACACGATTTCAAAAACTGATAGCTTTAGCAATGTTGGTGACTAAATTGTCACTTTCCACAACGTACATTATTATAATGTCAGGTTGAATTTCTTCAGTTTGAATGCTTGAGCACGTGTTAATTTGACAAAAAGTAGATAACGAACACAATAATGAAAATATCATTGAAACAATTGTTGTGATCTGAACAAAAGTAGGACAAACATAAGGAAACTAGCGACACAACACACTTGCGCCGTTTAGCGTCCTTTTAGAGAGGGCAATCAAGTAGAGCTATAGTCGTTGAAAGCAACAGTAGAAAAAGAACAAGAAATAGTTACAGGCGTAATTGGAAGATGGTGTAAGTGCCCATATTTCTGTTTTGTCATCGCCACAATTTTAAGTATTATGGTCAGCAATTCTCCAGTAATTTCACTCCCCCACCCCCAACCCACCAAAAAAAAAACCCAGTACGCATTTATAACTGGATGAGCTTAGAAACCTTTTATCATGGTCAAACACAATCTCTTGTCCTCATTAAACTCGCTCATGTGTCACTGTTGTCTATAGTAGGTATGACGCAAAAAAATCAGGGGGAATTGTCTAATTGATATATATATATATATATATTTCTATATTATATATAATTGAAACTAAACACTTAAAGATGTATGATATGCTTTCATTTTTAACATCTGAAGTAAGTGAAGGCAACAGGTTTCGTTCAACATGACTGGCTAAAGAAGAAAATACAGAGGACACTGATCACAGCTGCTTGTGTTCATCTTATTGTGACATTTTAGTTTTAATCTGGGAAATGAAGCCTAGTCCTATTTGTCTCATTCTTATAATTCATATATTGTGTGGAAGCTGTGTCAGTTTTTAAAACCACACATACAATGTAACATTCATAGCTAAAGTTAATATTTATTGATGAATGATATTTTAGTAGGTAATACTCGTAATGAAAGGATCAAATAGTGCCAAATGTGAGATTTCCAGGGAAAGCAGTATAAATTTTTTTTACCGCAACAGTTTTTAAATTTTTAAGGTACATTTTCTGCTAGTCACGTTGAGTGTATAATAAAAGTAGCATATATATACATATATGTATCTTCCTGTAAAGATAGAAGTGAGCAAATCAGCTAAAGTATTAATGACAAAACACTGTAATAGAAAGGTGAACGGAAGGTAGGTAATGGGTGATGAATAAAAATAACATTGAAGTTCGGACAAGTCTTGATTTCATTTTTTTTAGCGCAAGCAATAAATAGAAATAAGTGGAGATTGCAGATTAATTCATTTTAATCGAAAGATCCTCTCCATTGCACAAGGGACAACATAAGATCATCTCCATTGAACAACGGACAACATAAGATCGTCTCCATTGAACAACGGACACCATAAGATCGTCTCTATTGCACAAGAAACACCATAAGATCGTCTCCATTGAACAACGGACAACATAAGATCGTATTCATTGCACAAGAAACAACATAAGAACGTCTCCATTGAACAACAGACTCCATAAATTCGTCTCTATTGCACAAGGGACAACATAAGATCGTATTCATTGCACAAGAAACAACATAAGATCGTCTCTATTGAACAACAGACACCACAAATTCGTCTCTATTGCACAAGGGACAACATAAGATTGTATCCATTGAACAACGGACAACATAAGATCGTCTCCATTGAACAACAGACACCATAAATTCGTCTCTATTGCACAAGGGACAACATAAGATTGTATCCATTGAGCAACGGACAACATAAGATCGTCTCTATTGCACAAGGGACAACGTAAGATCGTCTCCATTGCACAAGGGACATCATAAGATCGTCTCCCCAGCACATTCCCCAGTATGAAGTGCGCCCATAACACACTAGCAAAAGCATTGAAGATGTCGTCAGCTCCGAAGCACGAACTCAACAACATAGGCGAAACCCTTACCCTCAAAATCTTCTTTGGCCTCTCTAACAACATACTCTGCAGTTTTCTCCCCTCACCGTGAACTGAACTACAGTATTACAACCACACTCTCCGGTTAAAGATTAGGAGAAAGCAAATTAAATATCACACAATTTACATGTTTATTTGACAGTGATCATGACAGAAACACAAGTAACTTATATCATTACATATTTTTCACATAAATCATACTTTAATGCCTTTGTGTTTATTTTGCTCAGAATAAATCTTAAAATAGCAATTTATCGTTTTATAAAACCGCTGATAAGTGATGCCAATATATTGTTAAACATATAGTTAAAGGGAGGGTCTCTTTAATGTCAGCCGAAAAAATATATTTGACACAATCCAGGTTAGAAAAGATATCAAGTGGACAGATTGCCCTCTGCTAGCATATGATCTTCTATTCAGTGTGTGTTTCCTCTCTCCATAAGCGCATAAACACGCGCACGTTATTTTTTCTTATGTTTAATATTGTGAAGAATTCAGAAACATCACAGCTTGCGCAAGTAGGAGTTTTGTGGAATGTTGAGAATTGGACAGGAGAGGCGGGGGAGGGAGGGGGGTGCCCATGTCCTTGTGTCGGAAGACACTTATTGAGTCCTTGATGGAATCAAAAGTGACATCTTTAGTTCCTGACCTACTGACCATTCTGTATTCATGCAGGCCCTTTTTCTTCCATTCAATTCTTGAATAAGAAAACTAAGGTAAAGCAGTGGTTAGTAAACTGGTCTAGTGAGGACAAATGCTCGAGGTTTATACCGACAACGGCTTCTTGGTGCACCCAGCCTTACACATGGAACAAGCTTTTTATTTCTGGGAAAAAGGGATCACTGACATAGTGCTAACCACACAAGACAAAGAAATGCGCCGATTAGATAAATAAAAAAGATATGGTCACTAACACCATATGTTCTATTTCGTCACAGAATGTGATACAATTTGAGAAATATGCTATTTGTGCATTAAACGCTCTCTAAATCAAAGTAATCATAAATCTATGTCACTTAAATTTGTTTGCTGTAAATTAACGTCACATAAATGTGTGTCACTCACATGCCATTTGGATATCACACACATAAATCTCTGTATAAATGTTTGAAAAGCGCTCCAGCAAACCAAACTGTCAGTAATAAATGCTACTCAAGAATAATCTAACGTATATATTTGTCTGAAATTTTAAATGGTTTTGAATGAAATAAATGTTTTAAACAACTTTAAACAAAGCAGACGCATGTGAAATACATTGTACAGACTCTTATAAACATATTTGAAGTAAATGTTATATAGCCTGATTTGCAGCATTGCCATTTTGTATGTAAATACCTCCAGCTATAGGCTATTTTACGTCATAGGCATATGAAAATATATATTTCAACATTTTGTATAATATAACGCATTATATAAACGTTTTACAAACTCACACAGTACAGTACAATATATATCGATTTAAGGAAACATTTAAGTTAGACTTATATCAATTATATGTTTCGGGCACTTTCGAACATAAACACATATGAAATACGTAATTCAGATAGTTTTCCATCATAACCATATATTAAACAAATATCGCAGGATCGTTTCCATCATTAAAAAAAAAACTGTACCATTGCTGGAGTATGTCGGGGGGGGGGGGGAGGAGAGCAACGATAGAATCAGAGGGATAAAGGCCGCTTGGTCAAGCAGTCGCCACGACGTGTGCGACTCATGATTTTTATTTCACCCCCGATAGAAAAAATCATTTCTGTCTACCGCGAGCTTCGAACACCGTACGTCAGCTTTTCAGCCAGTGGAGCAGCAGTTTTAGCCGCACGGCCACGCGCACCTCGAAAAATATTTCAGGCACTTTTCCATCATAAACGCAATATCTAAATGTTTCATTTTCTTAATATAGCCTATGACGCTCTTGTTAGAATGTCCAGCCCTCAAATGACACATTGAACCAATATATTCAGCATTCTTTTAAACTAAATGTTATAGATACATGTACTGTAGACAGTCGATCACAGTGGGTGAGACAAATACTCGTTGTTTGTATTAGCTGGTTGATCATGAAAATTGTGCTATTCTCATGGTAAATCTACAATATCCGTTCAGCCGCATATCACTTGTTCAAACACAATTATATTAATTACATTTTTGTTGTATTTTTGTTGCATTTGAAGGCATATTGAGCTGTAACGTCGTTCTAATTTGTGTTGTCCACTTGTTACGTGAAGCTTTAGCCATACCGTTTTTTTCTTTTTTTTTCTATATATTTTGTCAGTTCTCCCCATAATTAACTTTACCGCAGCTTTGAATTTTGATGCACTTGACTTGAGTGCGTTTCTTTGACATGGCCCTACAACTACTAAAGGGAGGTCAAAAAGTAATGCACACCAATTTTTTTCTCGGCTAATAATAAAGATAGGAATATGAAATTTTGCACACTTGGAATATGACATGTTCCAATTATGTGCACCAAATTGCACAGCAATTTGATAAATATTACGCAATCTATGAACCGTTAAAATGGAGCTTGTCAATAATGTCCGTTACAAACAGCGAATTGTCATAGAATTTCTGGTTGCGGAAAAAGAAACTGTGGCAAACATTCATAAACGACTGTGTGCAGTGTACAAATGTTCTGCAGTCGATAGGAGCACAGTTAGTCGCTGGGTTCAGAGAATTAAAGCTGCAGAAAGTGTACGAGTGGAGCTGCATGATTTACCGCGTTCTGGACGTGTTGCCTCGGCTACCAGCACAGACATGTTAAACCGGGCTGATGCCATTATTCGTAAGGATAGGCGTATCACTAGTCAGCAATTGGCATTGCAGCTTACAGTCAGCAAGGGAAATGCAATCGCAATTTTTAAAACTCTCGGATATTCAAAGATTTGCGCTCGATGGGTTCCTCGGTGCCTAACAAATGATCACAGAGTTCAAAGGAAAACATTCTGTTCTGAATTGTTGGAGCGTTTCGGTGTTGAAGGAGAAATGTTTTTGTCAAAAATTGTTACCGGTGACGAAACGTGGGCACATTATTATGAGCCTGAAACAAAAATGCAGTCAATGGAATGGCATCATCCGCAGTCACCAAAAAGAAAAAAATTCAAAACATCTCCATCAGCCGGAAAGGTGATGATCACTGTCTTCTGGGACATTGATGGTGTGATTCTTGTTGATGTAATGTCAAGAGGTGAGACAATCAACTCGACAGCTTACATCAATACACTGACAAAACTCAAAAATCGGTTCCACAGAGTTCGGCCTAATAAGCCATCTGCAGATTTGTTGCTTCAACATGACAATGCACGCCCTCACACAAGTCTGGTAACACGGGAAGCAATCAACACATTTGTTTGGACTGTACTGCCCCATCCTCCTTACAGCCCTGATCTGGCTCCCTCAGATTTCCATCTGTTTGGACCACTCAAAAAATTCCTGCGTGGGACACACTTTGACAATAATGAGGGTGTGATCCGTGCAGTTAAAAAATGGCTGCGCGAGCAGGACAAAACTTGGTACAAACGAGACATTCATGACCTAGTTTCGCGTTGGCGTAAGGCAATACGCTTGGACGGAGATTATGTGGACAAATAGGTAGTGTCAAGGGGATGTTCAGCTACAATCTGTGAAAATTTCACACATTTTGCCCGAATAGTTTCCGAGAAAAAAATTGGTGTGCATTACTTTTTGACCTCCCTACGTATATTAACCCGAAATAAACGTTACAAGAAACGGTAGAAGAATCATTTTTTTTCTGTTGAAGTCTTACTTGATAATGAATGTAATATCGTTTTCTGTAGATTATCAATTAATTTATGTGGTCCAATGAGGTCAAAGTAATCATAGTAAGACTATGTGATCTGAAATGATCAGCATCATGGTAGGGGATCGATATACCCGCAGGAAGTCGATATAATCTGATGTGGCCTCTGTGATCTCAAGACATTAATGTGATTTTTAAATGATTAATGTGATTTTAGAAGATCAACAGAACATTCGACACCCGTATCGGTACAAGAAGGTGCGAAGAGAAGAAAGAGAGAGACAGAGAGAGAGAGAGAGAGAGCATATAACTTTAAAAGATAAATGTGCTATCGGATGAGATTGAAGTAAAAACTTGGGATGGGGGACACAAACTGGGGGATGACACCACGGTTGACTAGTTTAAGAAACATGATAGCAAGTAGTGATTTAACCGTATTGTAAGTCAAAAAGAACGTGTCATCAACGAAAGCTAAAAAAAAAATAAAAGATCAAAGAACCGACTACACTAAAAATTATAGAGTGGAATGTTAGAGACTAGGAAACAACAGTCGGATAGACAGATAGGAGAGCTAGAGCTGAGGTAGTATGTGTCGCCATGACAATGAAAGCATATACAGAAGGAAATTAAAAGCAATTGATGATGTTATCTTTAAAAGTTGGATGTTATCGAGTAGCCTTACGAGGTTATCGTAAAATGTAAGGTTAATCTGGTTGAAAAGGTCGATGTGATCCTATGAGATCGAGGTGTCCTCGCAAATCGATGCTACAAAAGAAGATCGATTTAATCCCCAAAAGTCGATACGATCATAGCGGTCAGTTATATGTTAGCAGGTCGGTGTCATTATAAGAGTTTATTTTGTTTCCTTGGACATTTCACTTCAGACAGCTCGATGTAGCCTTAATAAAGAGGTAAAGATATACAAACGAGAAGTCGCTGTAAAGCTGACGATAAAGATGAAGAGAAGAATAGGATAATGCAAATGGTATGGTCATTTTTTTGCTTTAACAACTATACCATTTTTATTATCCTTTTTTCATTTCATCGATGTGACCTTTCTAATTTATTGACATTCTAGAAGATCATTGTGATCCTTGTCAATTGATGTGATACTGTCACGCAGCTGTTTATCAATAATAAATTAGTTTGCCTTGTTCATTTGTGCACTTTATAAATATAACCTATAAATGATTCTTCTATGATCAATTAGTAATTGATTTATTTAAGTTGTTGCTAAAATTTGAGTAAGATTTTATGGCAGTAAAACGATTTTTAGCATCAAGAAGTGCTTTGTTATACAATCTGTAAAAAGGTTGTATTTTAATCATTCATAAGCATTAGATTACCAATGCATGATAGAAATAGCAATTAATGTCTTAGAGAACGAACATTTTTCTGTGGTGGTACAAAATGGAATCCCCTCCCAACTCCATATATAAAACATACATTTTTAGGATAAGGAGAATAAGTGGACTGAGATAATCTTGATCGATAAATGGTGTAAAATGTAGAACTATAAACACCACTTGAACGTTCAAACAGGCTGCTGTGACATGAGTTGGTGCACTGCGTCTAGCAGAGTAAGCTGATTCTGAGAACATGACGATAAGCGTAATTTATGTTGAATACACTATGTGTTATCACTAAATGTCAGTGTACAGAGACAAGCAGGGAGATTGTTGCTTCCGGATTGTCTTACAGGGCCTTATACGTAAAGGTACTAGATAGGCTGACATTAAGTACCGCATTAAACAAGCTAGTACCTTTTTTTTATATTTCCCGGTCTCACGCTATTTTAAGAAAAAAAAGACGATTTTTTTCGCTTTTAATTAACACTTTAAAATTATTTTTATGTTAGTTTATCATAAATCCTAAACTATAATCTTATATCAATATCATGGATACTGTAGTTTGTCATCAATCATTGAGTCGCTTTGTTCGATAACTTTTCGTGGTGTAAAATAACCTACTATCTACTATTGACTGTACAGAGCTCACAGAGATATCAGAGCAACCTTACTTCCTTAATAAAGACATGGTCAATGGAATACCTTGTATAGATTTACAAGGGAATTCAGAGAGACCTCCAGATATCAATCATTACGTGACATTGGGCCGAAGGGATTCATCTCTCAAGTAGCTGGATCTATAACAACAACAACGTCCATCTATAATTTTGCATGGCCTGAATAATAATAGTAGGCTCAGTATGTTTATCTAATTAATTTCGATTAAACTTTTCTTTTATAGTCTTACCTTTTTTCAAGAATAAAAAAAAAATGTAAAGTACCCCCGTCACGCCAAGTGGCGTATAGGAAATATGGTGATAGTGACACATACATTTTACAGATCTTCGGCACATGATTTTTGGGGTAATGTGGTCGGTATTACGCCCGTGTCGCTTTACTTCCCCCCCCCCAAAAAAAAAAAAAAAAAAAAAAAATTCGGTACCCATTAAAGGCTGGGTGAACCGGCAGTCGTCGGTTGGAATCGAACCCTACCTCTTGTACTTTGTAGTCCAGTTCACTAACCACTGAGCTATCGCGGCTATTTTTTTTCAAGAATAATGAACATAAAACATCCGTCCCGTTTGTTTTTCCTATCACAATGTCCCGTTTTTGTCTCAAGGAAATATAGTATCCTATTTATAAACCAAGGCAATAATAAAATCCCTACACTTTGATTAATCTGTGGTCATCTTCGTGGACGCTCCAAATCTTACCCACAATATGTGTCTCAGCTTCCACTGCCATCCTGTATGTTTTTTTTTTGGTCCGTCTATCTTTCGCTTTCTCCAGTGCGTGGCGATTGTTGTGATCATTTATGTATCTCGCGTGAATACACGGTCTATCCATATTCTGCATCCGTCTGTTATCGCTGTATACGTTTCCGCAGCTAGAATAGCCGGCATTATATCAGTTAAGACGGCATGTCTGAACACGTAGCGTTACGTTTTGAAAGAAAAAAATAGCATCATTCATGAACATTTAACTTCATATCTGAACACGTAACCTCATGTGCGACAACGTAACCCCGATGTCTGAGCGTGTAATCTAATGCATGAAGCTGAATAATAGAGCTGCGCTTTTTATTTATTAGAGGCGTTTGATGGCGTCATTGGAATTATTGTTAGACATGCACGATATGTAAAAATTCATTCCTTGTATTCCCCTTGCTTCATCTGTTTAATGAAGCCAGTGGCGTTTGCGTAACGGAAGAGGCTGAGGGGCTCCGAAGAGTAAGTTTATTAGGAGAGCAAAATTTTGAAAGAAAAGAGAAAGTAGTAATAAATTTAAATTTTAAAATTCACTCTAGGGGGCGCAATACTTGTTTTGTTCGTGTGTTGATCACTGGCATATACGAACATGTGCCTTCCTTCTGGCGAGACGCCACTGAGTGAGGGTATTTTCTTTGCTTTTTTAATGAGCTGTTTATGTAGTTGCTGGTGTTTTCGGTTTTGTTTTGTTGATGATCGACTGTTTGTCACTATTTTATTTTAGTAAGCATGGTTCATCTCAATTA
This sequence comes from Megaustenia siamemsis, assembly GCA_032433765.1. NCBI lineage: Eukaryota > Metazoa > Mollusca > Gastropoda > Stylommatophora > Ariophantidae > Megaustenia > Megaustenia siamemsis. Next base: position 65,744,485 of record JAVIAB010000092.1, on the reverse strand, counting down.
AATGTTCGCAGGTCATGATATTGTGTGCGACATTTTTAATTACAGTATGATGAAATTGATGATTGATCTGCTGATTTTGTTAGTGTGAAATATTAATATTTCAATTTTTATACGAAGGTTATTGTTTAATTATTCTACTGCTGTTGTCAGTGCGTACAGTCATTTCTTTTATTGTGTTCCGTTCTTATCTTATCACTTCTTGCTTGAGTGTACATTTTATGCTGTTAATCTGAACATTTCACGTGTGTATTATTGTTCTTATCTGATTCCTTCTTGTTTAAGTTTATTATTGTTGTTTTTAGTGTGTACATCTTTTAATTTCATGGTTGGTTATTCTTGTCTGATTCCTTTTTTTTAGCGTATGCCTGCAGTTGTTAGTGTAACCAGTTCTTCTATGGTTGTTCTTATCTAATCTCTTCTTGTACTATCCACTCACTTAACGTACGTATTCTTACGTTTCTTTCCTTGATTATGAACCGACTAAAAAGATTCCTGTGCGTCTTAAGGCGTGCTATATGGCTACGGCAATTTGCATCCATCTTGTATGGTCTTTGTCTTATCTTTCGTAAAGCAAAGTAAAGTACCCCCGTCACGCCAAGTGGCGTATAGGGAATATGGTGTTACTGACCATAAATTTTACAGACCTTCGGCACATGAATTTTGGGGTAATGGGGTCGGTATTACGCCCGTGCCGCTTTACTTTCCCAGAAAAAATATCCAGTACCCATTAGAGGCTGGGTGAACCGGATGCCGTCGGTGGGGATCGAACCCTACCTCTTGTCCTTTGTAGTCCAGTACACTAACCACTGAGCTATCAATGCTTCCTATCTTCTGTAAGCTGTGTTATATTTGGCCTAAACTAGATGCCATGTGTCAATGGTCCACCTTGATCCAGTCCGTCGTGGTCTGATTCTTTTCTACATTTTTTCTGGAGTTGAAAGGCCCTTTGATTGTTAAAATTGCTATTGCCAGATAACTGTGAGGGGTTTTTGATGAATAGGCTTTTATTGTAGAGCTTGTTCTTGTATAAAAGGCCAGCATTATATGCATTGGTACACCGATTGTTTACACAGGAAGATGCCAGAATGATGCGCTGTGCAATTTTTAAAAAGATGAAGTTGACTATATTTATATTTTATAGACGTGGACATTTTAGAATTGTGTAACTGTTGTTAAAGCAGCGGATAGATTCTGCTCTAATATTTTCCAGGTATTTACAGATTTTAACAATAACATGGACCCTATATGTTTCTCCGCTTGGTGTTGTATGTCACATATCCTGATATAAATCAACTAACTTGTAAACAATCTTCTGTGCCCTATATTGCGTTGAGGGAGGAAATAATCATGGTTATAACCAATAAACATACCGTGTTGAGCTGGGGGGGGGGAGGTGTGGTGGGGAGAGACACTCCATTTGTACCCTCAATTGTACAAATATGTACCCCTATTACTTGCTCAACTGTCGAGAGAGTGAGATTGTGTAGAGAGAGGTTGAGATTGTGTAGAGAGAGGGTGAGATTGTGTAGAGAGAGGGTGAGATTGTGTAGAGAGAGTGAGATTGTGTAGAGAGAGTGAGATTGTGTAGAGAGAGTGATTGTGAACGTGAGACTTAACTGGGGCTGGCTTAACAATAGCCAGCGCGCTATTGACGTTCGAGAGTTACAGGAATAACAAGATTCACTAGTAAATACATCGGTTTTCTTAACATTTTATTTGAACCGATACAACTGAACTTGCAGAGTTTGCGACAGATTGTAAACTTTGCAATTGTCTCATCAGTTACACTAGTACTTTGACTGTTGAAAGGCAATATTTTGAAATAAAGAAACAAGTCCCTTAGAAGAAATGAGAGCTGGCAATGCACATTAAAATACTAAAGATATAGTTTCGTTCGTTTCTGTGTGCTTAGATTAACTGCTGGTATGAATGCTTCCATAAAAGAATAATTGTTTGACGTTAAAAAAGTCGAAAGGATTAAATTAGTGACGATTTGATTAACTGGTGATATGAACATTTCAGAAAAGATTAAATACTTGAAGAGAAGATTAATTGCTTTTAATATAAAAGATTGCATGCTGGGAGAAAAAAATAATAAATTGCCTGTAATTATAAATTAAGTGTTTGTAATTATCATCATGCTGCGTGTTTTGCAGAAAGTTGCTCTTATGGCAAATCTGATTGAAGAAACCATGTCTATTGACATATCTCTCATTCGCGCTGTTTGCAGGTTCAACGTCTTTTTTTTATCACATCACTTTCTTGATTTACCTATATCATGTCTTCTTGGAATCATACATACAGTAATTATTCTTCTCTGCAACCGACTGCGCCTTTTAATGCGGCCATTATTTTCATTTTCTCTATAAGATGTTTATAAGTCAGTGAAGAGTATAGAGCGTGATTAACTATAACTTTGTCCTATTTTGTCAACTCAAACAACAATAAACAACAAATAAAAGGTCACATTCTTACAAAAAAGATTTAAGACATTCAAGAAAGATAAATATTAAAATTATTGGATCAAAAACTTGCATAAATGAGTAAAACAAAAAACGTAAGAAAACATTGACTGCCAAGGTTTACAATGTTTGAATTGATTGACAGTAACATATCACTTTTGCGACTATGGTGGGTTGAGCATTGAACTAGCTATCCTGTGCTGTAAAATATATGCCGCCTAAATTCATAAATGACAAGTCAAAGAAAATCTACAAGCCCTTTTATTTCTCATTCCCAGAGAATGAGACAATGAGGAAGTTCAAAATATACTTTGGAGAAGACAGGTGGAAGCAGGGATTAAAACGATGGGAATACATGGAACGATCTTAACTCTTTCAGTGCGGAAGGTTTTTATCAAATTTAGCGGTAGAGATTTCAGAGACAAAATTGTTCATGTTTTTAAACATTAATCTACATATTTATATGTATCGTTAACTTAACATATTATATATGAATGTTTTATAATTAAACAAGAAATTATATTACACTAATACCAAGATTATACAAGACAAATAAGAAGAATATGGTTTGATAAAAGTTTACACTAATCAAATTATAAGCGACGCACTGTGCGGCTAAACATACATAACAGAAATCAGCATGGCGCATGGTGCGTCGAAACGTAAGAAAAAAGTTAAAATTACAAACGACAGGACGGCCTGGAAAGTATTTGTTGGAGACCTCTGTCCCGCACGAAGTGGAAACGAAGCAGAGAAGAAGAAAACGAACTACCGCTTTGTTGGAAAGAAAACGTTCTGTCAGAAGTTACAAACACAAAATAATCTCACCAATCGGACAGAAAGTCAACCCGTCAACAAAACATTTCGGTCAAGTCCTGATATTCCATCCTCGCTTCGACTGACTCCAGGATGCTATACTTCAACTATAATTTAAGCTTGAATTCTCAAAAAAAAGTTTTTACTATCAACACATGCTACCAACCTATTTTAGAATAAAATTATTTTATATTGTATTGTATTGTATTGTATTGTATTGTATTGTATTGTATTGTATTGTATTGTATTGTATTGTATTGTATTGTATTGTATTGTATTGTATTGTATTGTATCCTATTGGTTTCATTTCAGTAAAGGAATTCCAATATACATGTACGGTCAACTTCCTGTCATCAGCTCCCAAGGCGTGTCCCCACGGTACACAAACTCCTGGCATGATCGAATAATTTCTAATGCCAATATTTGCCATAATATCACACTATTTTTATTACTTATGTCATACTCACTAGAAATTATCCACAAACAGTATGGTTGTAATATGCTGTTTATTACTAACGCAAGCATTATGTCTGCGACACTAGCCTATAACTGATATCAGGAATGTCAAAATAATAACTACCTACAAATTAATTCATGGATCGGGCTATAACTAGTGCACCAGTCACTCAAACTAGTATATATACGTATAAATAGTCCACGAAACTAATTAAAGATTTATACACCCATCATATCATATTAAGTTCTACCTCTTTTACCACTCCACTGGCTACTTACAGTAGTTTTTGATGCCAAATCTCTCAATGACACAACTACATGAGATTCTTTTAATAAACTCATCATCATCATGTGACTTACCGGTTGGCGTAGGTGATCATGTCCCTCCACAATCTTCTATCTACAGTGCATCGTATCAGTTCTGTTGTTGACTGTTTTCCATGCCATGACACCAAGCTATCCAGTATTTTCTAGTGTAATATTTAATAAACTAATTAAAGATGTATACACCCATCGTGATATCATATTAACAAGTTCTACCTCTTTTACATCTCCACTGGCCACTTACAGTAGTTTTTGGTGCCAAATCTCTCAATGACACAACTACATGAGATTCTTTTAATAAACTAATTAAACAATAAATAATGACAAGAAAAGTTAATTTAACTCATTCAATAAGGAAAGATTGTTATGAATTTAGCGGTAAAGATTTCAGAGACAAAATTTTTCATGTTTTTAAATATTAATCTACATGTTTATATTTATCTATAACTTAACATTTTATATATGGATTTTTAGATAATTAAACAAGGACTTATATTTCACTAATACCAAGATGATACAAGACCTATAAAAAGAATATGGTTTGATGAAAGTTTACATTAATCAAATTTTGAGTGACGCACTGTGTGGCAACATATACATGACCGAAAACGGCATAGTGTATGGTGCGTCGAAACGTACGGAAAGAGTTAAAGACAGCGCTGTTTTGGTTGATGCTGGTCAAAGTTGTTTATTTTGTTTTATGTGCACACGAGGTTTATATCTCTAGGAAGTCCCATGATTTAATTTTGCGTGAATATCGTTTTCTTCTTATATCACTAAGTGCCGTTAGAACATCGGAGGGTTTGTCAGAATGGTTTCAGGTTACAACAGGTGTAAGACAAGGATGTGTCCTCTCACCACTCCTCTTCATCATATATATGGACAAAATAAATCTGGAAATAAATCTGACAATAAGAAGTCAAATAATAACTTAGAGGTAGAAAATTCCAACATCAACGAGCTACTCTTCGCAGATGACCAATGCCTAATATATGAGGATGAAAACCTGCTACAGTATGAAAATTAACACAGCAATGAGAATAAGCAAATTAAGACACCCATTAAACATTAAGATTAAAGATAAAGAAATAAAACTAGTAGAGGAATTCAAGTATTTGGGCACAATGTTTACAGAAGATGGAAAACTAGATAGAGAAATTAACATGAGAATACAAAAGGCAAATGCTGTCACATGCCAGCTTTCACCATTGTTAAGACATCCAAACATTTCTATGGCAGCTAAATAACAAATGATAAAAACCAACTTTGTGTTATGCAAGTCAAACATGGACCCTATCTAAATCACATTTAAGAAAAAAATAATACATGTGAGATGCGATGCTTGAGGGAAGTAACAAACAACACAAGAAGAGATAGAATACCAAATGAAACCATAAGAAAAATGGTAGACATGCATGTACACCAGACCTCTTGTTTTTGGTCGTTACCTGAAAGCCGTTATCTGAGAGCCATTATCCGCGAGCCGTTATCCGAGATCCGTTAATCGAGAGCACTAGCTAAGGATTTCGCTACCCAGAGACTAGGGGAGGATAAAGCCACAAAGAAGCCACGGATTTTATTTGTTCTAAATGTTGTGGAAATCGAACCTCGAATCTTTCTGGTATAAATGCCGACGTCTTACCTCTAGATCACACATCCCAACTTTGACTTAAATATGGCCCTTTTCGTCTTGTCAGACTGTCTAGTGGAGGCTATTGTGTATTATTTTGAGGTTTTGTTTTTGTCGAACAGCTTCTCTCGTGGCTAATTCTACCAATGTTTGACAAACACGCACGACCACAGAATGAACAAGTCAGGCCCACTGATCCACATGGTCTTCCATCCCCTTTTCATGAGCTTTTTCATGAGTCTTTTCTCTTCTGTGTTTTTCCTTAGCACAGTCTCCAATGATGTTATCATAATTATGTGCCATACCGGTTGGCGTAGGCGATCATGTCCTTCCACAATCTTCTATCTACAGTGCATCGTATCAGTTCTGTTGTTGACTGTTTTCTATGCCATGACACCAAGCTATCCAGTATTTTCTCTCTTTGTCGTCCGCGATCTCTCTTTCCCTTTATTTTGCCAGTGAAGTCAATAGCTACTGGAAAATTCTCAAACAACTTTAAAGCAGAAACTGAGGCCATCAGAGATGCTGCAACACTGGCTACTCAACACAAAAATAACATGCACAATAAATTGGTGATTCTGACTGATGCACTGTCAGTACTATCAGCTCTAAAACGCCCCAAGAACATTGAACTAGAAGACTTGAGAACAACCCTGGACCAACTATACAATAACTTCCAAAGAGTAGTCATTCAGTGGATACCATCACACCGTAATATACACGGGAACGAACGCGCAGACAAATTAGCTAAAGAGAGAGGGAGATTACCACAAGAGAACCATCTGCTCAGTTATGATGATGCCAAATCCATCCTCAAGGGTCAGTTCCATGATAAATGGAAACGAGAACACCCAAAGCATAAAGAGAGTGACGGATACATACCACCAACTATCAAGGAGGGATCAAGTCATCATACTTTGCCTACGCAATGGCCTCAATAGAATGAGAAATTACATGTTCACCAAATTCAAAATAGGTACAACCAGCCTATGCCACTGTACACTGGACAATATGACTACAAAACATGTTCTACAGGATTGTCCCCAGTACACAGACCTGAGAAGAGCAATGCTGTCCACGCCCACCTCCCTGGAAGAGAAACTATATGGGGCAATCGATTCGCTTAAACAGACAGCTGACTTCATGAGAGAGTCTGGAATCCTACTCTGATTGAGTCTTGATCGCAGACACAGAGAGAGAGATTTTGCCAGTTGTAACCAAGTATTCCAATTTTCCTCTTCTCATGATGTGCCTTAAAAAATGTTGATTGCTTCTTTCTGATATTTTTTAGGAGCTGCCATAATGATGTTATACCATTCCTTATACAAGTTCTCCATGATGTGCGATCACTAGCCAGATGTTCCCAGTCATATTCATATATCTTCATATCGTAGTTTAGGTCTGACCTAAGCAGCAACTTAAGATACAAGATGCCTTCGTCTATTTTAAAAAAAATATTTAACTAAATTAAAGACAATCTGTTGTTTTAATCTAAAGCTGCGTCAATCTCACTAACACAAAAAACACAAGTGACAAGCCAACTTTTATAGACATCCCTGCTACAGACACACAAATGTTCAGTTGAGAAAACATACGTCGGAAACATTATGTAGCAGAGTGCATTTTCTCGCATCGTCAGATGTCAAATATTTGGACCGTGCGAGTGAATACTTGAATACAGAATTCTGTCAACTTGTGCATAAACATTTCTTAATTGTGTCCACAGTGCGTGCGAGAAGAAATACCCCGAAGGCAGACATTTCTGTGTCTGTAGCAGGATTACTTCTTACGTCAGAAAATCGCATCAAGACATTCGGTCCAATTCTGGACTCAAGCAAAACAGAAGCGAGGGGAAAAAAAAGAATAAAGAAAACCCGTTGCATCTTTACTGTACTCGTCTCAGACTAACAAATTTAATTTTGATAAAGCGATTCTGTTCTTCTCTTTATTGTATGTTGTATTGTATTTTTCTTATTCTTTTTTTTTATCTTGTCGTTCTCTGCTTGTTCAAGGGCTTAGATTGATGATCGCTGGGAGTACTTCCGTTCTGACAAATGGCGCGGAAGTTGAGAGAAAAATCAATCCAAGGGCGGGAAAATGAGACACAAACACACGCATTCCCACATGCCAGCAGACGTAGTTGGCGCTTGGACACACACAATTACATACGCACGCGAAAGATAAAGAATAGTTGCTTTATTTTCGAATCTAAATTTTCCATATAGTTTGACATGTTATCATTACGCGATCTTATTAGAGTGAATGATCTTATTCGTATTCTATGATACATTTTTTTTTTACTTTGCACAGATGGAGATGACGAATTTGCAACATCCCAGCCTGTCCACCCCTCAGCAGCGCATTTATTTGTTATTTTCATTCTAGTTTTTGCTTCCTAGCTGTCTATAGCTTTTCGCCGATTTTATCTGAACTTACATTTTAAGTATGTCCTTTTCAGGTTCTGTTTGTTTCTGCATGAAAAAGGTATTTGTTTTAATCAATATTGCTGTTATGTGATGCTTTGAGACCAAGGCATTAAAAAACATTTATTTTACTTCATTATGTTAGAAGAATGTGTATACATTCCAATCCATAGGAGATTTATTTGTGGTTACAGTGCTATCTGATCAATCATTTTAACAGGACACGACAGGTTAGAAAGGACGATTCACACATAGTTTCAGAGTCACAATCTCACACTGCAATAAAATGAAACATGTTTTGATAATTATTTGTTTTCCAAAATGCACTCGTACTGATACAATTGTTTGTATTCAAAGCATGAGGTTTTATATTTTTATGGGTTTTTTTTTTCATTATCACTAGACGTTTAGTATTTTTCAGATCAAATAAATAACATTGCCGCTGTTTATACAAATGAAATCAGCAAGGTACTACAGAAGGGTACTACCACCACTTCCATATTTCCGACCTTTAGTTGTTGTGATTTAGATTTCATAGATATCATAAGTAAGTAAAGTACCCCCGTCACGCCAAGTGGCGTATAGGGAAATATGGTGTTAGTGACCCTATTTTACAGACCTTCAGCACATGATTTTTGGGGTAATGTGGTCGGTATTACGCCCGTGCTGCTTTACTTTCCCAGAAAAAAATCCGGTACCCATTAAGGCTGGGTGAACCTGGAAGCCGTCGGTTGGGATCGAACCCTACCTCTTGTCCTTTGTAGTCCAGTTCACTAACCGCTGAGCTATCGCGGCTCCCATATATATCATATATAAGGTTTAAACACTTCAATCTCACGTAACATATATAAAATAACTCTAGAGGCAAAACGAGCACAATACAATACAATCTTCATCCCAACGTTGTGCTACCAATGCGAGACCTGGACCCTAGATGCAAGAACAAGAAGAAAACTAACCTCTACTGAGATCAAATGTATTAGACGAATGACAGGAAACAGTCTGAGAGATAAGATCAAAAATGAAGAACTGAGAAAAAAGCTAGGAATAGCCCCCGCATAGAATATATATATAATAACCCCCAAAATCATGTGCCGAAGGTCTGTAAAACTGATGGTCACTAACACCATATTCCCTAAACGCCACTTGTCGTGATGGAGGTACTTTACTTTTTGTTAAATAGAATATGTAACGAAATAACAGATAAAATGGTTTGGCCACGTGACAAGGAAGACAGATCAAACCGCAACACAACTAGTCTTCAGCAAACGCTGTGAGAATACGAGACCCAATGGTCGACCACGAAGAAGATGGATCGATGGAATATTAGAAGCACTAGGAAACATAACAGCAGCAGAGGCGAACAGAAGAGCAAAAGATCGCAAATTATATTCAGCGCGAATTGCCCTCGACGCTGAAAGGCAAATGAGGAAAGAAAGAAGATGTGATATCCCTTGATATAATTTTTTTTAGAACATGTTTTTTTTTCTTTTATCATATCGAAAAAAAACAAATGTATAAAAGTAAACATTTCAGGTTTTAAGGCTGACTTTGGAGAGTAAAGAATAAACAAGATATTGTGATAGACTAGAGAGTATCCAGATGCTGCGTGGAAGTGACGTTCATTATAATAATTAGTTAAAATGTATACTCTCAGAAGATTGTTCACTAAAACTAAAGCTATTAACATATAACTGATAAAATCACATCTTGCATGAAACATGCAGAGAAATAATACATAAGATGTTTCCCTACTATCTCTTGAGAATGACGTCTTGGATGTGTCATTGCGAGGCTACACCAACGTAGCTAAAGTTCTGCCTTTAAAACTCAGGCAAAAACTAAGAACACAAATAATAGGCAATAACAGAAATCTTGCAGCGATACGGCCGAACAACTGCCCCCGCGACATACTGGGCGCATGAATTAATAATAGAGCTCTGTATAACGCAGCACGGTAAACATAGGCAAGATAAATAAAGGGTCCTCACTGCAACCGAACCTGACATTTCCTCAATAATTCTAATACTAATGATTATCATCATCATCATGTGCTATACCGCTTGGCATAGGCGATCCTGTCCTTCAACAATCTTCTATCTACAGTGCATCGTATCAGTTGTGTTCTTGACTGTTTTCCATGCCATGACACCAAGCTATCCAGTATTTTCTCTCTTTGTAGTCCGCGATCTCTCTTTCCTTTTATTTTGCCAGTTGTAACCAAGTATTCCAACTTGCCTCTTTTCATGATGTGTCGAAAAAATGTTGATTGTGTCTTTCTGAGGTTTTTTAGGAGTTCCCTTTATGTGTTGGCCTCTGAGAATTTCCTCATTGGTCTTTTTAGCTGTCCAGGGAACTTTCAACATTCTTCTGAGAAATCCCATCTCGATGGCCTCTAATCGTCTTTTAATTTGTTTGTCTACTGTCCATGATTCGCTTTCATAGGTCAGAATTGGTTCTATATAGCACCAATGAAGCCTTTTTCTAAGTTCTATTGACATATATCTGTTGCATAAGATATTTTTCATTTTCTGAAATGCTATTTTGGCCTGAGCTATTCTGCTTTATTTCTGTGTTGCATCTTCCATCTGATGTTATCACTGTGGCTAAGTATTTCAAACGTTGCACTTGTTTCAGATTTGTCTTGTTTATTTTTATGCTGTATGATGGTGATGATTGTTTCTTCGATAAGACCATTACTTCTGTTTTATTACTATTCAGACTGAGACCTTTTTTGTTGCTTTCTTTTACTATTGTGTATATCCTTTCTTGTAGTTCATTCTCTCTCTCTCTCTCTCTCTCTCTCTCTCTCTCTCTCTCTCTGCTATTAAGACTGTGTCATCTGATATCGCAAATTATTTATGTTGTGACCGTTGACTTCAATTCATTTTGTGTCTACTATTGATCTCATAATATGTTCGCTGTAAAGTGAAAACAAATCCGGCGACAGAACACATCCTTGTCTGACTCCTTGTTTTATAGATTGAAATTTTCCTGTTTGGTTGTTAATTGTACAGCTTCTGTTTGTTGCCAGTACACGTTTTCTTATTATTCGCAGATCCTTGCCATTAATGTTTAATTTCTTCAGCATATTGATTATTCCACATGCTTTACTTTGTCAAATGCTTGTGTGTAGTCTATAAAGCACATACATAGATCTTTCTTTACCTCTACAGATCTTTGTATCTATGTTCTTAAGATGTATATTGCATTACTGGTGCCCTTTCCTTCCACAAATCCACATTGTCCCTCACTTATTTCTGGTTTATTTTATTCCTTACATGTCTCATAATAATTCTTAGTAGTATTTTCGTCATATGGCTCATGAGACTAATAGTGCGATGGTCTTCACAATCAGTGGCGCCTGACTTCTTCGGTCTGACTACAAAGATGGATTTTAGTAGATCTTCGGGTATGTGTCCAGTGTTATATATGTCATTGAGTAGTTTTGTTATGACTTGTACTCCCAGCTCTCCTAATGCATTTAACTCTTCGATTGTTATATTATCGGGACATGGAGCTTTGCCTCTTTTCATGTGTTGAATTGCGTCCTCCCCTTCACTCTGCATTATTGATGGGCCTGTGTCTTTGTTTGATTTGGAGTTGACTGATATATTCTGTCCATCTTTCCATTGTCTTCTCCTGTCCCATTATTATATTTCCTTCCTTTGATTTCACACATCCTGAAACTTTGACTTCTTTTCTTCCTGTTAATTCATTTAACTGATTGTGCATAAATTTTGAGTCTTTCTTTTGTTGTTTTTCCATTTGTTCACATTTCTGTTTTAACCATCATTCCTTTGCTTCATTGCACTTGTTTTGGATCTCTTTGTGGAGTATTTTGTATGTCCGTTCTTCTTTCTTATGTTTTCTTCTTTCGTCCATTAGTTGTAATATTTCTTCTGTCATCCATTTCTTTTTGTTGATTCTTTTAGTCACTGGTATTACTTCTTTTGATGTTTGCTGAATCGATTGTTTGAGCATTTATCATTGCTCCTGGATGTCCTGTATTTTCTAAATAGCATTATATCTATTTTGTACTATCGTGCTGTACTTATCACTCATCTGTTTATCTACTCTTAACATATCTAGTTCTAATTTTATATTTCTTGGTGATTTCTGTGCCTTCCGCAGTTTTATTCTAATATTTCCAACTACTGGTACATGGTCACTATTGCAATCTGCTCCTGGCCTTGTTTTAACCGATGTTAGCCCATTCCTGAATCTTCTCTGTACCAGTATAAAATCTATTTGATTGTGTACTTTTTTGTCTGTGCCATATCCATAGTCGCCTAGGGTGTTGTTTGAACCAGGTGTTACCTATAAACGTTTAAAGTGTCTTTGCCCAATCTTTCAATCTATCCCCTCTGTCATTCGTCTCTCCAAGGCCATGCTCCCCAGTCACATTTTGCATTTTAACTGTTCCTACCTTTGCATTGAAGTCCCCTAATATAATAGTTATTTCTTGGGTATGGACTGTTCCATGGTCGCCTCTAGCTCCTCGTAAAAAGTGTAAATGTCTTCTTCTTCGCTATTACTTGTTGGTGCATAAACTTGAATTATGTTGATATCCATTGGTCTGCCTCTCAATTTTACTAGCAGATTTCTGTCTGATACTGGCCAAAATCATTTCACTGTTTTGCTTCTTTCTCTATCTAACATGATGCCTACTCCTCTTTCGTGTGTGGTTCCCCAGAGTAAATTATATTTCCACTGTCGCGTTGTAATAATCCTGCTCCTGTCCATCTCATTTCACATATTCCCAAGATGTTCAATTTCATTCTCTTCATTTCTTGGCTGATGTTTTCTAGTTTTCCAACCCGGAACGCTGATCTAATGTTCCAAGTTCCTATTGCTAGTGTCTCTTTATTTTTGATCTTGCATACAGTAGCTTGGTGTCCGGTTAGCGCAATCGATAGGCGGTTGGCTTACCACGGCAACAGCCGGGGTTCGTAATCCTGGCGAGGACACCTGGGTTTTACTAATTCCCTAAAAATTAGTAGGAGCCGCGATAGCTCAGTGGTTAGTGAACTGGACTACTACGGACAAGGGGTAGGGTTCGATCCCAACCGACGGCTCCGGGTTCACCCAGCCTTAAATGGGTACCGGATTTTTTCTGGGAAAGTAAAAGCAGCACGGGCGTAATACCGACCACATTACCCCAAAAATCATGTGCTGAAGGTCTGTAAAATATAGGGTCACTAACACCATATTTCCCTATACGCCACTTGGCGTGACGGGGGGTACTTTACTTTTTTTTTTTTTATACAGTAGCTTGATGACGATCGGGTGTCACCTGTAGCACATGACGCTCCCTACCGGACGAGGTGGCTGTGAAGTCCCCATTAACGTCGTTAGCTGTAAATAGAAGGTTGTGATGTGTCATGATTATTCCAGGCAATTTAGGAAGGTAGCTTGCCAATCCTTTATTTCTTGGCTGTGACTGTACTAGTCAGAGATCGCAGCCATTGTCTCTATACATGAGATCCTCTGCCTGCCATGGCGGTGTGGGGACACTACTTGTCGGCTGCTCCCACAACACCATCCACCACCTTCTCCAATGGCTTCACATAACCCTGATTAGGGGGGGGGGGCTAAACGGGAGCTCCACCTTGCCCAGGGGTGTCCCGAAGACTATCGGAGGAAAGGAGACGTCTTACTCCTTCTTTGGTAGGGCAGATCTCTAGCCCGCTAACCGTGAAATTGTAACAAACAATGAATATCTTGGATCTGTAGTCATTAACAATCGAGTCTGCCAGAAAGAGATAAAAAGAATAGCGATAGCAACACATCTAACACCATGAAGAACATGTGGTACAATACCAGCAAGGCAGTGGAATTAAAATTACTGAGGACATGTACTGAGGACATCCTTAGGTATCCTAAAATTACTGAGGATAGCAACCTATGGTTGTGAATTATGGACAATCTCGCAAACAAAAAAGATGAATATTCGATTCATTCGAAACAAAATTCTACAGGAAAACCTTTAAGATACCTTAGATAATGAACAAGAACAATGAAGACATATTACAAGATTTAAACCTTAATAAGAACTGGATTGTAAACACCATTTTACAGCACAAATTAATCCTTAATAAGAACTGGATTGTAAACACCATTTTACAGCACAAATTAAAATACTATGGCGCCGTCAAAAGACACAGCGGGCTGGAAAGAAAAACAAGAGAAGGCGTGACTCCTATCAGACGCGTCAGGAGCAGAAAAAATAGAAGATGGTTTCAAGACATCGAAGAGACCTTTAACATGACAACAGAAGAAGTGGGAGATCTGGTTAGAGGCAGAGATATTTTCGGACGTGCAGTGGTGAATGAAACATTCTGCAAAGACATGCGAACTGATGAAGACCACACCCATTATATTATAATATCTTTGCTAATATTAAAAAAAAAAATACAGAAATCCAATATTCCACAGCTGCTGAAAATAGTTGTATATAGAAATGTACTTAATAGCCCCGGCTTTGTTCTCAATATTATACTAAAATAAAACGCGTAAGTGATAGCACGAAACCAAACACACGCCGTTTGTTTAATTGATTTCAAACTATATCTAAACGACTTCGAACTAGTAGCTACAGTATAACAATGTGCACTTACAGTAATGTGTCGATTTTGTAAAAGTTACATTGCCTAAAGTGCATTTTAATACCGAGTATTGTAGCTATTATTTATATACGGACAGATGTACTTGGTTCTGTTTTTTATTTTTTTTTGTTCTAACGCGATAATTTAGCTACAAATAGGATCACTATAAAATCAATTAATTCTTCTGTTATTTGATTCACTTGACTTTTGTCTGTGACAGCTACGTGTATAAGCACGCTAGATGTGCACAAGTCAGGTTTGTTGAGTCAAAAGGAGAAACAATGGTGCAGCCCAACGACGCTCATACAGCGCTGTATAAGGAAAAAAAGACGCTGTAGAGTAATAATCATCAATCGATATCAGAAGAGCTATTATAGCACGACAGTGGACGAGCTCCATTTATTTGAATGGTTCTTCTTGTCAATTGTCTAGATCTGTCGTTGGTCTTTTACTGACTGTTTTTATTCCCCGCCTTCTAGTTTTTTCTTCTTCGATATCATCTTGTACTGTTTCCTCCTTTTTCATTCTTCTTCTTACTGTCTCCAATCGTTTTATTTTTATTTTTTTCTCTTCTTATCGTTCAAATCCCTCTACTTTTTATTCTTAATGTTGTAATTGTGCTTCTGCTGTTTTCATTATTCTCGTTTATATTGTTTTCTTTCATCTCTTTATGGTTTCCGTTCATGTTTCTAGTTATTGATTGCATTCGCCATGTATTATTATCTTTTTTTCTGTTGTTCGTGTTGTTTTCATTTCTTCTTCCGTTAATTTTTTGTTTTACCCTTTTTTCTAGTTGTCTTTTTAATTGTCTTATTTTTATTGTTCCAGTATTTGTCTCTCCATCTTATTTTTATTTTTATATTTCTAATTGTTTTCATTTTTCTACTTCTTATTGTTATTCCTACTCTTCTTCTGTCGCGGACACTTTCAGAAGCAAGGCCATCATTTTAAACAAGTGGCGGTACCGCAATGTTACACTTATCACCGAACAAAGAGAGAACAGAATCATACCTTATTTGTGGCTTACACAGAATATGATATGGTTTTTGTGAAAGAATATGATTTTTGTGTACGTCAGGTTGTCTGTTATTTTTCTCAGAAAAAGTATTCGGTACCCATTTAAGACTGGATGTACACAATGGGAGATTCAATCTCGAACCTTCACTGCTCTTCCGCGGATTTCATCGGCACACAACTTGTCATGGATTTTACCAGTTGTGACAATCACTCGCTGTCCATCATATTCTGGAAACTACTAAGAAATTATGACAACGACCGTGCATGAGCCACACATCACATTTGCAGTATGGATAGTTCAAAGGAGTAGATTTTCAAGCTCGATGTATCATTATCACCCAGTATCTGCTATCGACCCGACCCCACGGTGCTGAGTTACTCCGTGACATTAAGCAGCGTGTATGCGTGTGTATATAAAGAACCTATAGGTATGGCAACAAGTAATTTTAATGCCATGAAAAACATAATAACAAGAAAACAAAGAACAGTAGGGCTGAAGCTAAGAATAGCAAAATGTTACATCTTCTCAATATTCCTGTATGGTGCAGAAACATGGACATTAGACAAGAAAACAGAACAGAAAATTGAAGCCTTTGGAATGTGGATATATAGAAGAATATGTAGAATTGGATGGAAAGAAAAGAAAACAAACGATGACGTTTTAAAACAATTAAAAATAAAAAGAGAACTACTAAATACAATTAAGACAAGACATATGAAATTTTTGGGGCACGTTAAAAGACACAACAGCCTACTAAAATTAATATTGGAAGGGAAAATACAAGGTAAAAAGGGTAGATGCAGACCAAGACTAACATGGACGAGTAACATCAAAAGATGGACAAGTCAATCTATGACAACTTGCACCATCAAAGCAAGAAATAGAGTGGAATGGCGCTCCATGGTCGCCAACCTTCGTTGCGGAGACGGCACACGATGATGATGATTATGATGAAAGGACGTCGCGTAAAATTCTAGCCTCTTTAGAATGCAGCCGCCACGAAGAGACACGTGTTCCAGGTTAAAGCTAAGACAATCATGTGCGACCGAGAGCAGGCTAGATCTGAAACGTCGCTCAAAATCAGTGTCATTATAACATGCCAGATATAAGCGTAATCCTTTCAGTTCAGTTCAATGCAGCCGGATGTCGACGTCATGGAGTCATGACCCAGGTAGTTCCACCTCTCACAGAGTGTCAAGAAGCTTAAGGGCCGAAACACTTGCTTGCCGGGGATCCACTTCTGATGATCTGATTGCCCTCCTGCTGCGAAACTCTGTATAAAGTGTCTTCTATTACTAAGCAGTAATTTTTAACTGTGTCAATGTCATATTCAGTTTCAAAATATAAGGTCGCTGAAGATGTGACACTTTAATCCCTTATGCATGTAGTGCGCCTATATCATGTCCTTATGTCTCTGGTTGTTGGTACGGATCGTATATGATCATGATGTTTTGTATGTAAATGTAAATTCAGCCCGTAACTAATTTCCTCTTGTCTATCTCGGTTAGGTTTGGTAGAAGCCAAACAGTAAAGCAGCGGTAAGTTGAAGACAGGACGTTGGGTTTGACCTTGTTCCACGATTTCTAGCTGTCAATGGATACCAGAAATTGTTGTGGTAAAGAAATACTTTACTGGCATAGTGCTAATAACTCTTACCTAAACAATGTGCTAATGGTCGCTAAACATGAAGACTTAATACCGTGTTCTGTTTGCGTCACACTCAAGGCGTGACGGAGTTCATATGTAAGTGCGTGTGTTTATTCCGGGAGTTCCATTACAATATACGGAAACATGTTTCCCTTGGGTCTACATGGCTAGCCTGAACAAAAGACATATCCTGAGAAAAGAACATTGTATCAACACCCGATTTACGTCATTTAGAGACTTGGTTACGGTAACTGATACAGAAGCAGAACAACTTGACAGCCGCTGACAGGTCATGTGACTTGAGAAGCTTGCAGAACTTCCTAATTGGATTGTCATTGAATATGTATCGACGCAAGTGTAGTAACCGACAAAAGCTGGACAAATAATTTGTATTGCCAGACTGACATTTTATTTAAGAAATCGAACATATGAATTGTGTACGGTACTGGGATAATGCTAACTTTTGATTCCATCAGTCTTTTGTTGTTTTTTAAATCTGGTTTGCACCATATTTTCATTAATAGCGGACAGTTTGTCTTAGAATTCTGACGTAATGTAACATCTTTCATACAAGTTGCATATATATAATTTGAACAACACTTTTGCTTTCAACAATACAACGACGCATTTATCAAATCCCTTGTCCGTGTCAGTCTTCAGTATACATGGCCTGTCGATGTGTAGAAATCATATCATGACTTATAAAAAGAGGATGTCAATGACCCTTTAAAGTGTGATGTCACATTTAATATGCTTTTCATGTAGAAGAAATAATGTGCTGTTGCATGTTAAAGAGTGAGGAATGCTAAGATAATGAACATTATAAATAAAACAGGAGAAAATGTCTTCTTTGAAACGTCTTCCAAAATTCAGTTACAATTGAACATAACTACATCTATTAGGTACTTAGTTGCGTTGATGTGTTGAATATGAGTTGGTGAAGACGTAGTCGTTTTGTTTAGTTCAGTGCCTCCAGAACATTCTTTAGTGCACATTTCTAGATCATGCAAGCTCCGAGGTCAACCAGCATTGACCTACTCTCAGGTTTCTATATCACATAAAAGAGTTCTTGTTTCTACACTGCCATTCTCTCTCTCTCTCTCTCTCTCTCTCTCTCTCTCTCTCTCTCTCTCTCAAACACATACACACACACACACACACACAATTCTGAACATAGTTCTAAACCTCGATATCTCAACATTGTTCTAAACCTCGATATCTCAACACTGTTCTAAACCTCGATATCTCAACATTGTTTTAAACCTCGATATCTCAACATTGTTCTTAACCTCGATATCTCAACATTGTTCTAAACCTCGATCTCTCAACATTGTTCTAAACCTCGATATCTCAA
Source organism: Megaustenia siamemsis (assembly GCA_032433765.1). Lineage (NCBI taxonomy): Eukaryota > Metazoa > Mollusca > Gastropoda > Stylommatophora > Ariophantidae > Megaustenia > Megaustenia siamemsis. The sequence continues at coordinate 65,725,747 of JAVIAB010000092.1, read as the reverse complement.
CACTGTTCTAAACCTCGATCTCTCAACATTGTTCTAAATCTCGATATCTCAACACTGTTCTAAACCTCGATATCTCAACACTGTTCTAAACCTCGATATCTCAACATTGTTCTAAACCTCGATATCTCAACATTGTTCTAAACCTCGATATCTCAACACTGTTCTAAACCTCGATATCTCAAAATTGTTCTAAACCTCGATATCTCAACATTGTTCTAAACCTCGATATCTCAACACTGTTCTAAACCTCGATATCTCAACACTGTTCTAAACCTCGATATCTCAACATTGTTCTAAACCTCGATATCTCAACACTGTTCTAAACCTCGATATCTCAACACTGTTCTAAACATCGATATCTCAACATTGTTTTAAACCTCGATATCTCAACACTGTTCTAAACCTCGATATCTCAACATTGTTCTAAACCTCGATATCTCAACATTGTTCTAAACCTCGATATCTCAACATTGTTCTAAACCTCGATATCTCAACATTGTTCTAAACCTCGATATCTCAACATTGTTCTAAACCTCGATATCTCAACATTGTTCTAAACCTCGATATCTCAACATTGTTCTAAACCTCGATATCTCTCTGTACATGTATACAGAAACGACTTTCCTCAACCCGTTGTGCTTTCATTCAACAAATTTGTTCAATAAAAAAAAAGTAAGATTATTTATATCCCCGAAAGGGAATACGGAATTTTCAGTTGTCTTTCCACATTCTGTTTTCTCATAGATTAGGCTATATATTACCGTTTTCTTTAACTCCTAAACTGACCTTGCAGGTACCTATTTCAACATTTTCCTTTGATTGCCAATTTCATATTTGGTGTCCGTGTTTGGCTTCAACTCATAGATTTGTCAATCATACATGTTAGAATGCAACAAACGCGCTTTATCATCGAAACTGCTACATAAATACATTGTTGAAAGCACAAAATGCAACGAGAACTGCGGACCTAGTTAAAAAAATTTCTGGAAAACTCACAAACAAACTGGAAAAATCAATTACAAAAATGAAGCTGACAAAATTGGAGACACAAAATATGAGAGAGAATGACAAAACTGTGTCGAAATTATAGGGACTCAAACTTCAACGTCTTCAAAAATAGTTGATTTCGTTGTGAATTAAACGTCACAATAACAACAATAAGAAAATAATATCTTCATTATAATTGTTATCTTTAAAACGTCAATTTCAGCGACATTTAGTGCAAACTTTAGGTTCTCAAAACTACCATACAGTTGTGACATTAAATGAGTGTCATAATGATAATAATGGCAATAATGATAACAAAATAATAACAATAACATTAGCGACAATGCTGTCGCTTATCATAATTACGTAAAGGATAGATATTTATTGCATGCGGAGATAACAAAGGGTTTCGTCTCGCACTTATGGTACAAATTGCAGTGAGTGAAAAGATAATTAATAGAGTGATGGTGACAAACAAAATGTTGAACACTTGTGGTCAGAATTGGATTGATGAATCTTGTTAGATTTGTCAATTATGACAATGCGTTTTATTATAGCTTCTGGGTTTTATTAACATACAGGATGTTATACTTCGAGTGATGTAACAGCGCCAAGGAAAGTTGAACCTTTTCCCAACGTTGATCTTCGTGCTGAAACTTGCAAAAGATAAACTTTCTGCAAGGAACTGTGAAATGATGAGAAGAGGAAGTATAGATAAAGAGATGGGAATATGATATCTATTTATGCACAGGCTTCGACTTTGCGAAGTCACAAAGAATGTCTGAAGACAGGGATACATGTAGAAGATTGACGAAGTCTGCCAGTAGAGCCTGAACGGCCCACATCGGTGTTGGATGAAGAAGAAGAAACTTGAGATAAATTTTACAGAAATTCTAATTACAGGGTATATATAGTTCAAAGGGAATAATAGAACAAAGAAGTATGTGTTAGCACTCGGAAAAATTGACAGACAAACAACAATAGAAAAAAACGAAGAACAATATATGGTCCCAAGTGGGATCGAACCCGTACTCAGTGGCACCGCGCCTTGCTAAGAGAAGCCGAACGCTTGGCACACTGCCACGCAGCCAACTAAAAAATTGGCTATTGTAACAGTGTCTTACACGATGACGTCACAATAGCCAATTTTTTAAGACACTGTTACAATAGCCAATTTTTAGTTGGCTGCGTGGCAGTGTGCCAAGCGTTCGGCTTCTCGTGGCAAGACGCGGTGCCACTGAGTACGGGTTCGATCCCACTTCGGACCATATATTGTTCTTCGTTTTTTTCTATTGTTGTTTGTCTGTCAATTTTTCCGAGTGCTAACACATACTTCTTTGTTCTATTATTCCCTATTATCGCCTCGGAAGTTCCCCATATAATAATATTTATGTATTATTATTTGTACCCAGTATATATAGTTCAACCTGCTTAAGCCACATTCTTAGACTATTTTTGTGAAGTTTTCTGTCAAAATTGAGAAACACAAAGTGGAAGATACAGACAATGAAGTTACTATACTTAGAAGACATCCAGAAATAGTTACAAGAACTGCCATGTAGTGTGAATACAGGGTAGATGACTAAAGAAGGTAGCTTAGTCTGGCGGAGTACTGATGAAACAGAGATAAATAGTGTGGGTCAGACTTAGGCTCACTTAGGGCATGCTTTTAAAGACGGTTATGGATAATGCAAGTGCAGGAATCTAAATGTTAACCTATAAGACGCCTCAAGACGTACCGGGCACTGACTGACAGGCTCTGCGACTAAGAAAAAAAAAAAGATGAAGACTAACAAGTTTGCTTACATACTTACTCGTGCAAAGCCCTCTATATATCGGCCGTTCTAGAACGTGTTTATCCGACTTAGAACAACGTGACCTGCCAAGCCTGTTCAGACACTTCCGGGCACAATTATATCGATTTCCAAACGACGTTTAGTGGTGCGTGTTATGTTGGGCGTGCACTTTTGATAACATTTGGCAATAGACTTTTCTGTTACAGATTTACTGACTTTTAAAATCGATCTCAGTGAATTGTGGTTAGAGCAGTAGGTCCCCAACTCTATACATTGTATGTGCAGCTCGCTGGTAACGCCTTTTACTCTTGAACCATCATCATCATCATCATCATCACGAGTGCCTTCTCCGCAACGAAGTTTGGCTACTATAAAGCGCCATTCTGCTCTGTCTCTTGCTTTGATGGTGCAGGTTGTCATAGGCTAATTTGACCATCTTTTTATGTTACTCGTCCATGTTAGTCTTGGTCTGCCTCTGCCTCTTTTACCTTGTATTTTCCCCTTAAGGATTACTTTTAGTAGGCTGTTGCGTCTTTTAACATGGCCCAAAAATCGCATTTGTCTTGTTTGAATTGTGCTTAGTAGTTCTCTTTTCATATTTAGTTGTTTTAAGACTTCATCGTTTGTTTTCTTTTCCTTCCATCCAATTCTACCTATTCTTCTATATATCCACATTTCAAAGGCTTCAATTCTCTGTTCTGTTTTCTTGTCTTATGTCCATGTGTCTGCACCATATATGAATATTGAGAATATGTAACATTTTGCTATTCTTAGTTTTAGCCCTGGTGTTATTTGTTTGGATGTTAGTATGTTCTTCATGACATTAAAATTACTCTTGAACTATCCCGCCAAATTGTGTAGATTATATGAATTGACGAACTTATAGCAGTAATGGAATATAGCTGATTGTCCCTAAAAATTTAGTGAACCAAAGCTGAACATGACCATACTCAAACTTCAAGTGCTGGTCCCGGCAGTATATAGCTAAACCTGGCTAATGATTATGGATCAACCATGGAAAGCAGATTGGTCGCCAAAAATGAAATAAGAATGTTGGATTTGCGGGGACTAAACGTACATATATCGAGGAAAGTAAACGCAACAAACATCATTTCAAAATAATTCAATAAGAGGTATTACAAAATATTAAGTCTAACATCCGATTCTAGAAATTGCAGAATTACAACCCCAACCATTCGTCAGCTATAGACAGGCTGCCGTGGTTATGTATAATCAAACATGTTTCTCATTTCATTTATCTATTATGTTTTTGTAATGTAGTGTTGCTATATTTGCATTAATAAATTAAGTTATGTACCGAACCTCGAAACAGAAGCAATGGTCATATCGAAGAGAGTTCATCGGTGCTATATAGAACCAATTCTGACTTATGGAAGCGAATCATTGATGGTAGACAAACATTTGAGGAAGTTCTCAAAGAGACCAACACAAAAAGGCAGCTCCTAAAAGACATCAAAAAGAAACAATAAACATTTTTCGGGCACATCATGAGAAGAGGAAAGTTGGAATACGTGGTTACAACTGGCAAAATAAAGAGAGATCGAGGACGACAAAGAGAGAAAATACTGGATAGCTTGGTGTCATGGCATGAAAAACAGTCAACAACAGAACTGATACTATGCACTGTAAATAGAACATTGTTGAAGGACATGATCGCCTACGCTAACCGGTATGCACATGATGATGATGATGTACCGAACGTGTGATAGTCAGATGTGCTTAGACAGTTCATAACAAAAAGAGGGCAATTTCTCTCTCAGCTTCCAAAGTCCCGGCTGGCGCATATGACTGAGGGAGTAGTCTCAATCAGCTCTGGTTCAAGTCTGTCTCCTGGACCATATTCCACTTAGTCAAGAAAGCGCTCAAAACCAAGTGACCGAGGCAGCTCTCTGTCTATACTTCCATTTCTGTCTATATACTGTCCATTCTACAGATTTATGTTTTCATTCTATCGATACTTCCCATTCTGACTATACCTCCCATCCTATCTCTTCTTGCCATTATATAAATATATTTCCCATTCTGTCGATACTTCCCATTCTGTCTATACTTCCCTTTCCACTTATTCTTCCTATTCTTTATATTCTTTCCATTGTTAAACTTTAAAATCTGTCTATACTTCACATTCTGTCTACAAATACCATTCTACATATTTGTGTTTCGCATTCTAACTATATTTCCTTATTCTAGCTATATAGTTTATATTCTCTATGTACTTCCTTATTCTGTCTATATTTCTTATTCTCTCTACATTTCCTATTCTGTGTATATTTCATATTCTGTCTATTTTTCCTATTTTGTCTATACTTCTCATTTTACATATTAATGTTTTGCTGTAAGTCTATACTTCCTATTTTGTCTACATTTCCTAGTCTGCCTATACTTCCTATTCTGTCTATACTTCCTATTCTGTCTATATTTCCTATGCTGTCTGTATTTCATATTCTGTCTATATTTCCTATTATGTCTATACTTCCCATTTTACATATTTATGTTTCGCTGTATGTCCATACCTTCTATTCTGTCTATATTTTCTATTCTATCTTTACTTCCTATTCTGTCTATACTTCCTATTCTGTCTATACTTCAAATTCTGTGTATATTTCCTATTCTGTCTATACTTCCCATTTTACATATTTATGTTTCGCTGTATGTCTATACTTCCCATTCTGTATATATTTCCAAATCAGACTATCTTTACTGCTATTCTAATTGTCTATCCATTCGGCACTCCCATTGCCGTTATCTGCCATCGTCAAGTACAAACGAACAAAGAATAAAGTTAGCCTGATTTTGATCAACACATAATTGTATGATGTTAAACACCACACATTTGAGCGTACATGTTAACAATATAATTGTGTGTAACGGCTACATGAGAATTAAATAATAATGATACTGTAAAACAATTGTAGATGTCAAATTGTCCAGATATTACATTGAACATGTGACGTTGAACAAATTGATGATGTAACTGGTGAACAACTGTGAATAACTTGAATAACAATAAAATAATTTTGGATGAGAATGCAGTTTTAAAGTTTAAAGCAGAATAGTCAAGGTAAACATATCTTTCCAGAAAGCAAAAAAAAAAAAATTACATTCCCTGCAATACATTTCTTTTACAAGGATTTAGAAAAGTAATTTTTCAATGTTCTATAGATCATCTGCCGTACGGAAGTGAGTCATAGACAATTTAATTAACAAACAAGAAGATCATTCAAAAGCAAAAGAAACTTGGTTCTTCCGATGAATGATGGGAATAACATTGTAAGCTAAAGAGAGTAATGAACATGATTTTAATGAAGCCAATGCACACACATACTTTAGAAACGCTTTAGAACAAGTCAAGTTTTTTTATTTGGTCACGTAATGATACTAGGAAAACCTGAATACAGGTTCATTGTAACAATTGGAACAATTAAATGAATGAAAAGCAGAGTAAGTCAAGAACATAATGTGCTAGTCAACTCAACAGTCAGGTGCAGAAAGAGATGAACAATAGATTCAATAAAGAACAAGGCATGCTAATAATAATGACGCTGTTGATTGTAAGGAGAATGAACATAGCAATTTATTACACTTCTGATAAGTGAGTAAACTGACAATAGCCATCTTTGTTACACTTTGAGATGTGTAGAACCATTCCCCAGTTTCACTAATAATAGTAAAATAAGAAATAATAATAATAAACCATAATAAAAATTGTAACGGTGATACATATTATAAAACGGATATACTCATTATAGTATATTACACTTCATTAAGAGGACATTTATTTCTAATAATAATATAAAACTATATTCATTACAACATTTAAAAATACTAATAATAAGAAGTAGACATACTCCTAAAAATATATAATCTATCTATCTATCTATTGACCTTTCGAGCCGTAGCCGGCCCATACGGTGTAGACCAAGACACTCCTTCTCTTATCTGAATTTTTTGTTCCAGCAGTTTTCAATTCTTTTAAAGATATTTTATCAAACCTTGCCATTTGTCTCTGTTCTGTGCAAGCAGCTCTATCTCATTGAGGGAGCCGATTCCTGCTGATCTTGCCTCTCTCATCAATGTTTTTCTCAGTGTCTCCCTGGGTCTTCCTCTTTTCCTCTTACCTGTTGTTTCCCATATGAGGGCTTGCTTTCCTTATTAGCTCTTCGGTTATTATCTCTTCTCATCACATGTACAACATATGATCATCGTCTTTTCTTTATTACTGAAGATATTAGTGGTTGATTGGCGATTTCTCTAATTTCCTCGTTTGTTTTGAATTCGTTCCACTCTATAACCAAGTATTTACCTTAGACATTTATTTTCGAATGCGTTCAACTTTGTTTTTATATCTCTTGTTGTTTTCCAGCTTCCACACTCATACGTAAGGGTTGATAGTACATTTGATTTGGAATAGTCTAAGTTTTGTGTTTGTGCTGATGAGTTTTGATTTGCACAAATTTTCAAGGCTTCTGAAAGACATGATAACAATATATAATGCCTAAAATAAATACATATATATGATCATTTCTTCTTGATGCTGGCAATAAGTTTTTATTTGCTTTGGCTTCATTTAGAAAGTCATTGTTACTCTTCATAGCTGTCCATTGTTTTCTTGACCTACATTTTTTGATGTTGCTGTTGTAAAGCTACCTTTCTGTAGCTTCCAAATATTTTCTTGTTTGTTGTGCGATTGTCCAGGATTAGCATGAATGCTAATCTTTTTTTATGAAAATATTATGATTGGACTAGATAACGCTTAGGAACTCTTTCTCCTGTCTCCATTCACTACTCTATGACGTGTCCTAAATCTAGAATCAAGTTTCAACTAAATGGACTTTTCTCACCACACCCAAAATATGTGAGGTAAATTCACATCTGTACTCGTCTATGTATATCCAAGTGAGTGCTCTGGAAATATCCCTACATCTAGAGACTCGCTCTGACGCAACGATAATTTAACAAAGATTATTCACGATAATAATGATAACACAGAAAAGGGCACCCATATTAAGTTATTATACAAAAAACATAATTGTCCATTTGCTGCCACAATTATTATTAGTGTTCCCCATGATATAGCACACGAGAACAGCAAGAGGCAGTGATATTCTCGCAGATAATTCACATCACAAAACAGATCGATATAGTTTGCCATTCTTTACAGAGTTCTGTTTCAGCTGTTTCAGTTATCTTCACACTGCATTAACAAAATTATTGGAAAATTATAACTCCCTAGCGGTTTTCGGTAAACAAGTGAATATCTCATTGTTGTTTTAATCAACTTAGTCGCGGACTGGCTAGGATAGAAAGAAAACATAACTGATCTTAAATCATTGATTCCAAGGTTGTCATGAATATGCTATATATCTTTTTCCATTGTTTTCTCATTTTTTTTCGTGAGTTTACTATCCGGCTGTGCTGCACGCATGTAGTCCAGATTAAGCTTCTTTCTGCTCGTGCACACAGGGATCAAGCATATTACAGAACCTTTAGCGCTCATACATTACCTTCTCATTAGGAAACACCTGATTAACTATGGTTCTGCTAAAAGTGTGGCTAAAGTGAATCATATTCTTTAGATCAACAATACATTTAAGATTAAATTGTAATCAAAAATAGTAACGTCAGTACTGTGTTAAAGCAATACCAAATAATTCTACAATTTATTTTCTTATTGTACTTGGAGATTGTGCTCCAACCAATCAGCACCTGGGAGGGAAATACGTTTTCGTGACAGTCTGCAATCAACAATTTGCCGTGTCGTTCTGATTCTGGCCACTTAACAACTTGTATCAATCTCTTAGTTGTGTCTTAGGCCCTGATACCAAACTCTCGCAACCATTGACCGTTGTCGACTGAATCCATCTTTTCCATGGTTCGAGGAAGATTAGACAAGGGGAGAAAAGAAGTATATGAATTCAAGACATACAAGATATCTACAAAGTGACAACGGAAGCAGTGGAAGATCTGGCTAGAGATGGAGATTCTTTCATGAGGGCTGTGATGAATGCAAAGTTCTACAAAAGACGCATGGCCCGATGATGATGATACTGTTGATGATGATGATGGTTAGCAACAATATATTCTAAGCAATTATTATCATTATGAATATATAATGAAAAAATCATTAGATAAAATAGCAGTAAAAATTGCATCTACAGCAGGAAAAACAGTAATTGCATAACTACATAGAAAATAAATTCAATGCAGCATCATGGCAACAACAGAAAACTCCAGATGACTGGAAATAGGCCATCATCGTATAAATATAGAAAAATAAGAGTAATACGAGAGACAGCAACCAATACATAAGTATTTCTCTGCTCAGAAATGTAGGTAGGTTAACTACCATCAATATAGAGAAAAGACTAAAACCAATTATAGAACTATAGATCAGGGACTCGACAATGGGCTCCAGGAAAATAGAGGATGTACTGATACACTAACTATAAAGGACAAGAGGTAGGGTTCGATCCCAATCGACGGCATCCGGTTCACCCAGTCTTTAATGGGTACCGGATATTTTTCTGTTAAAGTAAGGCAGCACAAGCGTATTACCGACCACATTACCTCAAAAATCATGTGCCGAAGGTCTGTAAAATTTATGGTCACTAACACCATATTCCCTATACGCCAATTGGCGTGACAGGGGTACTTTACTTTTACTTACTACTGATACACTAATCACTCTAAAACAGCTAGCACAAACAGCGACTGTGAGAATGCAATAACAAATGTGTATATAACTTATCTATCTATCTATCTATCTATCTATCTATCTATCTATCTATCTATCTATCTATCTATCTATCTATCTATCTATCTATCTATCTATCTATCTATCTATCTATCTATCTATCTATCTATCTATCTATCTATCTATCTATCTATCTATCTATCTATCTATCTATCTATCTATCTATCTATCTATCTATCTATCTATCTATCTATCTATCTATCTATCTATCTATCTATCTATCTATCTATCTATCTATCTATCTATCTATCTATCTATCTATCTATCTATCTATCTATCTATCTATCTATCTATCTATCTATCTATCTATCTATCTATCTATCTATCTATCTATCTATCTATCTATCTATCTATCTATCTATCTATCTATCTATCTATCTATCTATCTATCTATCTATCTATCTATCTATCTATCTATCTATCTATCTATCTATCTATCTATCTATCTATCTATCTATCTATCTATCTATCTATCTATCTATCTATCTATCTATCTATCTATCTATCTATCTATCTATCTATCTATCTATCTATCTATCTATCTATCTATCTATCTATCTATCTATCTATCTATCTATCTATCTATCTATCTATCTATCTATCTATCTATCTATCTATCTATCTATCTATCTATCTATCTATCTATCTATCTATCTATCTATCTATCTATCTATCTATCTATCTATCTATCTATCTATCTATCTATCTATCTATCTATCTATCTATCTATCTATCTATCTATCTATCTATCTATCTATCTATCTATCTATCTATCTATCTATCTATCTATCTATCTATCTATCTATCTATCTATCTATCTATCTATCTATCTATCTATCTATCTATCTATCTATCTATCTATCTATCTATCTATCTATCTATCTATCTATCTATCTATCTATCTGTCTGTCTGTCTGTCTGTCTGTCTGTCTGTCTGTCTATCTATCTATCTATCTATCTATCTATCTATCTATCTATCTATCTATCTATCTATCTATCTATCTATCTATCTATCTATCTATCTATCTATCTGTCTGTCTGTCTGTCTGTCTGTCTGTCTGTCTTTCTGTCTGTCTGTCTGTCTGTCTGTCTATCTATCTATCTATCTATCTATTGACCTTTCGAGCCGTAGCCGGCCCATAGGGCGTAGACCAAGATACTCCTTCTCTAATCTGAAATTTTGTTCTAGCAGTTTTCAATTCTTTTAAAGATATGTTATCAAATCTCGCTAAATTGTCTCTGTTCTGTGCAAGCAGCTCTATCTCATTGAGGGAGCCGATGCTCTTTCCTCTCTTATCAATGTTCTTATCAGTGTCTCTCTGGGTCTTCCTCTTTTTCTCTTACCTGTTGTTTCCCATATGAGGGCTTGCTTTGCTATTCTGTTATTATCTCTTCTCATCACATGTCCAACATATGACCATCGCCTTTTCTTTATTACTGAAGATATTAGTGCTTGATTGGCGATGCGATTTCTCTAACTTCCTCGTTTGTTTTGAATTCGTTCCACGCTATACCAAGTATTTTCGTTAGATATTTATTTTCGAATGCGTTAAACTTTGTTTCTATATCTCTTGTTGTTTTCCAGCTTCCACGCGCATACGTAAGGGTTGATAGTACATTTGATTTGAATAGTCTAAGTTTTGTGTTTGTGCTGATGAGTTTTGATTTCCACAACTTTTCAAGGTTTCTGAAAGACATTGCTGTTTTAACTATTCTGATTCTAATTTCTTTGCTTGTATCCCCTTCTCGATCAATGTGACTTCCAAGATAGATAAAGTAATCGATCTCTTCTATAACTTTTATAGACCAACTTAAAGCTTTCGACTATAACTTTTATAGACCAACTTAAAGCTTTCGACTGAATAGAGAACAATTATGGAAGTTACAAACAACATACGGAGTAAGCTAACATGTAACGAACCTCTCGAAAAGTATATACATCAACAGCAGTAGTACAATCAGAACAGACTACATATGTCACTTTGAAATTAGAAAAAGAAGTGAATAGTTTCTGCTTTATTGTTTATCACCTGCATGAGCTGTATATGTAAGTTAGACAACCCGTTGGAGATTGAGGGCATTGAGGAGCTTCTATTCGCAAACAATTAGGTATTAATACATGTAAAAGTAGAAGACGAGGAAACATAGACTTAACGGCACAGGCACCCAAAACAATTTTTAAAAATACACACCAACAAGACAGAAGGGATGAACATCGCAAAAGAAAAGCAGAGCATCAATACAACTATGGACGACAGAAAATTATAACAAGTGGATGAATTTTAATCCATAGGAAGTCTAGTGACAAATGATCAATTTATTCACAAGCAGCAGAAATAGACTCAAAATCAAGAAAGCTTGTCAAATTATTGGACAGCTGTCATCACTGCTGTCTAACAACAAAATAACAATAAAGGTAAAACGAACATTCCACAACAACAATAGTCACTTCAAAGTTTTATTACTAATTCCAGATTTGACCTCTAGACACAAAGAACAATAAGAAAAATAACCACTACCAAAATTAAATGCGCTAGACGCGTGACAGGAAACAGTGTGAGAGAGAATATCAGAAGTGAAGACCTCAGAAAAAGACTAGAAATAATTTCCGCCCTTAAATACATAAAGAAACAACAAATATACAGTTGTTTGGCCATGTGATAGGACAGTGAGATAAAACACGACACAACGAACCTTCAACAAGTCTTCCATGCCACCAGACCCAGGGCTAACTGACTGCGATTGAGATAACATTATAAACACTAGGAGACAGAACTGAAAGAAAGGCCAACTGAAGAGCAAAAGACTGATCACTTTATCTCTTCTCGACGCAGAAAAGCAAATGAGGAAGGAAATAAAGGGAAGACGAAGAATCATTTCCCTTTTGTCAATATTGCTGAAGAGATCATAATTTAAAAAAAAATTTGATTACCTCTTTTGTATGCACGTGTGTGTGTGTTACTTTTTAATTCTACATTTTAGTTTCATCTCAAGGACCGCAGTAGTGAATAATTTCTGAAAACATCCAGGTCATATTTCGATTGGGCCGGTTCTATGTTATAGAGCTTTAGCTGAATCGCTAATTATTCTCTGGCGCTGGTTAGAGGTTTGCTCAACAAAACATAATCTTGTTATTGAGTAAAATATAACACATTTCGTACTAGACAAATACATTTAAAGGCTGGAGAAACCGCAATATTCCGGTTATTGATCACCAGCATTATCATCATCATCAATTTCCAGACCTGTAGGCGATCATGTCTCTTCACAAACGCTGATCTCTGCAATTGTTCTATTATTCTGCTTTTAATTTCTAACCAAACTGTGCTCTTAAGCTGAATACTATTTTTCTTTTTTTTGTGGTTTCCCTCTATCTCAACGTTCCTATATGTTTCCAGCTGTAACAATCTCATTTAACAGTTGACTTTACTATATGGTCACAAAGTGGTAATTGTTACCTCCTAATTTTGGTAATAAGCTACATGGGTGTCACCAGATCATAGAACGGAACATCAAATTGATCACACATGTATTAATAATAAGTTTAAGTCATCCTTACAGGATGTAAAAGTATATAGAGGGGCAGATGTAGATTCAGATCATCATCTTCTGATAGCCAAACTTAAACTTAAACTAAAAAGATATACTACTAAGAATAAGGGTAGAAAGTATTTCAATGTAGGGTTTCTTAAAGCACAAGAAATTAAAGATAAATTCGCAGTCACAATATCAAACAAATACCAAGTCCTCCAAAAACTAAAAAATACAATAAATATAGATCATTGGAAACAGTTAAAGATATATGAAAAGAGACATGTAAGAAATACTGGGGAAAAGAGAACGCTAGTATAAGGCATGGATGACAGCAGAGACCATGGATACAATTAAAGAAAGAAGGAACAAGAAAGCAGACATAAATAAAAGCAAAACGAGAAGTAATAAAGCCAAGACACAGGAAGCTTACACAGAGGTGAACAAAGAAGTGAGAAGATGCATTAAAAGGGATAAGAGAATATATATAGATGAACTAGCTAAAGAGGCAGAGGAAGCAGCAAATAAAGGAAATATGAAAGAACTGTACAACAGCACAAAGAAATTAAGTGGAAAATACAAATATGTCAATGCGTTTATTAAAGATAAGAAAGGAAATCTTAGTAATTTTAAGAGAACAAGTGGGGAGATGGAAAGAGCACTTTGAAGAACTTTTGAACAGACCCGGCTCAAATAATCCTCCAGATATACTACCAGCAGAAGAAGTGTTACACGTTAACCGTGGAAAACCAAGCAAAGAAGAAATAATGAAAGCCATCAAACTATTAAAAAATGGCAAAGCCAAAGGACCAGATGAAATTCTTTCGGAAGCCATAAAAGCAGATATTAACGCCTCTACCAAGATGTTACATAATCTATTAGATAAAATTTGGGAGAGGGAATAAACAACTAAAGACTGGAAATAAGGTTATATGATCAAACTACCAAAGAAAGGAAGTTTACAGGAATGTACACATTTTAGAGGAATTATGCTACTATCAGTGCATCAGTGAATAATAATCATTCTGGAGAGACTAAAAGAGGCCATAGAGAAACATTTGAGAGATGAACAAACAGGTTTTAGGAAGAACAGATCATGTTCAAATAACTACTCTACGTATAATAGTTGAACAAAGTTTAGAACTAAATCTCCACTTTATATTGGATTCATAGTTTACGAAAAGGCATTTGGTAGTTTAGACAGAGGAATACTGTGGAAGTTGCTGAGTCATTACGGAATCCCCATAAAGTTTATTAACCTGATAAAAACAATGTATGAAGGAACAAAATTTAGTGTGGTGCACGAAGGACAGCGTACAGAAGTATATGAAATAAGAACAGGTGTAAGGCAGGGATGCCTTCTGTCTCCATTTTCTCTTTCTACTGACCATTCATTGTATTATGAAAATAACTCAAAACAATAGAAATGGAATCCAGTGGTCACTGACCAAGCAACTTGATGATCTAGACTTTGCTGATGACATAGCACACAACCATCAACAGACGCAGGATAAAATGAGCTTACTTGATGAGATATCACAACAGCTAGGACTGATGATTAACAGAGATAATACCAACATTATGAGAATTAATGCAGTTGGCAATAACCAAAAAAAAAATAGGAGAAATACCTCTACTAGACGTACAGTCTTACATATATCTGGGCAGTAATATAGATAAAGAGGGAGGAACAGAAAAATATACCCAAATAAGGATATCAAAAACAAGAGGAGCTTTCATTGCACTGGGAAACATATGGAAATCCAAAGAAATTAGGTTAAATACACAAGTAAAAATTTTCAACTCCAATGTTAAGTCGGTCCTATTATATGGCTGTGAAACATGGAGAACAACAAAATTGACAATCATGAATATACATAATTTCATTAATGGATGCTTACGCAGAATAAAATGAAGGAAATGGCAGGACAAAATCACTAACATAGAATTATGGAAATTTACCAGTCAATTACCAGTGGATAAAGAGATACAGCGAAGACGATGGCGCTGGATAGAACACACACTGCGGAGGCCAACTGAGAGTATTGCACAACAGACCCTTTTTTGGAATCCCCAGGGGAAAAGACAAAGAGGAAGACCAAGGAATTCTTCAAGAAGACAGATAGAAGCAGAGATGAAGATGATGGGGAAGACATGAAATGATCTTAAAAGAATGACAAAAAAAAAAACAGAACGACTTGGAAAGTGTTTGTTGAAGACCTATGCTCCACGGGGAGCTAAAAAGGTAGAAGAAGAAAAATTTTGGTAATAATCTCTCCTATAGTTGATGTCTCTTTTGTAACCACCTCGTAACTCTTGGAAATTGTCCAACATTTTTCTATAAAACAACATGTCGGAGATCTACATAGATGTAGCACTGAAACCAGAGACAACAATAGCCGCCTCGCCGAGATTGAGCACCTCGCCCAGAACATGAATGTGTGGCGAGATATGATGTTCTTGTACAAGGTCTGACGCTTGATAAGAAAGCTAGTTCTGCCCTATGTGTTGTTTTCGTCTAGGAAGGACAATAGATAGATAATACAAATATGTTCTTGCTTGTTATCCGTCTATTCAAGCCCCACCTACAAATGTCGAGACTATCACTTCAAAACACCGAACTATTCTTTATTGTCTTACTTTTATAACTATATATTATTCATAATCAAGTATCAAGCTTGCTGGCGTAGGTGATCATGTCTCTCCACGACTTTCAATCTCGACAGTTATTTATTATTTCTGCTGTTGACCTTCTTCCAAGCCATTCTCGTAAGCTGTCTGGCATATTTTCTCTTTGCATCCCTCTATCTCTTCGTCTCTCAATTTTTCCATTAGTTACAATATATTCAAACTTTTCTTTTCTCTTTACATGGTCAAAAAATTATGATTGTTTCTTCCTAATATTGGATAATGACTTTTTTTAAATTTTTTTTTTTTTTGCTTTGGCCTTGTTCAGAACGTTTTTATTACACTACTTAACTGTCCATGGTATTCTCAACATTCTCATATGACCATCAATACCTTACTGAAATAAGCCAACAAAGGTTTATGTATCTGTTTAAACGCCTGTATAGTACAAGTAGTCTAATTTATGTGCTCTGTTAGAAGGTCCCTCGTGTTATCACTACAAACGTGTAGGAAGGATAATTCTATGTATGTGAACTAGGATTTTATTCAGAAATGAACAAGCAGACGGGGTAATTGTGGTTAACACTCTTTGTCGCTGTTGTTACTGCCCCTATCATGGATAGTTCGTCTCCCAATTTTACCCATGGGTCCTCTATAATGTTTTTTTTTTCTAAAATTGGTCCACTGTCCTATATTTACAAAACCTGCGCGTGACTCTAACCTACTCCCATTGCGCATGCATGAACTTTGATCTTTTGCAAGTAGTAACAGCAGGTAGGGCTCACAACAAAGTATAAACACGTACATTTGTATATGTACAAGAGTGCGAGTGTATGTGTGTATAGGTTTAAATGTACACACACACGCACATATATATATACATGTATATATATATATATATATATATATATATATATATATATATATATATATATATATAATTTATAAATTGCTCAGCAGTCTAGTATGGCAGGAATTCAGTCAAAATAATGGCCCGTTGATGAATTTGGTCGGATTGGTTGTCCCTATCCATTTTCCCCGTCCATTTAAGGGTGTGCGTGTTGTGAATGATAGTTTTTGCCTCTCGATAAGGCAATGGGTGGCTGAATGAATCCATTCGTCCTCTGGCACTGGACAGATAATCGGGATTCTTATTCCCACAAAATATGGAAAGAAAAACTGGAAGATAGGAATTTGGAGACAAATGTTGGTGATATTAGAATATTGTTGCATTTGCTGGATCTTCTGGAAATAAAAACAAGTAAAATGTACAGGATGGCTATCTGTTACTGCCTACAGGCATGCTTGTGTTTGCATGAGCTGTGGTAGTTAGGGGCAACACGATATATATCGTCGACTCATTCGATGGTAGACATGCTGCAGTAGATTTAAGATATAAAAATATGTAGCTAACTATCCAAATTTGAAATGGAAGAGAATTAAATGATCATGACCTCTTCCATCTCCAATTTTTTTATAAAGGTGAAGACATGTTATTCTATCATCAAAGACTGTCTGACCTCCCCGAAGAAAGGATATACTCAGCTTGTCGGCTAATATTTCCTGTCAAAACAGCCTGACCAAGATCATCTTGATGCAGGGAACTATGAACGTGCAAATAAAGCATTGAAGATAAATATCAAGACAGAAGAGTGAGAACATCATTACAGGAATAAAAAGAACTCATAACGATACTTCGAAAACTTTGGAACAAAAAGTCCCCAATGAGCAACCGGAAACAGAGAGAAATAGGAAGACTAACAATGATTAGCCAGATGCAAAGAGAAATAGAAAGACCCACAACGTACAACAGGAAACATAGAAATAGAGAGGCCCACAACGTACAACAGGAAACAAAAATAGACAGACTCATTCACAATTTACAACATGAAACAGAAATAGAGAGACTAACTCAAAATTTACAACAGGAAATAGAAATAGAGACACTAACGTACAAAAGGAAAAAGAAATAGAGACTCACAATGAACAACAGGAAACAGAAATAGAGACCCACAACGTACAACGGAAAACAGAAATAGAGACACCAACGTAAAATAGAAAACAGAAATAGAGACACTAACGTACAATAGAAAACAGAAATAGAGACACTCCCATCGTACAAAATGAAACAAAAATAGAGAGACTCACAACGTACAACATCAACATGAAACGGAGAAATTGAGAGATAAACAGCGAACATCAGAAACAAAGAAATGGAAAGACCTCATATGGCAGCTAGCAATATGTACCGCTGACTACATGGTAATAGGACAGGAAAGATAAAATAATTGTTGTGAAAAAGGGGGGGGGGTGCGGTTTGTTACTTTTTTTCTTTTAGCCAAAATGAACGTAGGAAAAATAATAGAAAAAAAAAAGAAAACCCCCCAAGGAAAAAGACAAATATGAAGACCAAGATATTCTTCAAGAAGACAGATGGAAGCAGATATGAAGATGATGGGGAACACATGGAATGATCTTTAAAAAAATGGCAAGAAACAGAACGGCTTGGAAAGTCTTTGTAGAAGAACTACGCTCCACAGGGAGCTAAAAAGGAAGAAGAAAATATTATATTTTAAAATTGTTATGTGTGCTTGCGTATGCGTTTTTCCCCCTATGAGGCATCATAATTAAATGAGGTTTGCTTGGGTTTGGACAATTTTCCTGATTTTAAGATGTCTTTTTATCAAGTGGAACTATAATTTCCATTGCATGCATTTTACAGGCAGGCTCGCTGATTCCTTCGTCCTTCTCTCACTTTAGTCTCCTCAGAATTCGTTAATTCGCTCTCTATTCAACCCCCTTTCTAAATTTCCAAAGTTCTTTAAATCTATATGTTTCTTGAGATCTTTATTTCTTTCACATCCTTTCCATTTTTTCTGGCACTTTTTCCTCAATCTGTTTTTTTTTTATTTTTAACTCTATTTTTCTTTCTTTTTCTTCAATACAACCATAAACTGATAACCATCAATCCAGTCTTCAATACAACCATATAAACTGATAACCATCAATCCAGTCTTCAATACAACCATATAAACTTATAACCATCAATCCAGTCTTCAATACAACCATAAACTGATAACCATCAATCCAGTCTTCAATACAACCATATAAACTGGTAGCCGTCAATCCAATTGCACGTTTTCTTGTCTTTCTGTTTCACTGTCAATGTCTCTTAGTTAACTTTTCTAAATCTATCACATATCCTATATTTGTATCTCTCTCGCTCACTCTCTCTTTCCCTCACTGTGATTTTCTCTTCTTTCCAACAACACGTCCGTTCTTCACTTCTTTCACTTTATAAAAACGTAAATGTATTGCTGACATTCCCTCACCATGTTTCCATCTATTTGTGCACATATGGGTAAAAACTCGCGTGCTAAGACGCCGATTCAAGTCTTGTACTTTATTTTTACATTTATCTCTCTCCCTCTTTCTTTCATTATTTCGTTATCTCCATTTTATCTCTCTCCCTCTTTCTATCTGTTTCTCCCTCTTTCTAGTCCTCTACCACTTTCTCTCTCGTTCTCTCTCTCTCCCTTTATCTGTCACTCATCCTGTTTTCTTTAGATAATGATGGTATGGTTTACATTTGTCAAGGCACGTTTATTATAACAACAAAAATATTGAGAAAGAGGGAGGGAGGCAAGAAATAACGTACATTTGTTCTATATGATCAAATACACCCGACAAACGTAAGTACAAATGTAAATTAACACTTCGGTAGTGATCAACTCAGATGTAATCAAAGCATTAATACAAGTTCAATTCAAAAGAAAATCGCTTATAGTTTTACCTAACCCAAAACGAAGAAATTCTAATGATCACTATCTGCTCCCTTAAAGAGAAGTTCAGTTAAACTATTATTTATTAGCCATTGGGAAATATTTGTTTCGTCTTATTTTGCTATAAAAAAAAAAGTAAAAAAACAGTAAAGAGCCCCGTAGCACCAAGTGGCGTATAGGGAATATGTGTTAGTGACCATAATTTTTACACAACTTCGGCACATGATTTTTGGGGTAATATGGTCGGTATTATGTCAGTGCCGTTTTACTTTCCCAGATTAAAAAAAAAATCCGGTACCCATTTAAGGCTGGGTGAACCTGGAGGCCGTCGATCAGGATCGAACCCGACATCTATTCCCCGACTAACAAGAATGTCGAGAAAATCCGAGGAGATTTCTAGCCTTCGTGCGCGAATTCATAGCACGGCCTGAGATTCATTGTGAGGGTAGCATTTTTCTGACATTTTTGTCCAAGAAAAAGGAGATTTTCTGCGTTATACAGACGAATCTGACGTAATGCCGTCCACATACTCCAAAAATATACCGATGGTAAAAATAAAAATCATGAGTACTAACAACATAACCTTTCAACACAGACACTCCAAGATAGTGGAATAATGTATGTTTTATTGAGCTCCACAGCATTTTCGTCGGCTTTTGAATAATGTATGCTTATTGATATATATTCCTAGGCAAACGTCAACAGGAGGTTCCACTGCAAAGATTTTGTGCTGATGGTATGGAGTTCGCGTACAGGCTGCGGTCTTTCCGGTAATTCGGACGATGTGAAATCCACCTTCTTCTCTTCGTTGTGCCTACTACGTCACGATTGCGACGGTTGTTCGATATAACCGCCTTAGGATATTATTCGGCGGCAGTTTGCTTCCAGCTCAGAGGGCTACACTCCAGTGCTACTGTGCTCATGCACCTGGCTGTGGTCGTTTCAGTGAATAAAGCGTTGTCGGCGTACCAATTGTTATCAATTGTTGTACGTACTACGTTACAGTCATGGACGAGGTGGCCTTGTCATGGACAGATCGTGTATACGTAAGGCTTGATGACGTTTGTGAATCTGCAGCTCAGATGAGAATCTCATATTTAAAAACTAGAGAGACTTTGCATAAATTCAGAAAAACTACAACGAGAACGTGTGTAAGACTTGCCTGATTTGTTGAGAAGTGGATCTGAACGGAGAGCTGTTCGATGCGATTAAGATAATCCGACGACTTATGGCATTGGGGAAAAATGAGGGGGGTGGGGGGGGAGGATATTGTTGATACTACTTAATTCTCCAAATAAATACAAAAAAACTGTTTCCAAATACTTATCTCCTAACATTATAAAAAAAAAAATTTACAGATCATATATAGTTATATATTAACGAACGTAATGAGGTGTAGTATGGTATCTCGCAATAAGCATTAGTAAATAAGTACAAAAACAAATGATGGAAAGGAAACAGTTCAACAATTCAACTAACAAAACATATAACAACCAAACGAATTGATATATTTGAACGAGTCACATTAGAGAGCTCTGAAAATATCCCTACCATGAAAACATTTTCTCTGTAGGGGATTAACACATTTCTTTTTCATTTCTTTAATCTATTTTTGTAAAGCCCACTTTTCCTCTATTTTAGGATCCACCACTACCCCCTTATTCACAAGCAGGCCTATCTCCTATCACGTGATTTCCTTTCTTCCCTGGCGTCATCTCCTGGCGCATAACTTGTGCTTCACTTCCTTGTTCGCTGCCTATAGGATATGAGCCGTTGTTGCTTTTTTTTCTTCAAAATGCACATTTTTGTCCCCGTTTGCATGTGCTATTTGTGCGGTTTCTGTTTCCTACAGAAATTATTTGGCCGAATTGTCATGGTGTCATGTAATTTTATGCGGCAAAACTGCAACCGTACCCTTAACATATTTTTCTTCTTTATTCTCTTTAATTTCATTTGTTTCCATCGATTCTATAAAGCACACGATGACAGAGAATAGAACAGATGAGAGCAAAACAGTACAAGGGTAATGAAGTTGTAAACATCTTCTACTAACTGAGCCGGTCATCTAACGGGAAAAACAAAACAGTTGATTTGTTGAGAAGTGGATCTGAACGGAGAGCTGTTCGATGCGATTAAGATAATCCGACGACTTATGGCATTGGGGAAAAATGAGGGGGGGGGGAGGATATTGTTGATACTACTTAATTCTCCAAATAAATACAAAAAAACTGTTTCCAAATACTTATCTCCTAACATTATAAAAAAAAAAATTTACAGATCATATATATTTATATATTAACGAACGTAATGAGGTGTAGTATGGTATCTCGCAATAAGCATTAGTAAATAAGTACAAAAACAAATGATGGAAAGGAAACAGTTCAACAATTCAACTAACAAAACATATAACAACCAAACGAATTGATATATTTGAACGAGTCACATTAGAGAGCTCTGAAAATATCCCTACCATGAAAACATTTTCTCTGTAGGGGATTAACACATTTCTTTTTCATTTCTTTAATCTATTTTTGTAAAGCCCACTTTTCCTCTATTTTAGGATCCACCACTACCCCCCTTATTCACAAGCAGGCCTATCTCCTATCACGTGATTTCCTTTCTTCCCTGGCGTCATCTCCTGGCGCATAACTTGTGCTTCACTTCCTTGTTCGCTGCCTATAGGATATGAGCCGTTGTTGCTTTTTTTTCTTCAAAATGCACATTTTTGTCCCCGTTTGCATGTGCTATTTTGTGCGGTTTCTGTTTCCTACAGAAATTATTTGGCCGAATTGTCATGATGTCATGTAATTTTATGCGGCAAAACTGCAACCGTACCCTTAACATATTTTTCTTCTTTATTCTCTTTAATTTCATTTGTTTCCATCGATTCTATAAAGCACACGATGACAGAGAATAGAACAGATGAGAGCAAAACAGTACAAGGGTAATGAAGTTGTAAACAGCTTCTACTAACTGAGCCGGTCATCTAACGGGAAAAACAAAACAGTACAAGGGTAATGAAGTTGTAAACAGCTTCTACTAACTGAGCCGGTCATCTAACGGGAAAAACAAAACAGTTGGAGAGTAGGATTACAATATTAATGAGTTAGAAGATAATACAAAAGATTGTCTACGGTATGACCAAAAGGTTTCTTGAAGCTCTGTATACCTCTAGACTAATCACCACTCATCATCATCATCGAGTGCCATCTCCGCATCGAAGGTTAGCTAACCAAGGAGCGCCATTCTGCTCTGTCTCTTGCTTTGTTGGTGTAAGTTGTCATAGGTTAATTTGTCCATTTTTTTATGTTACTCGTTCATGTTAGCCTTGATCTGCCTCTGCCTCTTTTACCTTGAATTTTCCCTTCATGATTACTTTTAATCACTACTAGTAATCTAGAATCTGTAGTTTTATTTTTTTCTTCTGCATCTTCAATGATCAGGATTTTCCACGTGTCTAAAGACATATAAGGACTTTGTGAAGGACAGTGTGCACAATGTCTTTTCTGATACTGTATAGTTTGTTGTGCCGGTTCGGTTCTGTATGCCAAACATTCGTTCTCTGGCGATTAGAAAAGTTCTGGTTTGAAGATTTTTTATTGCATAAAAGGAAAGTGCAGCAAATGAAAAACGTATTAATTACACACGATACAGTGCAAAAAAGCAGTAGTAGAAGGTACTCGAAGTTACGAGACAGGAGCTTCTTGAAACTTCCCATAACTGTATACAAATTGCTACAAGTAGACTGACGGCTATAGTAGCACATTTCTCAAGAAACGAAATTTAATAAAACACAGATGATACATATTTTTATGATTTGAATAGTACTAGAAACAAACAAAACACTGTGACTTCCTTTAACTGAGGGTCACCATAAGCGACCCAACTGTAATAACTGTTATATCTGCGCAAAAGAGTTAGAAAAGTCAATAACATGAAAGTAAATAGGCACCTTGGAATGTTGTGAATTGTTCACATCATCATCATCATCGAGTGCCGTCTCCGCAACGAAGGTTGGCTACCATGGAGCGCCATTCTGCTCTGTCTCTTGCTTTGATGGTGCAGGTTGCCATAGGTTGATTTGTCCATCTTTTGATGTTACTCATCCATGTTAGTCTTGTTTTGCCTCTTTTACCTTGTATTTTCCCCTCCAGGATTACTTTTAGTAGGCTGTTGTGTCTTTTAACATGGCCCAAAAATCGCATCTGCCTTGTTTGAATTGTGTTTAGTAGTTCTCTTTTCATTTTTAGTCGTTTTAAGACTTCATCGTTTGTTTTCTTTTCCTTCCATCCAATTCGACCTATTCTTCTATATATCAACATTATAAAGGCTTCAATTCTCTGTTCTGTTTTCTTTGTCTAATGTCCGTGTTTCTGCACCATCCAGGAATATTGAGAAGATGTAACATTTTGCTATTCTTAGTTTTAGCCCTGGTGGTATTTGTTTTGATGTTAGTATGTTCTTCCTGGCATTAAAATTACTTTTTGGAATTTTTAACGCGATTCCAATATAGTTTATATTTTTTTTTCTGTGACTGCTTGACATGGTTATTCCTACCTGGATAGTTGATCGCTTTTCCGAATGCAGCTGACACAGATGTTTCTTTGCAGGAAGCTCTCAAAGAGCTGTAGAGTGACATGAAATCCAAAGTACCTTTCACTAAAAAAAAAAAAAACAAAAAAAAAAAACACAATTTCTGGATAAGAGTACAGTGTCTTAAAATTGTCCATAGCTTTGGCATAAAGCAAGATTATTTGTCATAGCTTTTCTTATGGTTTGATCATTGGATTCAAAGTTCAGTTTGCACAGTTATATACACATCCAAACAGGAATCCGCCTTGACATATTGGAGATACGTGAACTTCGATTGTCCTCAAGTCAGCAGTCTAACCAGATTTTAAAAAAATGGTTCTAATCATTAAGCACATTGTGTATGGGTCATATTTATGGAGAACTATTTAAGCATTAATATCTTTGAAACTTATTTTGTTTAATTATGTATATATGTATATATATATATGTATATATATATATATATATATATATATATATAAACAAAGTTTATATTTTTCAATTCAAATGTGTTATCTAACCTTGCTTATGTATGCGAGAGCTGGAAGACTCCTTTAAAAATATAGAATAAATTAGATTAGCTTAAATATCAATGTTCAGAGAAAATACTCTATGGACTATGTGGCAATTGGCGTGTTAACAGACGGTTGGTAGCAAGCAATCATGATATGTCAGTAGTTTGGTAAATACAATTAGTCTCGTATGCTCGACGCTGTTTAACTGAATAGCTTCTCTCATGGCTGAATCTACCAATATTGGATAGACATATCCGGCCGAATAATGAACAAGATTTATTTGTGGTGCCTGGCCCCTGTCTCCTTTCTCCTGCTCCTTTTGTCCTTTGAATTTGATATCAAATCGCCATCAAAAATTTGCGTGCCCTTTTTAATTTCGTTCTCCGTGTGCTACAATCTACAGCCACATTTTCCCAGTTTATTTCGCTCTTAGAGAATTCACTCAAGGAAGCCCTGCAAATATCCTTCCAATCTCAGCACTGGTCTGCCCTTCGGTCTCTTTTCGTCGCTAAGTTCGCAATACAATATTTGTTTGGGAATAGGATTGTTTACCATTCTTCTTACATGACCCAGCAACTTCATAAGTGTTGCCATGATGGAAGGATTTTGTCTCGTTGTAAGACATTATAGTTGGTCGCTTTGTTATACCATTTGATGTGCATCATCGTGCGAAGGTAATACACAGGAAAGCTGATATATAGACCAGTGCGGATTTGTTAAATGTCAAACTATTATGTCTGTGTTAGTCACCTCTAGTGACTCGGGCAGATGGTGCTCGTAAACCTGGGAGGGCCGACCATCTAAGGGCAGAATCCCCCTACAGAAAATATCATCTGCTGCCTCGCAGGAAGATTGGGGACAATCAAAGGCTAAGGAATGCAAACCTGAATAAAATGCTGGCTGAAATCGGATGCACTGGGCCACTGGCGCAGAACACAGTGTAACGTTTTAACGGGTGTTCAATCAGAGTGGATCTGGCAGACTCTAATTGTGATGTTCTGTCTGTGGGGGCGATCAACACACTTAACCTGACAGCTGACTTCATGTGAGAGTCTGGAATCCTATTCTGATTGAGTCCTGATCGCAGAGAGAGAAAGAGAGCGAGAGAGAAAAACTATTCAAAAATCATAACATATTGATCAGTCATGAGAAGAAAATGAAGAAACAACAAACGAATCGCAAAGCAAACACTCAAATGGGAACAAGAGTGTGAAGAAAAGGAAGTCGATCTAGAGAAACACTAAAAGTACACTAAGGCAACCGCAGGCATGAGCGCCCTTGTCGTGGTTGGGAGACTCTCCAGGAGACATTGTCTTACATAATCGTACAATTCAAGTCGCATACAAAGTTTAACACTTGCTACCAAAAATCTCTAGACTTTGAGAGTCTAAAATTGTTTCTTCTGTCCTTACTCTCCCTTGGTCTTTGGTTAGTTAGATCCAATCTCTGGCACTCTGGGATGACGGCAAAAAATACCATTTCCTCTGTTAACTCAGCGAACGTTAAAGAACCCGTGTTAGTTAAAGGTCGAAAAAATTAGGCCCAAAATGGCCGCTACAGGTAAAAAAATTATTAAGCAAATCTACCCATGCCGGAGAAGGATGTTTCGTTTCGAAAGACTCAACGCATACCTCCCACTTTAAACAATAACGCTGAAGGAGAAGAAGGAAAAAAAAAAACTCCCCTCTCTAGCTCTTCACCGTTGTAGATGTATGGCTCTGAGAGAAGCTGTGATGGTTCTCTTGTATAATTGATTGATTATATTTGACTTCACATTACATAACAGCACATCACAACGTATAGTCAACGTGGTTTGACACAACTAATCATCACTGACTATTAAGTCATAATTTGTATTCAAGTTTATTGAATCAGTCTCTGCATGATGATATATATAAGATAAGTACCACTAATATATATATATATATATATATATATATATATATATATATATATATATATATATATATATATATATATATTTGTGGTACTTATCTTTATGATTACTGTTCTTAATTCTAGAAAATCCATAGGTTATCACCTAATAGATATTGAATTGTCATCAAGTGCCTATTGTCTGTGACATGTAACATTCAGTCTCTCACAACTTGTCTTACATAAAGATAACTATCCATGTAACATTCAGTCTCTCACAACTTGTCTTACATAAAGATAACTTTCTATGTAACATTCAGTCTCTTACAACTTGTCTTACATAAAGATAACTATCTATGTAACATTCAGTCTCTTACAACTTGTCTTACATAAAGATAACTATCTATGTAACATTCAGTCTCTTACAACTTGTCTTACATAAAGATAACTATCTATGTAACATTCAGTCTCTTACAACTTGTCTTACATAAAGATAACTATCTATGTAACATTCAGTCTCTTACAACTTGTCTTACATAAAGATAACTATCTATGTAACATTCAGTCTCTCACAACTTGTCTTACATAAAGATAACTATATATGTAACATTCAGTCTCTCACAACTTGTCTTACATAAAGATAACTATCCATGTAACATTCAGTCTCTCACAACTTGTCTTACATAAAGATAACTATCCATGTAACATTCAGTCTCTCACAACTTGTCTTACATAAAGATAACTATCCATGTAACATTCAGTCTCTCACAACTTGTCTTACATAAAGATAACTATCCATGTAACATTCAGTCTCTCACAACTTGTCTTACATAAAGATAACTATCTATGTAACATTCAGTCTCTTACAACTTGTCTTACATAAAGATAACTATCTATGTAACATTCAGTCTCTCACAACTTGTCTTACATAAAGATAACTTTCTATGTAACATTCAGTCTCTCCCAACTTGTCTTACATAAAGATAACTATCTACTTATAGTTGTTTATAAGGCGGACATCATCAACACCCTCCGGGAAGTGGGAAGGACACATGACTTCGACAACCATTAGTTCACGTCACTCCTTAAGATGAAAGAGATGGGAGTTAAGATGGGAGTTAAGAGGGGAGTTGAGATGGGCACAGCCAGAAACGAGAAACTTAGTGGGCGTGTAAGAAGACTAATCAACCAACACAGAACTGGAGTTGTCAGTCGCTGGACACTTCGAGACTTGCTGAGGAGGGGATCTGAGCAACTATGGACATGTTTGGAGTGCAATGATGATGACCCGTTAATAACTCAATAACTCAATAACTATCTACTTACTACTCGTTCTCTGGTGCTCAACTTCGAAATATACTTAAAAACACTGCCACACTAATTTATCACTGTATCTAACTTATCTACATTCTGTATGTTTCTAATTAAATTAATTTGTACTGGTTCTATCTACTGTTCAACTAATTGTTCCTAAGTCACTGATATCTTTTCCCATGTTCTCTGTTCTAAGTTAAAACTCCAAAACTGAAAACTTATATCTA
Source organism: Megaustenia siamemsis (assembly GCA_032433765.1). Lineage (NCBI taxonomy): Eukaryota > Metazoa > Mollusca > Gastropoda > Stylommatophora > Ariophantidae > Megaustenia > Megaustenia siamemsis. Next base: position 65,697,745 of record JAVIAB010000092.1, on the reverse strand, counting down.
ACTAACTGGCTTCGGCAGTTCGGCCGAAGACGGACTAGGCTTTTCTAATCTACATTTCAGATTTGTGACTAGCTCTGTCCCTTAATAACTTGACTTATCTTTCGCACAGAAGGCTAACTACTCAAATTTAATGTACATAGTTTATGCTCCCGGAATTCTTGCATCCAATGGTTTGTCGCGAGATGACAACCTGCGACACACTCCGACCTCTTCGCGAAGTTGACCGCTCCATGACTTTTGTGTCTCTATTTCCAAAACAAGTTATTTTCGTGATTCTCAAGTAACCTCTGGTCAGCTTGACCTCTCCTGATTTTCAAAATAATATTTATTTCATGAACCTATCTCTGAAGTTGCTTCTCAACCTATTTCCTGGAACTGTTGATGGGTCAAATCTTGTGTTTATCCATACCTTTACAACAGCTATAAAATGTCCATTCTCACGAAACTTGTTATGTCCGAATTTGATTTCCATTGCTACGCTCCTTCACTAACTACTGGCAACTGCTATTCTATATCACTGTTATATTCTGTTGAGAAATGGTTACCGACTGAGTTAGCTGATCCATGCTTCAATCCATATATACTGTTAATTGAGAACTGATAGTCAACATAGGTATCAGTGTATAAATGTTAAAAAAAAAACTTGGAATACAAATGTTTACAAAGAGTGCAAAAAAAAGTACACCAACAGTTTTCAAATAAAATGAAATAATACGTGAAGTAATGAAATATCTTAATCTTTAAATTTACACACACAAAAAAACAGTTTATGGTCTTAAAAAAGACAAGTACTCAAAGGAAGGAAATTGAGCCTGTCGAAATACACTGAATTTGATTCCAAACGACAAAAGAAAACGAAAGTCACGAAAGTTTTCTACCACTGAACTGCCAACATAGAGAAGTGTCAGTAGCCGATCTCAAAATGAGCAAGACCGGCAAAACCTTAGGAGAATAATAGCCCAGAAAGTGAGCTATGGCTACTGCCCTATACCTCATGTTTGTGCGAAAGTGAAGATGAAGCTTCACATTTTTTGTGTACATGTGTAACGAAATTATTCTACTTTTTTTTTATAACAGACCTTATGTCCAGAGAGATAAATTGATGTGCCATAAGATCAACCAAGAGCGCATATAATAAAGAGGTGATCATAAGCCGTGGAAAGTTGTGGGGGGGTTATTTTGTTTAGGCAACAGAATCTCCTTAACCCTCTTAAGCTCGACAGTTCGCTCCATGAAAAATGCAATTATGCTACGACTTACGTTCAATATGGCGGATGGGCAGCAGTAACTAATCAATATGGCGGATTGGCATAAATAAGAGGCTCAGTCTGAAAAGTGTTCCTCGGAGCAACTGAATTTAGGGCACTGTGCACGCCGTGAACTGTGTTTCTTATCCGGATCGTGTTTCAATATATTTTGATAGCTTACGATGAATGATGATATCGTATGACGAAGGGCAGAGCAGCTGCGTTCACTTTCGTTTTTCGTTGTATTTTGACATGTGCTGTAGCTGCTATTATGGGGACTACAGCTGCTTTTCATTTTTGGGATCCTTCAATAAGATGAATTTCAATTCGGATGATGCCACTGTCACGGGCGGTTAAGCAATTATGGATTTTGATTTGTTTGCAGTGATGCCGGCGCCTTCGACTAACCATAGCCATAGCAATCGTGCTACGTTTTGGTACCAATTTCATTATAATAGATCTCGAAAAAAAAACATGGAACAGACCACTCATCGAATTTGGGTCTGCGCCCAGAATTTCTTATTTGTAGTTTGGTCTCCTAGTCACGATACCCCTACGAGACAGTGGGAACAAGGTACAGGTAGCACTGATTACCTGTCTAAACAGTGGCATGTTCGACATACATGTTCGGAGCCGCGATAGCTCACTAGTTAGTGAACTGCACTACCATGGTTTTGACGATATGTACTCGTATAACCTGCATATATATACCTGTAAATATTAACATAATGGAAATACGTTTCTGGATCATATTTTTGAGAAAGGTAATAACTGCAAAAAGGAACACTTGTGTTCTCATCATAACAATTTTGCGACTCAATATAACGGAAGCTAAAGCACTTTACGCCTCAATATTGGAAGCTAAAATCATTTGCGTCTCATTATTGTTGAAGTTAATTCACTTTACACTACTGCATCTCAATATTGTGAACTTTGAAGCACTTTATTTTCTTGTAACACTATAGGACCCTAAAGTAGTTAAGGATAGAATGAACGTTTATATAGGAGGCAAACATACGTTAAGAGAATGTATGTAAGTGACAGCACATCTCAGACTTTGACAGCCGGTGGAGTAATACATAACTTAGAGGCCATGAATATAGGAGGTAACCTAGGACAAAAGATTAAGTACACATTTCCTACATATAGAGTTATAAAGATAGAGTCCTACTGATAAGTGCTGAACCTTGATCCGAGGCCCAAATAACAAAGAAAGTTACTACGACCCGAGATGGTTCACTCACGCGTTATTCGTGCAAGGAGGGAAATACGTGAAAGTCACACCTCTAGAGAACATTAGCAATCGGCTCGAGAACCTTCTAGATCAAGGCAGGCAGTCCATGATTGATTAGACCAAGCCCATCAGGCAATAATTATGAAACACAAAAGTAGAAACACAGAAGACAGTGCTGTCTTTTTCGAGATTCTGGGGTGTACCGCCAGATCATGCCCGATCAAGCAGATGAGAGTACAGATCGACAGATAGCTAACAATAAGACTTAGACTTGTCTATTCAGTTAAGGAAGCAATGGAACGGTAAAGGGAGTTTGTTATTGTCCTTAGAACATCATTGAAGTTACTGCAATGATTGTTAGTGTCTTTCTTAAGAGTAGACTGAATTAGGGTACATAGTAAAGTAAAGTACCCCCGTCACGCCAAGTGGCGTATAGGGAAATGTGGTGTTAGTGACCCTATATTTTACAGACCTTCAGCACATGATTTTTTGGGGTAATGTGGTCAGTATTACGCCCGTGCTGCTTTACTTTCCCAGAAAAAAATCGGGTACCCATTTAAGGCTGGGTGAACCCGGAAGCCGTCGGTTGGGATCGAACCCTACCCCTTGTCCGTGGTAGTCCAGTTCACTAACCACTGAGCTATCGCGGCTCCCTAATTAGGGTGCATAGAATTGGTAAATCAAGACAAGGCAGAAAGATCAAAATACCAACGCAACGAGCCTTCAACAAACGTTGTGAGAGTACCAGACCCAATGGTCGACCACGAAAAAGATGGATGTGTGGAATATTAGAAGCACTAGGAAACATAACAGCAGCAGAGGCGAACAGAAGAGCAAAAGACCGCAAATTATATCTCCCCTCGACGCTGAAACGCAAATGAGGAATGAAAGAAGGGGAAAAAGAAGATAAACTGACTCGTGTATGATATTGTACAAATGGGACAATGTGTAATTATTGTGTAAGTGTGTAAGTGATAAGCTGATACGTGTTTGATATTGTAGAAATGGGACAATGTGCAATTGTTGTGTAAGTGCGGAAGTGATGAACTAACTATCATTTACAAAGACATAAATAAACCAATGAAACGACACTACTATTAATGACTCCACGCAATTCTATATCGCAATTGTCCTGTTGATTACTCTCTCACACACACACCTTCCAGACTAGTAGAACCTCCATCTGTTGTTTGACATATACAGCCACGTTGCATTCAAATACAATCCCACTCCTACGTCTAAATATTGGAGATATTGAAGCACGTTTTATATATCTCGATGTTTTGAAGGTGCTTTACTCTCCAACGGTAAATTCTATTATGAGACTGTTTATTTTAAATAGCCAGCACGAGTACGGTTAAAAGGAAACTCGAATGTTAGCTCTAAATAAAAATAACAGGGTACATGAGACCCATTTCTACAGCAGTTGGAGCATGGAATAATAACGCTATTAGATACAATGAGAGAAATGTACACTCATTTGATCGTGTCCTTACTCTTCGATCTGATCGGTTTGAGAGATATCTTTGATAGCATTGTTACCGCCGGCAAAGCTCTTATTGATATCGTGGCACGCAATCTTCCCATCCTGGACAAGGGGTTTCAGAAAAAAAATATAACTAAACATATAATAAGAATAATTGAACATTCTGTATAATTGAATATTATAGATCACAAGGCAAGCAATATATAGTGCACATCTTGGACTACATATAGACATTTCCATTATTATTCCTCTTCTTCCTTGACCGCAGAACGACGAATCAGTCAAAGAGTTCGTCACGCCACGTGGTGGCGTATTGATAATAGGGTGTTAGTGCCCATAATTTAACAAAACATAGATCTTCGATAAGATATTTTTAAGTCATCATCATCATCATTGAGTTCTGTCTCCGCATCGAAGGTTGGCTACCATGGAGCGCCATTCCACTCATTCTCTTTTTTGATGGTGCAGATTGTCATAGGCTGACATGTCCATCTTTCGATGTTACTCGTCCATGTTAGTCTTGGTCTGCCTCTGCCTCTTTTACCTTGTATTTTCCCTTCCAATATTACTTTTATTAGGCTGTTGTGTCTTTTAACATGCCCCCAAAATTTCATGTGTCTTGCTCTAATTGTGTTTAGTAGTTTTCTTTTCATTTTTTTTTTTAAAAACTTCACCGTTTGTTTTCTTTTCTGTCCATTTCCATTTTTTAAGTAGTGTATTCGGAATAACATTAGTGTCGTTGTTTATATATATATATATATATATATATATATATATATATATATATATATATATATATATATATATGTTTTTAATCTGGTATCCATTCAAGACGGGGTAAACGTGAAAGCCATCGACCAGGATCTCAATCGACTCTGGTCTTAGTAGTCCAGTTCACTAAAACCTGTCCTACTGCGCCTCCCGCTATCATCTTTTAGGGTACTAAAAACGTTCCTCCACTTTGTTCCGTCCATGTGGGGACTAGGTGCTCCAGAGGTAAGATGTCATTCTCTTAAAAAGAAAGTCCCGGGTTCGAATCTCACTACTAGCGGTTGGCATTTTTAAAAATTCAAACTCATGATGTCCTTGTGGCATCCATTCGTGAACGTTAATAAATGTGTTGAGCACGTGACAGATAGAGAGAAAGAGAGAGAGAGCTTTGCGGATAAGAGACGACTAAAAAACAAAGCAAAATTTGCGCTGTGAGACGTCATCATTTAGGACAAACAAGAACAAAGCTGAAGAATCATCTTTAAAACATTAGAACTGGAAGTAATATAAGGCAAGTTAAAGTCGAAAATAGTAGACCAAAGATAGCCGCTGTGAGGGTGCACAATTGTTGGGGTAATTTATCTTTGCAGCGAAAGCGCAGATATCGTGGCTTTTCCATAAACTAGCGACACATAGTTATAGTTAGTCGAAGGCCCCGGCATCACTGCAAACGAATTAAAATCCATAATTGCTCAACCGCCCATGCCAGTGGTATCATCCAAATTTACATCTCATCTCATTGAAGGACCCAAACAAAGAAAGGCAGCTACAGTCCCCATCATAGCTCACGCCAAAAGACATAAGTCAAACCTTAAGGCTAAGGAAGTGAAAGCAACCGAACTGTCCTTCGTAATACGATATCATCACTCAACGTAAGCAATCGGAATATCGAAACATGATTCGGATTAAAAGCACAGCTCACGGTGTCAGAACACTAAATTCAGTAGCTCCGGCAGCAAGACTTATTTGGAACGTGAGGAAACTACAACAAGGGACACTATACAGACTGAACCTCAGCGGTTTCTACCACCTTTCCGCCATATTGACTGGAAGCCCGGTCTAGAGACATAGTGCATCAACACCCACTTAACGGGTGAAGACTAAGAAGAGAAGAAGTTCCTTTGATGGTCATCACTGGCAGGATGCTCGGCCCACACTATTCTTCTGTTTATCTATCCTTTGCCAGGTTGTCATGGTGAGTCTTTCATTCGCTCTTTCTTGCTCACTGCACAGTAGCAAGTGTGACTGTCTCAGTATCCCTTAGCCGTCAGGTAAGAAAATTTAGCAACTTCAATAAAGAAATATTAAACAATGTCAATTATAAAGGATTGAATACCGTCATTTAAGAAATATTGAGTATTTTAAGTTAAGAAGGATTGAGCACCGTCAGTTAAGAACGATTGAGCACTTTTGTTAAAAGAGATTGAGCACTGTAAGTTAAGAACGATTGAGCACTATCAGTTAAGAAAGATTGAGCACCGTCAGTTGAAAAATATTGAGCACTGTAAGGTAAGAAGGAGTGAGCACTGTTAGCTAAGAAAGATTAATCACTGTCAGCTAAGAAATATTGAGCACTTTAGTTAAGAAAGATTGAGCACATTAGTTAAGAAAGATTGAGAACCGTCAGCTAAGAAATTTTGAGTACTATAAGTTAAGAAGAATTGAATATCATCAATTAAGAACGGTCAAAGACACAAAAAGATGATACATTAGTGCAACAGCACGTCGTCACTAAGGCACAAAGAAGAAGTAAAAAGATTTATCCATGCATCATGTTGACTCTCGGGAGAGTGCAGAGATCAGGCAGACAAACTGTAGAGAACACAGACCAATAGAAAGCTTCATTAATTTGAAAGTAAAGACATTCCACATCATTTCTGTCTTAGGGGACTGTGTATGAAACCCCGAATATTCACTTGGGCGTCTCTTTCGAGGAAGATCCACCTAGTTCTACCTGCATGAGCGGCTTTCTTCCCAGAAATGTTATGAGCTACCAAACTAAAGAGGGAGCCGCGATAGCTCAATGGTTAGTGAACTGGACTACAAAGGACAAGAGGTAGGGTTCGATCCCAACCGACGGCTTCCGGTTCACCCAGCCTTTAATGGGTACCCGATTTTTTTTTTCTGGGAAAGTAAAGCGGCACGGGCTTAATACCGACCACATTACCCCAAAAAACCATGTGCCGAAGGTCTGTAAAATTTATGGTCACTAACACCATATTCCCTATACGCCACTTGGCGTGACGGGGGTACTTTACGTTTTTTTTTTTACCAAACTAAAGAAAACAGACTGTTGTCGGACTAGTCTCTTTGAGTAACGGATCTAGCGCTATCATGGGTCAGTGACAGACTTTGCATAGAATATATGTAATATTTTAGAAGGAATCTGAAATTCTCCCTTACAGTCTCACCGTCGTTAGTTCATTGTTTAAACTGACATCTTCAGATAAGCTCAAGCAGTTTACTATCTCTATATCCAATTTACTATTTTTCACTATTTTCTGTATATGAAGCAGAAATTTGCTTTGATGATTCAATGTTTGTTTACTTTGTGTGCTCACTTCCAACAACAACAACAACAACAACAACAACAGCAACAACAACAACAACAACAACAACTACAGCAACAAATTCGTCTTCATTATTCTTGATTTGATATTGACTTGCAATATTGTTTTAATTGAAAAAAATGCATGTCGATTATAAATAACATACTTATTGCATCTGTATTTAGTTAACAGTAATCTACTTCAATTATCTTTTCCCATCAACGTTTTCTAGATTTCCTTTATTTGCATTTGTTCCCGTTCATTATTTTATTAAATTAGTTATTTTTAACTTGAGATTCATTAAAAATAAACATCATTGGCGGTTTTACTACCCCCAATTGTTCTTACAATCTCATTTCTTTATTTCTAATTCATAACAAAGAGAACCTGATGCTTAATTTAGAACAATTTTTGAAATGAACCATAAAATGCTGAATATGTTTTTTGAACAGCATGGCTGCTTCTATTTCTGTTTCCACGCAAACATTGTGCAAGCACGACGGGTAATCCAGAATACTATTGGAGTGTGTATAAACGTAAAAAGTCATAAAATTATATACAAGAAGGAAATTATTTAATTATTAAAGTAAAGAGATAATTTTGTAATAAGGAGATTGAAAGAGGGATACAAAGAAAATTTAAATATCGACATTTTAGACGATAAATGTAAAGTGTGAAGAAAAGGGAGAAAAATAGAAAGAAAAAAGGCAGAAAGAAAAATGTAAAATGTAATTAACATTTATAATTGTAGGAAAATGGATGTGTATCTACTATGCATGTGTGTAGGTACACAGAGAAAGAAGTATATGCAGTGAAGAGGGACATTGATTGTGCATGTATGATGGAGTAAATAGATATGAAGAGAAAGACAATTGAAAAATAGAGAGAGAGAGAGAGAGAGAGAGAGAGAGAGAGAGAGAGAGAGAATAAACAGAGGGAAAAAATGAGTTAAATAGAGGAGAGAGAAAGATAGTGAGGGGGAAAAGATAGATACAAAAAACATAGGAAGGAGATATTATTTGTTGAAGAAAGAGAGAGAGAGAGGGAGCTTAGAGAGAGAGAGAGAGAGAGAGAGAGAGAGAGAGAGAGAGATTTATGAAATACAATTAGAAGGCTTTAAAACAAAATGGAAGCAGAGGACGGGGTGATAATGAATGGCAGAACATTGGCTGCGATTTGTCACAGCAACAGATCAATAAGCAAATTAACGCAAGCAGACGTGCATTATTTAAACCGGTTACCGGGTATCGGAGAGGAAGGAAGACGGCGAATACAGCAAGTGCATCAGCCTGACTGGCACGCTTCCACTAAGAGTATTGTAATAGTCCGGACAGTATCAGATTAACAGAGATAACAAATATTGTCTCCAGTGATTTGAGGAAAATCGATCGGTCTCTGTTGCGCGTGTGTGTGAGTATGTAATAATTATTTCCCCTCAGGTATTGATTGAAACTATGTCAATCTCGGCGCCCTGTGGTCAGAGTTTTATTAGCGAGAAAAACTGGACAAAATATCAGTTATGAAGATCGCGTCTTCACGCCTAGATTTAATTTTTTTAGTATTTAAAGAAAGGAAGATCGAGAAGGCAGACACCAAATGTATTTAACTCACTGTGTGTTACGTCAGTCGTGTCATATGTCACGCCAACTTGGACTAGCGATCAGGGATTACCATAATCTCCTCACTGCCATGTTGTCAGTCAGCTATTCAGTTAGCTTATTCCTTATTACAATACCGAATCACTGTATATGAATTCAAGTGTTGCAAAACAGAAGAAGATTCAGACGATCAACCATGAACATTTTCCAGCAACTTACTATTCAAGACAACTGATTGTTATGAAACATAAAGACAAGGAAAATGAAAGGTTTTGGGCACATTTAACCAACATGCTGTCCTGGAGAAAGTCATTAGGGATGACATGGCACCCAGCAGACGAAAGAGATATTGATAGAGGCTAAAGTTAGTGCAGGATATATCAGACGAAGTGGGCATTCCTCAGTAGAAGTTGGACACCTCGCGCTGTAGATTGGATGAATATGAAATTGTCCATGGTTTTCTCCTTCTGTCATCTTCTCTGATTTATTAAAGAATCGTGTTTGCTGTTACAATAGTTTCATACCTCCCTCGTTCATAACAAAATCAAAGCATAGCGACTTTACCTTCAAGTAGCTCTATGAACTAGACCACTAAAGCCACGTTCCACCCTGTTGGACGGTATCTAGTTCATCAATCTTTAAATATGACAAATAATAGTCCTAGTAAAGCAGAAGGTCTCTTTGAACCGACCACATCACCCAGATACCGTGCTAGTGGATATTGAAAAATATGGGTACTAATATCAAGTCCCAAATACGCCATAAGATGAAAGCATTGAATCGTTATTACTTTTTTTCCAATAAAGCCTTTTCACGTTTATGTAACTTTCTTTGTCTATTGAATCTTCCATAACATCCGACATCATAATGGTATACGCAATTATCAACTATGTTGGTATAAGGAGCAAGTCGTGACGTGGTACGTGCTCTCCTACAAGCTATGTTGACAGCTTTACAAAAAATAGAACAACAAAATACAGACGCTTGGCCCTACATCCGGTCATCCTCAGTAAACGAGAACAACACTACGAACATCGAAATACAGATAAACTCTACTACATCTAGGATGAGTTGAAACAAAAGTATCATTATTATAGTAGTGGTTAGAACACCGGCTTAAAAAAAAAACGTTGGTGCAATCCTAGTCTAGTGACGCTTTTCAATCAGACTGTTATAACTAAGCGAATCAATTCAGAGGAAGAGGTATGTTTACAGCACTCGGAAAAATTGACAAATAATCAACAACAGAAAAAAAATGTGGACCAAAGCAGGATCGAACCCGTACTCAGTGGGACAACGCCTTGCCACGAAAAGCCAAACGCTAGGGAACACTGCCACTCAGCTAACTAGTTGTTTTAGTAGCTTTAGTTAGCTGAGTGGCAGTGTTCCCTAGTGTTTGGCTTTTCGTGGCAAGGCGCTGTGCCACTGAGTACGGGTTCGATCCTGCTTTGGTCCATATTTTTTTCTGTTGTTGACTATTTGCAAATTTTTCCGAGTGCTGTAAACATACCTCTTCCTCTGAATTGATTCGCTGATTATCGCCTCGGAAGTTTCCCTCTATAATAATATTCATTTATTATTATTTGTCTCCTGTTATAACTAAGTGCGTCTAACCCTTTGAGATTAGTAATAAGATAAGAAGAGGCAACTCACATATTTCTATTAACTTCCCGCTTTTAACCTTGCTTGGCAAAAAAAAAAAAAATAAAAATGGACCCATAATTACAGTTAAACACAGTTGTAAGCGTTTAAACATCGTGAAATAAATAGTTCTTAGTTCAGTTAGTCAATGCTTAATACTTGTGTCCTAATTAGTAGAGGAAATGGGTTTAAAATTCCGAAAGCAAATAAATACGACGGGAATTCCATGCGTGAGCAATAACTCTCATGTGACCACCTTGATGTACATACAGTAATTCAATCTCTCGTTGAACCCACCAGTTAATTTTTGACGATGATTGTTGGTGATTGTTGTTACTGGTTTCTGTGAAAACTGATGAAGGCCTGTTGCTCAAATAGTTGTTTATGTGCATTTATTTATTTATTTTTTTTTTGGGGGGGGGGGGGGGAAGGCTGATGACGATCGTCTAAAAATATTTAACTGACGTTTTGTTAGATAAATTTGCCGATTATTACCTGCCACGAACGTAATTTCATTTGTCTCAGCAATATTTACTATTCTAATTTGTTATTATTTATACTGAGTATTATTTAGTGATTACTGGTGTCCTCTATCTTTCATGTTAATTTATTTTATTGGTCGTCGTATTATTTTATGTAGCAAGCTAAGTTTGCCTGTTATTATCAATTTGATACATTTTATGACGCTTTTTATATTTACTTTAATTGTTGTTAATCTTATTGAAGTTGTCCTGGCTAACTTTCACCTTCAGGATTGTTGTTGTGCCTCGTCATAAGGAAAATAACCACTTCGTTTTTTTTTTTTTGCTGATGTTTAGTGTTACTGCAACAACTGCTGTTGTTTGTCGTCCTCAGAAAAGTATTTAAGTTATGGTCTTGTTAATTTTGGTTCTGTTCTCACCATCGGTGCTGTTGATTTTGGCTCTGTTCTCACCATTGTTGATGTTGATTTTGGTCTGTTCTCACCATAGTTGCTGTTGATGTTGGCTCTGTTCTCACGATCAATTGTTCCTGTCGGTTTTGGCTCTGTTCTCATGATCGACTGTTCCTGTTGGTTTTGGCTCTATTCTCACGATCAATTGTTCCTGTCGGTTTTGGCTCTGTTCTCATGATCGACTGTTCCTGTTGGTTATGGCTCTATTCTCACGATCAATTGTTCCTGTCGGTTTTGGCTCTGTTCTCATGATCGACTGTTCCTGTTGGTTTTGGCTCTATTCTCACGATCAATTGTTCCTGTCGGTTTTGGCTCTGTTCTCATGATCGACTGTTCCTGTCGGTTTTGGCTCTGTTCTCGTGATCGACTGTTCCTGTTGGTTTTGGCTCTGTTCTCACGATCGACTGTTCCTGTTGGTTTTGGCTCTGTTCTCATGATCGACTGTTCCTGTCGGTTTTGGCTCTATTCTCACGATCAATTGTTCCTGTTGGTTTTGGCTCTGTTCTCATGATCGACTGTTCCTGTTGGTTTTGGGTCTCTTCTCACGATCAATTGTTCCTGTTGGTTTTGGCTCTGTTCTCATGATGGACTGTTCCTGTTGGTTTTGGCTCTCTTCTCAAGATCAATTGTTCCTGTTGGTTTTGGCTCTGTTCTCACGATCGACTGTTCCTGTTGGTTTTGGTATGTTCTCAGCATTGTTGCTGTTGATGTTGGCTCTGTTCTCGCGATCGACTGTTCCTGTAGGTGTTGGCTCTGTCCTCATAACTTTTGCTTTCAGCTCAGTTTTCACAATAGTACCTGGTGATTTTTGTTCAAACCTCACGATTGTCGCAGTTGCTTGTGGTTCTGCCCCCACGATTGTCGCTATTGATTGCGGTTCTGTCCCCAGGATTGTCGCTGTTGATTGTGGTTCTGCCCCCCACGATTGTCGCTTTTGATTGTGGTTCTGCCCCCCACGATTGTCGCTTTTGATTGTGGTTCTGCCCCCACGATTGTCGCTTTTGATTGTGGTTCTGCCCCCACGATTGTCGCTGTTGATTGTGGTTCTGCCCCCCACGATTGTCGCTTTTGATTGTGGTTCTGCCCCCACGATTGTCGCTGTTGATTGTGCTTCTGCCCCCCACGATTGTCGCTTTTGATTGTGGTTCTGCCCCACGATTGTCGCTTTTGATTGTGGTTCTGCCCCCACGATTGTCGCTGTTGCTTGTGGTTCTGCCCCCACGATTGTCGCTGTTGAATGTGGTTCTGCCCCCACGATTGTCGCTGTTGATTGTGGTTCTGCCCCCACGATTGTCGCTGTTGATTGTGGTTCTGCTCCCACGATTGTCGCTGTTGAATGTGGTTCTGCCCACACGATTGTCGCTGTTGATTGTGGTTCTGCTCCCACGATTGTCGCTGTTGAATGTGGTTCTGCTCCCACGGTTGTCGCTGTTGATTGTGGTTCTGCCCCCACGATTGTCGCTGTTGATTGTGGTTCTGCCCCCACGATTGTCGCTGTTGATTGTGGTTCTGCTCCCACGGTTGTCGCTGTTGATTGTGGTTCTGCCCCCACGATTGTCGCTGTTGATTGTGGTTCTGCCCCCACGATTGTCGCTGTTGAATGTGGTTCTGCTCCCACGGTTGTCGCTGTTGAATGTGGTTCTGCTCCCACGGTTGTCGCTGTTGATTGTGGTTCTGCTCCCACGGTTGTCGCTGTTGAATGTGGTTCTGCCCCCATGATTGTCGCTGTTGATTGTGGTTCTGCTCCCACGGTTGTCGCTGTTGATTGTGGTTCTGCTCCCACGGTTGTCGCTGTTGATTGTGGTTCTGCTCCCACGATTGTCGCTGTTGATTGTGGTTCTGCTCCCACGGTTGTCGCTGTTGATTGTGGTTCTGCCCCCACGATTGTCGCTGTTGATTGTGGTTCCTGCTCCTACGGTTGTCGTTGTTGAATGTGGTTCTGCCCCCATGATTGTCGCTGTTGATTTTAGTTCTGTCCTCACGACCAATTGTTGCTCTTGGTTTTAGTTTTTATCCTCACAATTGTTGCTGTTTTTGGCGATAGAGAAGATATTTCATAATTTATCGCTGTTTTTTTGTAGTCGCCCACGAGAGTGCTACTGTTTCTCGCCATGAGAATATTTCATTTTTTATGGCTATTGTTTTCGGCGTGGCACTCACGATTGCTGATGTTGCAATAAAATAATTATTTCTTCATTTGCTCCAAGACCGTTCATATCTGTTAATAGAATGCCAAATATTTGTTCATAAACACCAATGTGTCTCAAATCATGAATTGACATTACATTGTCCATGACTCATCATCATCATCATCATTGAGTGCCGTCTCCGCAAAGAAGGTTGGCTACCATGGAGCGCAATTCTGCTCTGTCTCTTGCTTTGATGGTGCAGGTTGTCATAGGCTGCTTTGTCCATCTTTCGATGTTACTCATCCATGTTAATCTTGGTCTGCATCTGCCTTTTTTACCTTGTATTTTCCCATCCAGGATTACTTTTAGCAGGCTGTTGTGTCTTTTAACATGGCCCAAAAATCGCGTTTGTCAATGACTGCTATTCATATATTAATTTAATTCAGTAGAACACAAGTAGTCTTTATGCCACTGCTCCTACCTAGTGTAAAATATAGTAAGGAAAAATCCCCTACATTCTTTCACAGTCGAACTTTTTAAAATTACCCTTGGGACCTTCGTCGGTGCTGTCAAGTTCAGGCACTGTGGTAAGGTATTAGAAAAGAGACACAGACAACTCATGGACATTGTTTAAGTATAATTAAAGCATACTAATACATAGACAAAGCCCATGTAGAGAGCTTCTAAATACTCTCTAATTTCAAAAACCAAGCAGTTGTTTGTGTTTTGTGTGGAAGCTCGACTCAATCTTTAGTTTTAATGAAAGAAAAAAATAACTGTTTTTTTTTCTCTCCAAAATTATTACCTACATTTAAAGTCGATGACGTGAGTAGTGGGGGAAAAAAAAACCATAAAATAGTATAAAGCAGTTAAACCTGTAGAGCGATGAGACGAATTATGGCGTTTCGACAAAGGCCTTCATTAGAAATAAAACAAATTATAAATTAAAAAACAAACTCTCTGTGGCCTGTAACATTGCGCGGCCTTTACTTTTAGACTCTCGGGTTCAAACCCAACCTGACCTGACACTCTCTAGATGACTCTAACTTTCAACAAAAATATAGGTCTAGCAGAGTTTGGGAAGGTAGTAGAAGCAAGAAATGGAACAAGCTCCTTCATCTTCATATGTTGAAGCCAAGTACGATGGAGCATAACTTACCTACGACACTGGCTGTCTGTACAGCAACGATTCATTAACTGGTCTGGTGCGAACAAAAGGTCTTGTTCCCCTTATTGTCTACTTTCAACCTGCTTTAAATGGGTGCTGGCGATGCTATTTTTAGGAAAGACAGGCGACCTAACGTAGTGCCAAACACATTATTAAAAACTGTATTGATGATCAATAAAATATTGATGTTAATACCATGTTCCACAAAACATGCCACTGCGAGGCGTGGCGAGGTTGTTTCTCTGTCATTTATTTCTTCAGCGATAGTATAGGAGATTATTGCGAGGGAAATTCGATACTAATTACCCTCTGCTAATCCTCCCAGAGATCTCAGAAAATGCACAAAGCCACACTCGTATTTATTTTGTCATCTCTTTTATTAGTAATGATGGCGGTTATATTAAACGATACAGAATCCACAAATCACTTACTATGTAGGCATTAAACAAGAAAAGAGAATAGAAAATTGAAGCCTTTCAAATGTGCATTTATAGAAGAATGAGTACAAATGCATGGTAAAGAAAACAATGAAGTCTTACCACAATTAAAAATGAAAAGACAACTACTAAATACAACTAAACAATAAACATGAGATGTTTGGAGTATGTTATGACACAACAGCCAGCTAAAAGTAATCTTGAAAATGAAAATACAAGGTAAAAGAGGCAGACCAAGACTAACATGGACGAGTAATATCATAAGATGAACAAGTCAGCCTATGACAACAACCAGCACCACTAAAGCAAGCGATAGCGGAATGGCGCTCCATGGTAGACAACCTTCCATGCGGAGGCGGCACTTAATGATGATGAGGTGGGAAACAGCGGAACATAAACTTGCCCGGTCACAGTAACCCACCGAACTCTCTTTTGTGAGGACTCTTATCAACTCTTCATATTTCAAGCTGGAATGTAAGAATCAGGTGCTCTTGTCTGGAAATAATAATAACCGTGTTCGAATAAACGAATTGCGCGTGTATGTTAGAGAGACATGGACACTGTATTATGAAAGGCACGAACATCGTCTGAACTTATTTAACTTTTGTTGACTCAAAAGGATAGTAAACAACACATGGCTATATCATGTATCAAACATCAAAGTTATCGAGAAAGCTAATAGCTATAGCCTGTAAGCGTTCTAAGACCAACGTCGTTTTCACTAGGTCATGTGAGACGCAAATGAGAAGATAGAATGCCGAACAACATCATTTTCGTGAACTCATTAAACTTATTGAATAAACAGTGAACTCAGTAGGCCAGCTGTCATTCCGCACTTTGCTTCAAAAATGTATGCCCACGTGACATGTTCAATACCATATGAGCGTTATATCGTGAGAGATGGTTGCAAAAGAAAATAGGCATAACTAGAGGTGGGGAAGAAAGGCACCTCACTCGTTTAAAGACAAAACAACAGAGACATGAGAGGTAAGATACAGTCCTCCCCATTCAATGTCTGCAGACGAGCGTTCATTACCAAAACTGGCCTGCATAGTCATAATAGGCTCTACTCTGTAAACAGGCAGTCTTAAGTGACACCCATTGTTTTACAATGACTCTTATTGCTAATACTATTTTTATTGTCTTTTTAACTTATTTACATGATGACGATTTATAATTAAAAGTGTGCGGAGGGGCTGCAACTCATCACTTGAATGGATTTAGAGTGTTGCTAACAAAAGCTGTACACGTAGCAAAGACATTACGTGAACCCTTCGAACTCATTTGGAGGACCTTGGTTTTGCAAGACAACATAATTCTAATCAGTAGCAATGTGAACATGATGTAAATAAAAACAAATGCACGTTCATCAATTGACGATAAAATAGGATATGAGATCAACCAAGTAAAGTAAAAAAATAACGGAAATTTAAATTCGTCCAGAATAAAGAATATATACTTGAAAAAATGGTACTGGAGATCAAGAAAGAGATACAAAGGAAGAAATTAGAATCAGAATAGGAAAGGCAACAATGACTTTCAGTAATTTGATAAATATGGAAACAACACATACTAAACAAAAATGCAAAAATCAAGATCTTTTAAAATAAAATGTATTATCCTCCTTACTTTTGCATGCGAGAGCTGAAAAATAACTACAGAGATAGAAAACACAAATATTAGATGTACATGTATCTGCAAACAAATTCCTCAGTAAAATACTTCGTACACCATAGAACAAAATTAAGACTAATGCAGAAATATGAGAAATGACAAAGCATTAAATATATCATTTATATTAAAATTAAAGGGAAACAAGGTGGGCATATCCCAGTCATGTGATGCGAAGAGAGAATAAGAGAATACCAAAGCAGAGGGGAAAAAGAGGCCGACCTAGAGAAACACTAAAAAGAACACTGAGACGATCAGCAACAACGAAAGGCTTTCACTTCATTGTCAAGAGAAGAGATTGGGGGGCTCATACAGAACAAGGACGTATGGCGAGATACACTAAGGATCCTGTGTAAAGTCTGACACTTAGAAAGCAACGATTATCGGGCGTTAAAAGTCCAGAACTGCTGCCTCTATGTAGGCTTCGGCTCGAAAGGACAGTTGGTAAAGAGATATAACAACAGAGCGAACAATGTAAAATGTATATTAAGATGTGGACTTTTACAGCAAGTTGGTGATAATGCAAAAAGCAGTTATTGCAAATTTAAAAAAAAAAAATAATCTTGTTTACACAGACAGTGAATGAAACAAAGGTAAGAAAATAAAGAAAAAACCAGCTGAATACTTTACCTAGCTGTTACACTTGGCTGAAACAAAATGGTGTTCAGAGAGTGAGCAGGTGCTGCTCTTAGAAAGAAATCAGCATAATCCAAGCACAAAGGTAAGATATTAAACCAGATAAGTAGGCTCGAATCATGTCATTGGGGATACAAATATGGTGGTAATTTAAGCAGCAAAAAAGAGTGACTGAGAAAGAAAGAAACAAACAAACAAAAAGAAAGAAAGAAAGAAAGAAAGAAAGAAAGAAAGAAGAGAAAGAAAGAAAGAAAGAAAGAAAGAAAGAAAGAAAGAAAGAAAGAAAGAAAGAAAGAAAGAAAGAAAGAACAGCGACCCAAGGAAGATCATTTTAATGAACTTCCAAAAAATACACTCAAAAGAAAGTTCATGAAATAATGGATAGTCTTAACTACCATCAGACCTGTCGCAGTCAACACAGCGTCTCGACATATACTTTATTGTACTATGTATAATATGTTGTGTACGATTTAATGTACTATGTCTAATGTAGTGTTAGTGATTTATTGTACTATATCTAATGTAGTGTTAGTAACGTTATTGTACTATGTCTAATGTAGTGTTAGTAACGTTATTGTACTATGTCTAATGTAGTGTTAGTGATTTATTGTATTATGTCTAATGTAGTGTTAGTAACGTTATTGTATTATGTCTAATGTAGTGTTTGTGATTTATTGTACTATATCTAATGTAGTGTTAGTGATCTATTGTACAATGACTAATGTAGTGTTAGTGACTTTATTGTACTATGTCTAATGTAGTGTTAGTAACGTTATTGTACTATGTCTAATGTAGTATTAGTGATGTTATTGTACTATGTCTAATGTAGTGTTAGTGACGTTATTGTACTATATCTAATGTAGTATTAGTGATGTTATTGTACTATGTCTAATGTAGTGTTAGTGACGTTATTGTACTATGTCTAATGTAGTATTAGTGATGTTATTGTACTATGTCTAATGTAGTGTTAGTGACGTTATTTTACTATGTCTAATGTAGTGTTAGTGACGTTATTGTACTATGTCTAATGTAGTGTTAGTGACGTTATTGTACAATGTCTAATGTAGTGTTAGTGACGTTATTGTACTATGTCTAATGTAGTGGTAGTGACGTTATTGTACTATGTCTAATGTAGTGTTAGTGACGTTATTGTACTATGTCTAATGTAGTGTTAGTGACGTTATTGTATTATATTTAATGTAGTATTAGTGTCGTTATTGTACTATGTCTAATGTAGTGTTCGTGACGTTATTGTACTATGTCTAATGTAGTGTTAGTGATTGGGTATCACCTGTAGCACATTATGTCCCCTACCGAACGAAGGTTTTCCATGTTATTTCTATTGTTGTGGCGATTCATGATTGTACAAAGAAAATACGACGGTAGTTAAAAGAGAAAAATAACAGACAGCTTAAGAGAATAGCCTGGCAGAAGGTCAACAACAGAAATGATAAATAGCTGCCGAGATCGAAGGTTGTGGAGAGACATGATCACCTACGCAAGTAGGCCCTGTACTTGATGATGATGATGAGTGTTAGTGACGTTATTGTACTATGTCTAATGTAGTGTTAGTAACGTTATTGTACTATGTCTAATGTAGTGGTAGTGACGTTATTGTACTATGTCTAATGTAGTGGTAGTGACGTTATTGTACTATGTCTAATGTAGTGGTAGTGACGTTATTGTACTATGTCTAATGTAGTGGTAGTGACGTTATTGTACTATGTCTAATGTAGTGGTAGTGACGTTATTGTACTATGTCTAATGTAGTGGTAGTGACGTTATTGTACTATGTCTAATGTAGTGGTAGTGACGTTATTGTACTATGTCTAATGTAGTGGTAGTGACGTTATTGTACTATGTCTAATGTAGTGGTAGTGATGTTATTGTACTATGTCTAATGTAGTGGTAGTGACGTTATTGTACTATGTCTAATGTAGTGGTAGTGATGTTATTGTACTATGTCTAATGTAGTGGTAGTGACGTTATTGTACTATGTCTAATGTAGTGGTAGTGATGTTATTGTACTATGTCTAATGTAGTGTAAGGACGTTATTGTACTATGTCTAATGTAGTGGTAGTGATGTTATTGTACTATGTCTAATGTAGTGGTAGTGACGTTATTGTACTATGTCTAATGTAGTGGTAGTGACGTTATTGTACTATTCCTCAGCTGCATAAAGTTGGATGGCCCCGTCCCTTCCTCGCTATCATACCTTCCATGAGAATATCTTTGGTATTCATTAAAACTTTGGATTGACCACAAGAGCCTTTGAGTTCTGAACATATGTTTGAATCACCTGGCATTTGACCCTTGAACCTTCAGGTCGGCAGACAAATGTACTAACCACATCTTTATTAGGAAATTTTGAGAAGATAGACTTAGCGAAACATAGAAATAGAAATAGCAAGAATGACGGAGAAGCTCATCTCATTATATGAATGGCTGTAGCAATGGTCAGTGCTAACAGACATCCTGGAGGACATCAATTGTAACACTCATTGACGACGGAATGCAGTTGACAATCAACAATCAGTAGTCAAAAAGAATTTACAATATATGCGGTTGTTAAGTACAATTATAAAAAGGCCAGTCCAAATAAATACAGCTTCGGATCGAGTTACGATCCGACGTAGAGACTCGTACAGTAATGTTAAAGTGAGATTAAAGATCATTGAAACATGTTTTGGAGTCTTTGCATATTCGTTAATTACGTGTTGATGATTGTTGCTGTCAACCACAATTCTATGCTCAACATTAAACAATCTAACTGAGGTGGTTGGGGTCAAGGTCTGCCTCGGTGCTACGAAGTTCGTGAATTTGAGCTGAAGGCATCTTCAACGTTTTCGCTGGTGTTTGGCAGACGTGCTTCATAATGGAGAACCTGATGAAGAGGGGATCTGGACATTGTAGTGTTATCTTTCTTGCAATAAAGATGACTTGCCGACTAAACTAAACTAAAATAAACTAAACTAACAACTGCGACGAAAGAAAGAATCATTTTGACGATCAAAAAGGGGTCCAAACAAACTGAATAAACGTAAGTACAACTTTCTATGTCAGAAACGTCACTGTGCACACATGAACTAAAAGGCAAAACGACGATATATATACCACATGCTTGTCCATTGTTGAACTAATTAAGAATGATGTATTG
Organism: Megaustenia siamemsis; assembly: GCA_032433765.1. Lineage (NCBI taxonomy): Eukaryota > Metazoa > Mollusca > Gastropoda > Stylommatophora > Ariophantidae > Megaustenia > Megaustenia siamemsis. The sequence continues at coordinate 65,677,086 of JAVIAB010000092.1, read as the reverse complement.
CCCCAAAGAATTCAACATAACAATCGAAGCTAAGGAGGCGCCATAGACAATTTGTAGGTCAAAGCGAGCACTTGTCTGGCCGTGTCAATATCAAAATACGAACACAGAAAGATAAAAATATCAGAAATTGATAAAAATGGAAATAACCTGTACTAATCATGTCTTGCGTATGATCTTGATATTTATAAATGATCATAGGCAATAGTTATGATTAATCAGGTCGGTGCTCCGGTTATAAACCTTGAAAACAAGATATTAGACGCAGTGACCGACAACAAGATCAACGCCATTCGTGAGCATGAAAATTAAGCTGGGTACAACTCCATAAAGAGAGGTAACGGACACCAAGGTCAAGTCCATATGTGGGCAATAGACATTTTAAAATGCTATCAGACAGCGTGGACAGGATGTTTTAAAAAATAAAACCTTCAGATGCATGGGAGGTACAGGAAGGTCAGCAAATAGTCATACTATTGATAGATGCGTGGGTGGTTAGACAATGACAGAGGCCGGAAATGGTCGTAATATAAATAGGTGATCTCAATCTCGAGAATGAGAAGAGAACGCAGATATACGCAGAAAGTGCACTACGATAACCAACGATAGACGTCGAAAGTGAACCACGATAGTCAACTTTAGACGTCGAAAATGAACCACGATAGCCAACTTTAGACGCCGAAAGTGTACCACGATAGCCAACTTTAGACGCCGAAAGTGTACCACGATAGCCAACTTTAGACGCCGAAAGTGTACCACGATAGCCAACGATAGACGCCGAAAGTGTACCACGATAGCCAACTTTAGACGCCGAAAGTGTACCACGATAGCCAACTTTAGACGCCGAAAGTGTACCACGATAGCCAACTTTAGACGCCGAAAGTGTACCATGATAGCCAACGATAGACGCCGAAAGTGTACCACGATAGCCAACTTTAGACGCCGAAAGTGTACCACGATAGCCAACGATAGACGCCGAAAGTGTACCACGATAGTCAACTTTAGACGCCGAAAGTGTACCACGATAGCCACGATAGACGCCGAAAGTGTACCACGATAGCCAACGATAGACGCCGAAAGTGTACCACGATAGTCAACTTTAGACGCCGAAAGTGTACCACGATAGCCAACGATAGACGCCGAAAAAGCACAACGATAGACAACGAAAGAGACACACTTTCAACCACGCTGAGAGAAAGGTGGAAAACTAGTATAGCTAGATAAAGATAGTCGAGCAAGATCCTGACAAGAACAAATGAATTCATTAACCGATCGAATTGTCCCCACGGGACATGAGTAGAGATAGCCAAGACATAACCTGTGAAGCATTATACAATTTCTTTGATTGTGTGATTTAGCGTTAATCGCCACCACCAAATACTATTGACATAACAGTAGCCTAGATTTAAGAAACATTTTGGAAATTCTTGAAATATATATCTAAGTGGAACAACCATCCAGCTGTAAATATTTTGTTAATAAACATGTGTTGGAGTATTAGTACACCTCTACCCTTTGTCTTATCCACGTCGAAAGGATAAGAATCAACTTAAGGAATACAAAGAGAGAAAGAGATGGCTTAATAATATTAAAAGTGTGAATACGAAGAATAAATACAAAGCGAAGTCGTCATATAAATTATCAAGTCTAGATAGAAACACATCTATTTACATTATTTTGGATATTCAAAGACTAGTCAAATGAGAGGTGCAACTGATTACAAAGGAATAAACCATGCCGTTACAGCATTTCTTACCAAAAGAACATTTTCAGAGACCCGGTGAGTTCCGGGCCCCAGTGCCATGTTGGCAGACAATAAAAGAGCACAATGACGGAACTGAGATCGGATCAATTGGTAAGCTGACCGGGGGGGGGGGGCGGGGGGGGGGGGGGTAACTACATATCCACCGTGGTGTTCGTTGGAAGGAGAGAAAAAGGGGAAAAAACAGGCGAAAGAGAAAAACAACAATGACGAGGGAAAAAAGAAGAAAACAATTTTTTGTATAGCTGGGTTAAGTGGGACGTGTTCGAGAAGCACACATTTCGACAAAGAATCACGGCAGTAAAAGTTATACTGTTCATTTCTTCTAAGCTAAACTGCAAGATGGGGAACATGCTCCGTCCTCGTCGGTTACAGCAACGTACATGAATTCACGAGAAAAAAGATTGGGGTAAATAAAGAAAAAAGAAAATGATCAGAATAAAAAAGAAATGCGACGCCAAAATTATGTAAAAGATATTCCAAATGTAAGGGAGTTCTGCTAACGAAAGATGGTGTAAAAGAAACGAGAGAAGTACTAAGAGATAATGGAGAAAGTAACAAATGGAAGAGACAAAAATCAGCAAGAAGATAATGTATGCTTAGCGAAGTATATGGTTTGCCAAGAGTAAAGAAAATGATGGCAATTATGAGAGTTTGGGATGCGCTAATGGAGGAGCATAACAAAGATGCAAAGCATTTTACAGCATCGGAATGCGGAGTGCGTTAGGTTCGACCTCTGTCAAGGTATATATTTTTATATACAGTTAAATACCTCAGGTGCCTAGTTCTATGTTCGCATTGTCATTTATATTAGGCTAGAGTATCAAGTACTATGTTCACTCCGTTCCTTATATTAGTTTCGCGTGTCAATTACTGTTTTCACTTTTCCCTATATTAGTTTCGCGTGTCAATTACTGTTTTCACTTTTCCCTTATATTAGTTTCGCGTGTCAATTACTGTTATCACTTTTCCCTTATATTAGTTTCGCGTGTCAATTACTGTTTTCACTTTTCCCTTATATTAGTTTCGCGTGTCAATTACTGTTTTCACTTTTCCCGTATATTAGTTTCGCGTGTCAATTACTGTTTTCACTTTTCCCTTATATTAGTTTCGCTTGTCAATTACTGTTTTCACTTTTCCCTTATATTAGTTTCGTGTGTCAATTACTGTTTTCACTTTTCCCTTATATTATTTCGCGTGTCAATTACTGTTTTCACTTTTCCCTTATATTAGTTTCGCGTGTCAATTACTGTTTTCACTTTTCCCTTATATTAGTTTCGCGTGTCAATTACTGTTTTCACTTTTCCCTTATATTTTTTCGCGTGTCAATTACTGTTTTCACTTTTCCCTTATATTAGTTTCGCGTATCGAATTACTTTTTTCACTTGTCACTTATATAAGTTTCGAGTGCCAAGTACTGTTTTCACTTGCCCCTTTTATTAGTTTCGAGTGTCCAGTATTGATTTAACTTGTCTATTTATTAGTTTCGAGTGTCAAGTCTATGCTATATTCGCTTCGTCCCGTATACCCTTCACGGATGAAAATTGTCATGCTCATTGGGGTCTCTTTTACCTACTTCGTATTTCAAATACTTTGTATTCGCCGCTCGTATGGAGTATGATAAACACCTTCCAGGAGTCAAGTCTTTTATACTCAATCCGTGTACTCTATTCCTGTGCTGTTTGTCTCTCATCTCCCGGACTACCATGTATCTATGTTGTCTGTTTGATGCTTTTGATAACCATTGACTGTCTCCGTGACCAAATCCACGCCTGTTGGTCTTCGTGTAGCCCATCACTTCCTTCAGTTGGAGACTTTCACATGCCTCGTTTACTGCTGCACACGCCTGCCAGTTGCCACCAGTCTTCAATGTGGGTTCCACTGTTCGGACTGCGTCGTCTGATGAGCTTTGTAGCATAACTGCTAATCTGGCATTTCCGGCTTTGTATTCTTCTAGCACTGACTTGAACGGGAGGACCAGCTTAGCTTTCTTACTGTACAGCGCAACTTCTGTCAATGATGGTGGTACTCACAGACATTTTTGCATGTACTTGCTAATCTTGCTCTCCATCGCTTCAGCCGAACGAGAGCTGATTTCGGATATCAGAAGAGGCCATAGCAGTTTAGGTATTAATATGAACTTGAGGCGCCAGATTTTTAACTTTCCTAAAAGTCTGCTCTGGTCAACGTTCTGTAGCTCTTGACCTGCCTTCTCTCTATACTTTATGGACTCCCTTCGTGTCCTTCAATGCGGCGTCGCACCCTCTGCCTAGACTCTTTATTGGCTCCTCGCGGACGGTTGGGACCCTCTGGTTCGCTACACTGAATGCAACTTCCTTAGTCTTCTCTCGTCTGATGGAGAGGACCCGTGACTTCCTCGGTTTGAAGCTCATCCAGCACTATACTATGAGCTCGTCTATATGACAAATACCTCTACTTGACGTACAATCTTACATATATCTGGGCCGTAATATAGACAAAACGATAGGAGTTTTCCTGCATGATACATGTGATTGCTTTCATATCTTCAATGATGTTTGTGCAATTTCATTGATAGGGATTGGATGGTTTTTCATTAGCCGCGGACTCAATGCAGGTTCGCCTATCTTCGATAATGTAAACAATGGGATCATGTGTAGAGAGAGCTTATGCACTATCCACCAGCCACCCCGCACACAGGAGTAGATGGCTTGACCTACTTCTAAACGTGTCCACGTATAGAACAGTGGTCGTCATCCTTTAGATATAGAGGCGTGTAGCGATACAGAATAACCAGCTGCTTACTGTAAAACGAAGTCAAGTGATATATATAGGGTGTTTATAAAGTCTCACTACACTTGGTATCTAGGTCAATTTGAAAAAAATGTTTATGACGTCATCACAATATGTTCTCAATGGTAAGTTCACTTGTTGCGACAGTTTTCTTAATGACTTGTCTGGACTTTTAAGGATTCTGTCTTGGATATCTAAACATATTTCATCATTCACAGCAGGCCTACCAGATCGTGGAGCATCTTCCACATTTCCAGTAGCAATAAACTTATTCAACAAATTTCATTGACAGTGGGAGCACATATTGTGATGACGTCATAAACATTTTTTTTTCAAATTGACCTAGATACCAAGTGTAGTGAGACTTTATAAACACCCTGTATAAGGGGCGGAGTGAATTAGTTGCGTGTGTTTGCTAATTCTATAAAATACCCCATATGCCCTATGACGCTGTCATCGGCGAGTCGAAGTCACAAATGCAATCCGTTAGCCTAAAAATAGCAACGCATTTAGGAGAAGGTCAACTCCGATTATAAACCCCCGCTGTCTAGCGGGTAACCCTTCACGGAATAATCTTCGGAAGTAAACCTTAACGGAAAATCCGGAGATGGAGTCCCTAAGGCAGTTCAGTGTTGATTCCAACATTGCTCTGGCAACTCCATGTCTCAGTTGGCACCAAACTGTTTGTGTCCTGCTAGACCTTTGGGTCAATCGGCTGCGTGGAGAGAAGAAACATGTTGCATGGGCAACAACTCGTCTCTTTCTATTTTTGCCCAAGCTCGCGCCCTGGAGAGAACTCTCCAGCTTCGCCGTTTCGGTGTCGGCACAACACGGGAACCAGCAGTTACCGGTTATAAATCATTCTGCCTATTTAATAAAAAGAACAACTCATATCACTATTAGATGCCTGTTTTCTGCTGACGACGCTGCACTTGTCATGCCTAGTCAGCAAGAACTCCAGAGCATGGTACATAGCTTTTCGCATGCCTGCAGAGACTTCGGTCTAACAATACGTATGTAGAAAACTAACATACTCGGTCAGGACTTCGAAGAAATACCTGCCATCTTTATCAATAACCATAAACTTGATGTCGCGCGGCAGTATAACTACATGGGGTCCATCATCAATCACAAACTATCTTTAGATACATATAATAACACATGTATTGGTAAAGCTGAAAACAAGAAATGATAGACATAATAGTAAAAGAAAACAATAAGAAAGGTCTCAGTCTGGATAATAAGAAAACAGGAGTTCGAAATAAAAATGTCGAAGACACAATCATCACCATCATGCAGCATAAAAATAAACAGGACAAATCTGAAACAAGTGCAACGTTTCAAATACTTGGATACAATAATAACATCAGATGGAAGATGCACCACAGAAATAAAAAAAGCAGAATAGCTCAGGCCAAAATAGCATTTCAGAAAATGAAAATTATCTTATGCAACAAATCTATGTCAAAAGAGGTGAGAGATATAGTTCATCGATACTATATAGAACCAATTCTGACCTATGGAAGCGAATCATGGACAGTAGACAGACAAGTGAAACGGTAATTAGAGGCAGCAGAGATGGAATTTCTCAGAAGAATGTTGAAAATTCCCTGGACAGCTGAAAAGACCAATGAGGAAATTCTCAAAGAGGCCAACACTGAAAGGGAGCTACTAAAATACATCAGAAAGAAACAATCAACATTTTTTGTGTACATCATGAGAAGTAGAAAGTTAGAATACTTGGTTACAACTGGCAAAATAAAAGGAAAGAGAGATCGCGGACGACAAAGAGAGAAAATAGTGGATAGCTTGGTGTCATGGCATGGAAAACGGTCCTCAACAGAATTGATACTATGAACTGTAGATAAAAGATTGTGAAAGGACATGATCCTCTACACCAACCGGTATAGCACATGATGATGATGAAGATGATGATGATGATGATTGGTAAAGCTGCTACCACCTTCGCCCGTCTTCTATGTGTGTTTGGCAAAACAGCAAACTGACAATTACAACAAAGGCCGCAGTTTACAATGTCTGCATCATTAGTATACTTCAGTATGGCAGCAAATCATGGACAAAATGTGCTAAGTAGGAGAAAAAGCTAAATGCTTTCCATATGCGATGTCTGCTAGCATTCTTGGTATCACCTGAAGTGACAAAGGGATGAATGTGGAGGTCTTCACTTGCACACACCTCCCGAACATCTATATGCTGATCAAACAATGTAGGTTACTCTGGCTTGACCACGTATATGTATGAAAGATGGCCGCATACCAAAATATATTGATAACTTGTAGATGGCAAAAGAACTAGGAGGCGCCAAAACCTCGGTTTTCTAGACATGTTGAAACCTGAAATGAAGACTCTGAACATAAACTCTGCAGCCCGGAAGAAATAGTCGTACACCGCAATCTTTGGAAACACACTCTAACGCTCCAACTAAAACAAGAAGCAGAGGGATTCATAAAAAAAGAGAATACACGGCGGAAAAAAAACAAATATTTTTATGGCATTTCTCATTCAACTATGACTGACGAGGGCTACTAAGACAAAAAAAGAGGAGCAGAGAATGATACCTAAATAAAGATATAAAGAGGAGCAGAGAATGATACCTAAATAAAGATATAAAGAGGAGCAGAGAATGATACCTAAATAAAGATATAAAGAGGAGCAGAGAATGATACCTAAATAAAGAGCAAGAGGAGCAGAGAATGATACCTAAATAAAGATATAAAGAGGAGCAGAGAATGATACCTAAATAAAGAGCAAGAGGAGCCTTCGTGGCACTAGGAAACATTTGGGAATCCAATAAACTTAGGTTAAACACAAAAATAAAAAATGTTTAATCTAAAGTTAAATCAGTCCTATTATATGGCTGGAGCATGGATAACTACAAAAATGACAATCATCAAGATACAAACCTTCATTTATGGATGCTTGCGCAGAATAAAAGGATGGAAATGGCAAGACAAAATCACTAACTTAGAACTATAGGAAAGTACAAGTCAAATACCAGTGGACATAGAGATACACCAAATACGATGGCGCTGGATAGCACACGCACTGTGGAGGTTAAATGAGAGTATTACAGGACAGGCTCTTTTTTTGGAATTCTCAGGGAAAGAGATCAGAGGAAGATCAAATTATTTCTTTTTGGAGAAGACAGATGGAAGCATGGGTGAAGATAATGGAGAAGAAGAAATAATGTTAAACGAATGGCAAGAAACAGAACAGCTTTGATAGTGGTTTTTGAAGACCTATGATCTACATGGAGCTGAAAGGAAGAGGAAGGTTGAGACTACCGGAATAATTAGAAAGAGTAAAGAGGACAATTAAAAATAGATCAAAGTTAAAAGCAAGTTAATTTTACAACATCAGAAGGAAATTAATCATTATAATTTGGCATGTAAGAGCAAGGAAAGAACTGGAATATAATGCGACAAGTGAAAACAATTGAAGATATAAGAGATATCAACAACTGAGCTGATAAATAGCTGTAGAGAAATTAAATTGTGCAGAAAATTATTATTTTCGCTAATAGGCACGGTACATTATGATGTTTATACCCTTCGTGGGTATTGAGTACTACAAAAACCAGACTCAATATCGATTGTGGATTTCACGTATTAATACATATTCTTAGGTAAAAGCACATTTTACACGAAACTGGTCTCACATTCATCTGGTGTGCCATGTACGGTATACCTGCCACTGCTAAACTGTTATTGAAAATTACAACTTGTAAACTTCACATTATTAATGTATTCATAGATCAACAAGCTTCACATTATTAATGTATTCATAGATCAACAAGCTTCAAGATAGCACCGCACACACGCACACGTAAAACGCCCGACCCGCTCTCAACGTGACGCACAATGACGCACGCGACCTCATTTCTCGCACACTTTGAGTATGTTTCATTATTTTTGTCAGCCGGACCTGAAAAAGTTGCTTTCTTTCAATCTAAACCGCTCGATTTCAGAACATTTCCCCAGAGCCTCTATTTGCACATCCGATGATGTTTTTTGTTACTTGTTACTGCCTTTGTTCAGTTGCTTAATTACACCAATCGGCAAGTTGGAATCCCATATGACGTCATACACTGTGTAATAATATCAACGCGTTCAATGAATTCCCAGATTAGATGTGGTAACAGTGAATGAAGTGTGTGGCTTCTATTTTTAATGTTTCAGGGAGATATAATGGCGTTTCCAATGTTCTTAAGTACTTTATTGAGTGACATTATCCTTTGAAAAGGCGTCTAATGAAAAAATGTGTACCAAATTAGTGCTTCATAGGCACATATGTGCTTTATTGACAAACGGAAACATTTGACAATGGACAAAGAAATACAATTAAATAAAATATTTGCTTGATCGATTGCCAAGATGAAAAAGTAGGTGATTGAATTGACAATAAATAGGATAAAGTAGACAGAAATTGTGATAACAAAGAACTTTCTCTTTGATAATGAACATAATGTATTTGATTTATTTGCATTGATCGTCCTTTTTTTGAGAATGCGACACACATACAACTTAGGTTGTATCTTCTACAGATACACTACATCAATTTGGAATCTTCAATTTTCTTTTGTTGAATTGTAATCTACTTGAAATTGCTATTGTTGTGTGCCGTTGGATTTATGAAAAAGCACCACTAGATTATTGTATCACACGCTGGCTATATATGATAACATGGTCTTGAATTCATTGCCAGTGGGACACTCAAATCAATCGATTCACCGAAAGGAAAAAGTGAGTAGCTGATTCATAAGTAACAACGAACGAAAATAATACTGGTCCACTCGTTTTTAAATGCTGTGGTCTAGTAAGGTATATAGTTATTGTTTTCTTGTACTATGTCTTCATTATCACAGAAGCACACTTGCGAAGATTTTTCAGAATGGGAGCAATTTTAACAAACTGCCAAGTTACAAGACGAATAGACGACCAGGAAAAAGGTGGCTAGGCGTAACCAGATTCATGAAATATATTTAAGGTGGCAACAGCTCAAATATACAACTAACGATAACTAAGCAGTCAGTTGTGAGATATATTTAGATGGTGACAACTTAAACCAGACAACTAAAGATATTCCGATAATCATTAGATATATTGATGATGTTAACATAGGTTGACCATTCGTCCCCGATTTTCGGGGACAGTCCCTGAAGTGTAGAAGTTGTCCCCGAACGAAATTTGTCACCGATTTCAGTGAATAAATAAATGTTCATAATCGGCCCTCTTTTAAAATAATCATTAGGACTCAGGACGTTACTGAGTTGTGTTTCTTTATCCCAGACTGAGCAGCATTAGCAGGAAGATAAAAGAGAAGACTTGGACGCGTTGTGTCGGAGATAGCTCTTTGAACTCTTGAAGCGCGGTGCTACGTCACTTCTATTCCATCCGCTGACTTCTATTGGGATGGGTTAAATTTTTAAAAAATGCAGACACACTCTCTCTCTCCCCACATCCCTGCCTTTCCGGACATCTCCCGCCAAAGTATCTTTCCCGGCCAGTTTTCAAATCAGTCCGAGTGTAATGACAATACGGTGCAATCGTATTTTCTATTTGTGATCAGTGGACGTCTGTTGCATAAAAACAATGCTTTCCAAAAAACGTAAGTGTCATTTTAGTGATTCGCTGAAAGCTGAATTTCCATTTATTATATTAGCAATTTTAGAACGATGGAACGCTAGTGAAATGTAATATATGTAGTCAAATTTTTCTATAGCAAGTGGTGGAAGGACATCAATAACTGATCATCTACAGGCAAAAAAGCATAAGGATGCGCTGCTTTGTAAGTCTCAGTCTGGGTGTATGACAAATTATTTTTGTAAAACAGAACCCTCAAAAGATGAATACACTCTAGCTGTTCATGAAGGAACCTTCGCATATCATACTGTACTTCATAATCATAGTTTCCGCAGTATGGATTGTACAACAATTCTACAAAAGACATTTTCAACGAAACAATTTTCCTGTGCAAGAACAAAGTGTGAATCCATAATTACCAATGTTTTTGCTCCTTGGGCTATTGATGAACTAATAATGACCTCAAATATGTCAGCTTCGTAACATTGTCTTGCGATACATCTAATCATAAACATTTTAAGCTACTTCCTATTTAGTTCGTAATTTTCAGGCTTATGAGCTGGAAACTCCAGTAAAGACCAAACTGATTGCTTTCATAGATAACCCAAGAGAAACGTCCGACATAATATCGAACAATTGTTGAAAGCAATTGATAATTTTGACTTAAACAAAAAGATTGTTGGACTCTCAGTAGACAATACAAATACAAACTTTGGAGGCTTGTTGAGGAAAGGGAGAGATAATGTCATAACTAAAATAAAGTCCAAGTTAAACAGACACATAATGGGTCTTGGTTGCAACGCACACATAATTCACAATTGTGAAAAAACAGCGTTTGATTCCATGCCTACGGATATGGAAGTGATTGTAACAAAAATATTTGGATACTTTCACATTTACACGGTTCGTGGAGAACGCCTAAAAGACTTCTGTGAATTTGTTGGACAGGAGTTTAAGCAATTATTAGGTTATTCGAATATAAGATGGTTGTCATTACTTCCAGCCTTGGAAAGAATATTGAAACTGTATCAATCACAGAGATCTTTCTTCTTGTCAGAAACACACTGTCCTACAATATTGAAACAATTCTTTGAAAACTGTGAACCAGAGCTTTGGCTGAGCCCATGCTCATTCTCACGCATCACTCTTCCATGAAACAATTAAGGCGATTGAAGGCGACGACAAGAGTGCAACAGAATCAGCACTAGCTGTGAACAATCTCATAAAATTAGAAACTCGACGCGATGAAAATTTGATCCCACACATGGTAAAGAGTTTGCTAACTGATTTAGTAGAAAGTGGTGACATCCAAAATGGAAAGGTATTTCCAAATAAGTAAAGAATTCTATAATACTGCTGTACATTACTTGCAGTCTTGGAGCAAGCACAATGAGGACTTGTCACAACTGAGCTGCCTTCTCTTGGATAATGTGCCTGAAATGAAACATTTTGATAATGCAGTAGAACAGATATCTTCAAAGTGTCATGAAGTTGTAAACGTCAATCGTGATGAGCTCTTTGATGAATTTACTTATTTGCAAGGCCATCTGTTGCAAAAAGAATGTGAGTGGTTCAGTAACATGCCCCCATGTAGAAAATGGAATGAAGTACTCAGGTACTTGAAAGAAAATAATGTACCACATGCTTTTGTGAAGAGAATTCTTGAACTTTTTATGTGCTTACCTGGCAGCAATGCATCCGTAGAAAGACTATTTTTTCAAATGAACTAAGTCTGGACCGAAGAGAAATCACGGATTAGTGTGAGCACGGTGCAAGCCATGTTAACAGTAAAAACTAACATTAATTTATCGTGTAAAAGCTTCAGTGAAAAACTTCCTTCAAATCATGTGATCTTGAGAAAGATACACTCAAAAAACAAGTACCACGCCGAGGCAACAACCTCTTTAGTAGAAATAAGGTACTGTAGACATTACTTTAATATTACAATTGATATCTATATGTTGTTTAGTTTTTTTTTATTTTAAACTTTTTTTTTTGTTATTGAGAAACAAAATTAGCTATTATAATTTCATTAAGTGCGTGTATCGCATAAGTACCGTGAATATAAAAAAAAAAAAATCAAATCAAACAGCAAATAAACACAGTTATTATGAAATTTAAAGTTATCTTTATATATATATATATATATATATATATATATCGCTCTCTTTCTCTCTCTGCGATCAGGACTCAATCAGAGTAGGATTCCAGACTCTCACATGAAGTCAGCTGTCAGGTTAAGTGTGTTGATCGCCCCCACAGACAGAACATCACAATTAGAGTCTGTCAGATCCACTCTGATTGAACACCCGTTAAAACGTTGCACTGTGTTCTGCGCCAGTGGCACAGTGCATCCTATTTCAGCCAGCATTTTATTCACGTTTGCATTCCTTAGCTTTTGATTGTCCCCAATCTTCCTGCAAGGCAGCAGATGATCTTTTCTGTAGGGGGATTCTGCCCTTAGATGGTCTGCCCTCCCAGGTTTACGAGCACCATCTGCCCGAGTCACTAGAGGTGATTAACACAGACATGCACACACAAAGATATGAGATGTGACCAACACAGACATGCACACAGCGATACGAGGCATGACTAACACTAACACACATCAAGATATATGACACATGACTAACATAAACATGCACATAAAGATATGAGATATGACTGACATAGACATGTACACACAAATATATGACACATGCTTAACATAGACATGCACACAAAGATATGAGATATAATCAACATAGGCATGAACACACAAAGATATGAGATATGACCAACATAGACATGCACACACAGGGATATGAGATGTGACATACACAGACATGCACACACAAAGATATGAGATATGACCAACATAAACATGCACACAAAGATATGATTTATCACTAACCCAAACATGCACACACAAGATATGACACATGACCAACACAGATACACACTAAGATATGACTAAACACATACACACACAAAGATATGAGACATGACTAACACGGACACACTAAGACATGAGACATGACTAACATGACACACACCAAGATATGAGCCATGGCCAGCACACACACACACACACACAAGCTAAGATATGAGCCATGGCTTCACGGAAAAACACCAAGAAATGAACCATGTCCAGCACAGAAACACATTAAGGTATCCATATGCTTGGGTTTGCTGTAGTCGGCAGACTCTTCTTAACGTGGGAATTATCAACATACGAGACGCAGGCCCCGATTAACTGTTCACATGTTTCGCTCAAACAATTGTCCGAAGATTTGAGAGTGCAGTCTGACTCGTAGAACGTTCCCTTGCATGTACAGTTCCCGGTTGACTGTTCACAGGTGTCTTTGAAACAGTTGTTCGGACATTTGAGAGTGCAGTCTGATCCGTAGTACGTTTCCTTGCACGTACAGTCTGTACTTTAAAAAAAAATATATATATATGTATACACACACACATACACACACACACACACATATATATATATATATTAACGTTCGTCCCCGATTTTGTTGGACAGTCTCAGAAATAAGCAAAAAAATCCCATGAAATGTAAAAAATATGACAAATGTCCCCGAAAACAATGGGAAAAAAAATGGTACCTCTATGTTAACACCTCAAACCAGACAAATAACGACATCTATTTAAATAGTCATGAAATATATTGTTGATGTTAACCCCTCAAACCAGACAAATAACGATAACCAGAAAGCTGCACATGCCTCATTTCTGCAGCACATCACTGTAGAAGCAGTTGGCAGGACAAAGAAAAATAAATTTTAATGTTTTATTTTATCTTTGCTTGGTCAGCGACATGCAGCCTGCTCAACTATCAGTAATCCTTTCAAGTGCTCAACGTGATAGAGAATCAATGTTTTGCTCATCTGTTTTAATGACAATTATGACACTATCTTTCTTTATCTAAAGACCAGGTTTACTTAATATATTAAAACTGGATCGCATCCAGTGGACTTTGAGCAGAACAGAGAATTATACCAAAATAAGGATATCAAAGACAAGAGGAACTTTCGTTGCACTGGGACACATACTGGAGTCCAAAGAAATTAAGTTAAATACAAAAATAAACATTTTCAATTCCAATATTAAGTCAATCTTATTATATAGCAGTAAAACACGGAGAACAAAAAAAAAATGACAATCATGAAGATAAAAACCTTCATTTAAGGATACTTACACAAAATAAAAAGATATAAATGGCAGGATAAAATCACTAACATAGACTTATGGAAATGTACCAGTGGATAAAGAGATACAGCGAGGACGATGGAGGTGGATAGGACACACACTGCGGAAACCATCTGATGGGATTACACAAGCCCTTTTTTTAATCCCCATGGAAAAAGACAAAGAGGAAGACCAAAATATTTTTGGAGAAGACAGATGGAAGCATGGATGAAGGTTATGGGCAAGAACACAATGATCTTAAAAGAATGCCAAGAAACAGAAGGGGCTGGAAAGTGTCTGTCGAAGACAGGGAGCTCAACAGGGAGCTGAACGGTAAAAGAAGATTAATTGTTTCATTGAAGTGGAGGACTGACTTCATTTGTTAGGACAGTATTTCTTGGGGAACGCGACCTGGAAGTGTGCATTATGAGCTAAGCATCTTTTATTTTCAAAACGCAGCACGTTGATTAGAAGAGTACGCACAATCGGGATGAACACGTTGCTGGGTTGTAGCAGATATAAGATTGTTCCACCTGCAGTCAAGTCAGTCCGTCCTAAAGTCTAGTGTCTATCTACTTGCTTGCTTGCATTCGCCCGATGACTTAAGGAGTGTACCTCGTCATCATCCGCCCTTAAAAGGACGTTAAGTAGGCGTGTCTGCGTTGTGTTGTGGTTTACAGTATAACTGTGATATTTGCATTTATATATACATATAATTATGGACATCAGAAAAACAAAAGGGAAAGACGATTAGAGGCCACAACGATGGGATTTCTTATAAGAATGTTGAGAGTTCCCTGACAGTTTAAAAGACCAACTAGCAAATTCTAAAGAGCCCAACTCATAAAGGAAGCTCATAAGAAACATCAGAAAAAAAAACAATCAACATTTTTCGGGTACATCATGAGCAGAATAAAATTGGAACAGTTAGTAACTGGCAAAATGAAGGGAAATAGAGACAGCGAACGACAGCGAGAGAAGATACTGGATAGCTTGGTGTCGTTTCAAGGAAAACAGTCACCACAAGGATTAATACTATGTACTGTGGATAGAGAATTGTGGATGGACATGATCACCAGCGCGAAATCTTATAGTCCGTGGTGATTATGATGATAGCTATTTTCGATTTAACCATGTGGCTACGAGGACCCTAGCACAGTCTCGAAAGAAACTATAATCTCACCTGTCATGCATGTCGTAAGAGAATACTACTATAACCTGTCATGCATGTCGTAAGAGAATACTACTATAACCTGTCATGCATGTCGTAAGAGAATACTACTATAACCTGTCATGCATGTCGTAAGAGAATACTACTATAACCTGTCATGCATGTCGTAAGAGAATACTACTATCACCTGTCAATAATGTCGTAAGAAATGACTACTATCACCTGTCAATAATGTCGTAAAAAATGACTACTATCACCTGTCAATAATGTCGTAAGAAATGACTACTATTACCTGTCAATAATGTCGTAAGAAATGACTACTATCACCTGTCAATAATGTCGTAAGAAATGACTACTATCATCTGTCAAATATTGTCGTAAGAAATGACTACTATCAACTGTCACTACCATCGTAATAAATGACTACTATCAACTGTCACTACCATCGTAAGAAATGACTACTATCACCTGTCACTAATGTCGTAATAAATGACTACTATCACCTGTCACTACCATCGTAAGAAATGACTACTATAACCTGTCAATAATGTCGTAAGAAATTACTACTATCAACTGTCACTACCATCGTAATAAATGACTACTATCACCTGTCACTAATGTCGTAATAAATGACTACTATCACCTGTCACTAATGTCGTAATAAATGACTACTATCACCTGTCACTAATGTCGTAATAAATGACTACTATCACCTGTCACTAATGTCGTAATAAATGAATACTATCACCTGTCACTAATGTCGTAATAAATGACTACTATCACCTGTCACTAATGTCGTAATAAATGACTACTATCACCTGTCACTAATGTCGTAATAAATGACTACTATCACCTGTCAATAATGTCGTAAGAAATGACTACTATTACCTGTCAATAATGTCGTAAGAAATGACTACTATTACCTGTCAATAATGTCGTAAGAAATGACTACTATCACCTGTCAATAATGTCGTAAGAAATGACTACTATCACCTGTCAATAATGTCGTAAGAAATGACTACTATCAACTGTCACTACCATCGTAATAAATTACTACTATCAACTGTCACTACCATCGTAAGAAATGACTACTATCACCTGTCACTAATGTCGTAATAAATGACTACTATCACCTGTCACTAATGTCGTAATAAATGACTACTATCACCTGTCACTAATGTCGTAAGAAATGATAACTATCAACTGTCACTACCATCGTAAGAAATGACTACTATCACCTGTCACTAATGTCGTAAGAAATGACTACTATCACCTGTCACTAATGTCGTAATAAATGACTACTATAACCTGTCAATAATGTCGTAAGAAATGACTACTATCAACTGTCACTACCATCGTAATAAATGACTACTATCGCCTGTCACTAATGTCGTAATAAATGACTACTATCACCTGTCACTAATGTCGTAATAAATGACTACTATCACCTGTCACTAATGTCGTAATAAATGACTACTATCACCTGTCACTAATGTCGTAATAAATGAATACTATCACCTGTCACTAATGTCGTAATAAATGACTACTATCACCTGTCACTAATGTCGTAATAAATGACTACTATCACCTGTCACTAATGTCGTAATAAATGACTACTATCACCTGTCAATAATGTCGTAAGAAATGACTACTATCACCTGTCACTAATGTCGTAAGAAATGACTACTATCACATGTAAAAAATGTCGTAATAAATGACTACTATCACCTGTCACTAATGTTGTAATAAATGACTACTATCACCTGTCACTAATGTCGTAAGAAATGACTACTATCTCCTGTCACTAATATCGGAATAAATGACTACTATCACCTGTCAAATATTGTCGTAAGAAATGACTACTATCAACTGTCACTACCATCGTAATAAATGACTACTATCAACTGTCACTACCATCGTAAGAAATGACTACTATCACCTGTCACTAATGTCGTAATAAATGACTACTATCACCTGTCACTACCATCGTAAGAAATGACTACTATAACCTGTCACTAATGTCGTAAGAAATGACTACTATCAACTGTCACTACCATCGTAAGAAATGACTACTATCACCTGTCACTAATATCGTAATAAATGACTACTATCACCTGTCACTAATGTCGTAAGAAATGAATACTAATACCTGTCAATAATGTCGTAAGAAATTACTACTATCAACTGTCACTACCATCGTAATAAATGACTACTATCACCTGTCACTAATGTCGTAATAAATGACTACTATCACCTGTCACTAATGTCGTAATAAATGACTACTATCACCTGTCACTAATGTCGTAATAAATGAATACTATCACCTGTCACTAATGTCGTAATAAATGACTACTATCACCTGTCACTAATGTCGTAATAAATTACTACTATCACCTGTCAATAATGTCGTAAGAAATGACTACTATTACCTGTCAATAATGTCGTAAGAAATGACTACTATTACCTGTCAATAATGTCGTAAGAAATGACTACTATCACCTGTCAATAATGTCGTAAGAAATGACTACTATCACCTGTCAATAATGTCGTAAGATATGACTACTATCAACTGTCACTACCATCGTAATAAATTACTACTATCAACTGTCACTACCATCGTAAGAAATGACTACTATCACCTGTCACTAATGTCGTAATAAATGACTACTATCACCTGTCACTAATGTCGTAATAAATGACTACTATCACCTGTCACTAATGTCGTAAGAAATGACTACTATCAACTGTCACTACCATCGTAAGAAATGACTACTATCACCTGTCACTAATGTCGTAAGAAATGACTACTATCACCTGTCACTAATGTCGTAATAAATGACTACTATAACCTGTCAATAATGTCGTAAGAAATGACTACTATCAACTGTCACTACCATCGTAATAAATGACTACTATCACCTGTCACTAATGTCGTAATAAATGACTACTATCACCTGTCACTAATGTCGTAATAAATGACTACTATCACCTGTCACTAATGTCGTAATAAATGACTACTATCACCTGTCACTAATGTCGTAATAAATGAATACTATCACCTGTCACTAATGTCGTAATAAATGACTACTATCACCTGTCACTAATGTCGTAATAAATGACTACTATCACCTGTCACTAATGTCGTAATAAATGACTACTATCACCTGTCACTAATGTCGTAATAAATGACTACTATCACCTGTCACTAATGTCGTAAGAAATGACTACTATCACCTGTCACTAATGTCGTAATAAATGACTACTATCACCTGTCACTAATGTTGTAATAAATGACTACTATCACCTGTCACTAATGTCGTAAGAAATGACTACTATCTCCTGTCACTAATGTCGGAATAAATGACTACTATCACCTGTCACTAATGTCGTAATAAATGACTACTATCACCTGTCACTAATGTCGTAATAAATGACTACTATCACCTGTCACAAATGTCGTAAGAAATGACTACTATCACCTGTCACTAATGTCGTAAGTAATGACTACTATCACCTGTCACTAATGTTGTAATAAATGACTACTATCACCTGTCACTAATGTCGTAAGAAATGACTACTATCACCTGTCACTAATGTCGGAATAAATGACTACTATCACCTGTCACTAATGTCGTAATAAATGACTACTATCACCTGTCACTAATGTCGTAATAAATGACTACTATCACCTGTCACAAATGTCGTAAGAAATGACTACTATCACCTGTCACTAATGTCGTAAGAAATGACTACTATCACCTGTCACTAATGTCGTAAGAAATGACTACTATCACCTGTACCTAATGTAGAAAATGACTACTATCACCTGTCACTACCGTCGAAAGAAATGATTACTATCACCTGTCACTACCGTCGCAAGAAATGACTACTATCACCTGTCACTAATGTCGTAATAAATTACTACTATAACCTGTCACTAATGTCGTAAGAAATGACTACTATAACCTGTCACTAATGTCGTAAGAAATAACTACTATAACCTGTCACTAATGTCGTAAGAAATGACTACTATAACCTGTCACTAATGTCGTAAGAAATAACTACTATAACCTGTCACTAATGTCGTAAGAAATGACTACTATAACCTGTCACTAATGTCGTAAGAAATAACTACTATAACCTGTCACTAATGTCGTAAGAAATAACTACTATAACCTGTCACTAATGTCGTAAGAAATAACTACTATAACCTGTCACTAATGCCGTAAGAAATAACTACTATAACCTGTCACTAATGTCGTAAGAAATAACTACTATCACCTGTCACTAATGTCGTAAGAAATGACTACTATAACCTGTCACTAATGTCGTAAAAAATGACTACAATAACCGGTCACTAATGTCCTAAGAAATGACTACTTGTCGCAAGAAATGGCTACTATCACCTGTAACTAATGTCGTAGAAAATGACTACTATCACCTGTCACTACCGTCGAAAGAAATGATTACTATCACCTGTCACTACCGTCGTAATAAATGACTACTATAACCTGTCACTAATGTCGTAAGAAATGACTACTATCACCTGTCACTATTGTCGTAAGAAATGACTACTATTACCTGTCACTAATGTCGTAAGAAATGACTACTATCACCTGTCACTAATGTCGCAAGAAATGACTACTATAACCTGTCACTAATGTCGTAAAAAATGACTACTATCACCTGTCACTAATGTCGTAAAAAATGACTACTATAACCTGTCACTAATATCGTAAGAAATGACTACTTGTTGCAAGAAATGACTACTATCACCTGTCACTAATGTCGTAAGAAATGACTACCATCCCCAGTCACTAATGTCACAAGAAATGACTACTATCACCTGTCACTAATGTCGTAAGAAATGACTACCATCCCCAGTCACTAATGTCACAAGAAATGACTACCATCCCCAGTCACTAATGTCACAAGAAATGACTACCATCCCCAGTCACTAATGTCACAAGAAATGACTACTATCACCTGTCACTAATGTCGTAAGAAATGACTACCATCCCCAGTCACTAATGTCACAAGAAATGACTACCATCCCCAGTCACTAATGTCACAAGAAATGACTACTATCACCTGTCACTAATGTCGTAAGAAATGACTACCATCCCCAGTCACTAATGTCACAAGAAATGACTACTATCACCTGTCACTACCGTCGTAAGAAATGACTACTTGTCGCAAGAAATGACTACTATTACCTGCCACTACTGTCATAAGAAATGACTACTATCACCTGTCACTAATATCGTAAGAAATGACTACCATCACCTGTCACTAATATCTTAAGAAATGACTACTTGTCGGGGTGTCCGGTTAGCGCAATCGATAGGCGGTTGGCTTACCACGGCAACAGCCGGGGTTCGTACCCTGGCGAGGACACCTGGGTTTTACTAATTCCCTAAAAATTAGTACCTCTGAAGTCGGAGTAAATCTGCCTGCATGGCGAGGGGCATCCTGTAATGGGATAAAACAGACTTTACACGCAAAATTCAGTCCCACAAAATTGAGTGGGTGGGACTTCGTCAGAGGTCAAAGCTGACGAAAGCGAACGAACGAACGACTACTTGTCATAAGAAATGACTACTATCACCTGTCACTACTGTCATAAGAAATGACTACTATCACCTGTCACTAATGTCGTAAGAAATGACTAAGAAGTTTCGGGTCTGGGTCTTCACAGATGCTGTTGAGTGCGAGCATCCGAGAGGAAGTCATCATGAGTACTTGCATTAGTGTGTGGCTAGGGGTTCTTCACACTGGGGATCTTTCTGAGGGTGGGATCTGAGCACTATAGATTTGTCTATCGTTTGTTCAATGATGATTATCTGTGGACTAAACTAAATTAAATATAACTTGTCAATTGTCTAACATTGCCTCCATATTGTTGGTTCTGCTGTATAAATTATTGCTCATTATATATATGCCATTACAATGTAATTACTATTCGCATTTATATATTAAAAACCATTTAATTTCATTTACATGTTAACTGTAAATGATTTCCCCTCTCCCCCAAATAACTTGTTCCCAATATTAACCCCCCCTCCACACACACCCAATCCCACTTTCCCCCAGCACAGGTATCGACGTCCTTCAGCAACATATCCCTAATTACATTGCACATTTATAGTACAGCAGATCAACAAATAATCAGTCTTAGATCCAGGAAACGTTCTTTCTCATAATTGGATAACACTAATATTTTGATAATAGTGAGATCAGGTTTGGACGAAACACTGCAGGTAAATTGATAAGAACTGTATTCACATCACTGGAGTATGCGATAGCCGGCAAATTGTTTTGTAATGAGTCTTCACATGTACTCTATACTGATTATGTTGGGAGAAGTTGTCAAGAGTTCGGTTATGTAAATTGTAGGATGAACGAGTTGTATCGAAGTGTCTAAACCGTTCACCAACTACCCACAGGAAACACTCTTATCTCAGTGTGTGAGTGTTTATATATACATATACACAAGTATATTTTTTTTCAGCCTTACACGTTCTGGTAAAGTAAAATTGTTAACGATTCGATTTATATTTCGTTACATATTTTATAAGTATTATTAAAATATGACTGGCTTATTATATATATATATATATATATATATATATATATATATATATATATATTATATATATATATATATATATATATATATCTAAGACATCCAAACATTTCTATGCCAGCTAAACAACAAATTATAAATAGAATTTTCATACCAACTTTGTGCTATGAAAGTCAAACATGGACCCTTTCTAAATCACATTTAAGAAAGATCAATACATGTGAGATGCGTCGCTTGAGAAAAGTAACAAACAACACAAGAAGAGATAGAATACCAAATGAAACCATAAGAAAAATAGTAGGAGCAAAAACCTGCCAAGAATATATAGAACAACAACAACTTAAATGGTTTGTCCACCTGGTCAGAATGAACCCTTACCAATCACCATCAAGGGCGTTCTTCTCGAGAATGCATGGAAAAAGACCAAGAGGAAGACCCAGAAGAAGATGGATAGATGCAGTGACAGAGACATGTAACAACAAAGGAAAATCACTAATTCAGACAATTCCAGCAGCACGAGAAAGACAAATGATATAAACCACGACACCTTTTAGGTATCAGTGAAAAGAGAAAAGAAGAAGATTAAAATATGGCTACCTGGCTAGTATTTGTGATTTATCGACGACTGTAATTATGTTTACCAATCGTTATTGGGGCCAAATTTAGAATAAAGAGAAGTACAGTGATCAGTAATCGAAGTTCCCTTAATATCCGCCACATTAAAAAAGTACTTATACCATACACTTCCCCATCATCATATTAGTACTATAGTTAAAGTTATATCACCCTTTTAATCTCGATCAAAAGAACCGTGTATCATCATTCCGCATAATCAAGGACACCGCATTCTGACCTTTACATTGTAAAACCTTCTGGAGTACTTGCACATTTCAAATTTAAAGGAGTGACTTTGGAGAAAAGAGTAGATTTGAAACATTTTTCTGATCCATCAAAATGGATGATCATTTGTGACAAATGTAAGTTCACTGCTTTATTTATATCTAGGTAGGAAAGGAGACCTGAGTTCGTATTTACCAAACACTTTGGATGAAGACCTGGAAGATTGCATTCTGGCTAGAAGTGTAGACAAGATCAGGGGCATCCAAGTTTAAATAAAGATAACTAAAGCTATTATGCAAACTATTGATCTAACGAAAAGTGCTAGTAAAATACTCCCACAGATCATCATGAAGAGGATAGAACATAATTTAGAGCAGGATTATATAAGATTTAGGTTTCACACGCAGCCGAGGTAACCGGGATATTCAACATGAGGAACATCCTTGAAAATGTAGGGCGTGCAACGTAAAATCTCCCACGTAGTTTCAGAGATTTCAGAAAAGTCATTTAACTCTGTACAGCGTCAGAAAATGTGAAGCATCATGAAAGATATGACTTTTCCAACACAACTGATACGCCTTATAGAATCGCTATAACACGAAGAAGAAAAAAATTGATTTATAAAGAATATCTCAAAGAAGAAAATGAAATATGTTGACCACTTTAAAAGACAAGTTGGTCTTGAAAGAACGAAACTAGAAAGCATGGTTCATGGAAAAAGGAGACACGTGTAGTCCAAAAAGATGGTTTCAGGACATCAAAGAGACCTCATAGTTGTTCGATGTATGATGAAGATAACCCGACCACTAAAAATGAAAGGGAACGTAAACTTGACAAAAGAGATCTGACTAGAGATTGCTCCACTTAGGCTGCGATAAAAACAGCATTCTGTACAGGACATACAACTAGATGGTCAATGATGATCAGGTGATTAATTGCTTAGCCAACAAAGACCAAGAACATGCGATTATGTTCAGACACGTGTTATAGTTAGGAGGTTTGTATAACAGTAAAAGTAAAGTAAAGAGCCCCGTCACGCCAAGTGGCGTATAGGGAATATGGCGTTAGTGTATACATTTTACAGACCTTCAGCACATGATTTTTGGGGTAATGTAATCAGTGTTACGCCCGTACCGCTTTACTTTCCCATAAAAAAATATGGTACCCATTTAAGGCTGGGTGAACCCCGTAGCCATCGGTTGGGATCGAACCCTACCTTTCGTCCTTTCTAGTCCAGTTTGTATAAGAGTGATGGTTAATCAAATGCTAAAGGAAGAACAAATGACTGTGTGTTTGAACCTTACTGCTGTCCCCACAAAGGTCAATACTATTTATGAAAAGGATGGTGAATACTAAATAAATACGATTCAAATTGAATTTGTTTGATAATTATTATTGCTAAAGATATTTAAATTTAAAACGGCATGCAAGTATGTTCCAGCGACTGAATGTGTTTCATAAAGTCGCGACCATATTTTTTTATTTATGTTACTATTAAAGCCGCACTAAAACTTTAAATCCACCAATCAGAATCAGCCACTGAGGCTCTCGCGGCGGCGCCGATCTCTGAGAAATCGCATTAGGTTAATCGTACGTTAACTCTTGCGTTTGGTAAAACAGGGACTAAATTTAGCCACCACATCACACGTACTTTTGAGTCAGGTCCACTTTGCATAACTGTAGAAGCAAAATCAATGCCAACGATTTAGGAATGTTCTTCGCATAACCGTTCCTCTCAAAGCTGGAACCGTGGCTTAATAACGTTTTATTTATTTTGTTTCCTATCGGTTTATATTTCTTTCTATTTTCTTAATTTTTTAATTACAAGATATTGCCACCATAACAACCCCCCCCCCCCCACCACCACCAAAATTAAAAATTGAAACTAAGCACTTCTTTTTATTCCTTTACCTCAATCCTTTTCCTTCCTTCCTTCCTTCATTACTTCCTTCCTTTCTTCTTCCTTCATTCTTCTCCTCTTTCTTTCTTTCTTTCTTTCTTTCTCTCTTGCCTATTTTCTATCTATCTATCTATCTATCTATCTATCTATCTATCTATCTATCTATCTATCTATCTATCTATCTATCTATCTATCTATCTATCTATCTATCTATCTATCTATCTATCTATCTATCTATCTATCTATCTATCTATCTATCTATCTATCTATCTATCTATCTATCTATCTATCTATCTATCTATCTATCTATCTATCTATCTATCTATCTATCTATCTATCTATCTATCTATCTATCTATCTATCTATCTATCTGTCTGTTTATCTGTCTGTCTGTCTGTCTGTCTGTCTGTCTATCTGTCTGTCTGTCTATCTAACTATCGATCTATCTATTGACTTTTCGAGCCGTAGCCGGCCCGTAGGGCATAGACCCAGATACTCCTTCTCTTATCTGAATTTGTATTCTAGCAGTATCAATCTTTGTAAAGATCTTTTATCAAATCTCGCAATTTGTCTCTGTTCTTTGCAAGCAACTCTATCTCATTGAGGGATTCGATTCCTGCTGCTCTTGCTCCTCTCACCAATGGTCTTCTCAGTGTCTCTCTGGGTCGGCCTCTTTTCTTATTACCTGTTGTTTCCTTCCCACATGAGGACTCGCTTTGCTATTCGGTTATTAACTCTTCTCATCACATGTCCAACATATGACCATCGTCTTTTCTTGATTACTGAAGATATTAGTGGTTATTGATTGGCGATTTCTCTAATTTCCTTGTTTGTTTTGAATTCGTTCCACGCTATACCAAGTATTTTCCTTCCAAGACATTTATTTTCGAATGCGTTCAACTTTGTTTCTATTTCTCTTGTTGTTTTCCAGCTCTCACGTGCATACGTAAGGGTTGATAGTACGTTTGATTTAAATAGTCTAAGTTTTGTGTTTGTGCTGATGAGTTTTGATATCCACAACTTTTCAAGGCTTCTGAAAGACACTGCTGCTTTAGCTATTATGATTCTAATTTCTTAACTTGTACTCCCTTCCTGATCAATGTGGCTTCCAAGATAGATAAAGTGATCGATCTCTCCCACTGGTTTGTTTTCCATGTATATTCTGTCAACTGTTGGAATTAATAAGCGTGTCATGACTTTAGTCTTTTCATGATTAATCTCAAACCCAATTTTGCTGGCTATTGATGATATTTCATTTGTGTTTTCCTGCATCTTTTTTTTCTCTCTTATACGTTATGTACTGCTGTGCTCTTGTTTCTAAGTTTCATTCTATTTCTAAGTTATTATTTTATTTTTCTGTAATTCCCTTGTTTATATTCCACAC
Organism: Megaustenia siamemsis; assembly: GCA_032433765.1. NCBI lineage: Eukaryota > Metazoa > Mollusca > Gastropoda > Stylommatophora > Ariophantidae > Megaustenia > Megaustenia siamemsis. The sequence continues at coordinate 65,650,889 of JAVIAB010000092.1, read as the reverse complement.
TCTATTTATCTCCAGTAAAAAAGTAAAGTACGCCCTCACGCCAACTGTTGTATAAGGAATATGGTGTTAGTGACCATAAATTTTACAGACCCTCGGCATATGAGTTTTGGGGTAATATGATCGGTATTACGCCCGTGTCGCTTTACTTTCCCAGAAAAAAAATACCGTACCAATTAAAGGCTGGGTGAACCCGGAAGCCGTCGTTTGGGATCGAAACCTACCCCTATGTCATGTGTAGTCCAGTTCACTAACCACTGAGTTATCGCGGCTCCCGTTTCTCTCCAGTACTTCTATTATTTTCTTTCTCCATGTCCAAGTCAATGTTCAACCTCTCCTCACCCCATCAATAATCAATCTTCACTTAACACATTTTTTTCCCTACTTCCCTCCCTGTTTTTCCTCACTCCTTCTTATACTTCCATTATTTGTCAATCTCTCATTTCCTTCTTTATCTACACCGCATTGCAAGTGTACGTCATTCCTAGAATCCTTCACTTCTTACTCCAATCCAAAAGTCCACATTCTTCTCTCCTTCCTCTCTTTAACTCCCACTTTTTACTTCATTCCCAATATCCGTATACTCCTTCCCCTCTCTTTATCTCAAACTGCTTAGTTTACTCCCGCTAATATCCAGCACATTCACCCTCACAGCTGACACTGAACGTCGCAGTTCCCTAAATAGAACAGCCATCACCGAGGTGACCATATAAATATCTGTCGCTTGAGCAGCTTAAAAGCCAAATGACCAAGGAAAAACAAGCCGCAACAGATTAAATGGGCCGAGGGATATCTAACTCGTAAAACTTCAGATATTTAGCACTCAGATTGTGACGGGAAACTGGTCATGTACGTCGAATACTAACTGGCAGATAGACGCGTGTTTCTAGAATAAACGCGCCTCTCGTAATGTACCTGAAACACTGTTGGGGTATTTAGCAGGCGAGAAATGCAATGTTTGTATTTATGGAATTATACCTCCAGTCCCTCTAGGATTGTGCTCCGCGATAAAAATGTACTCCAAAAGTGCAGTTACCCAGTCGGGTTTTCGGTGCACGGTTCAGATGGTTCATAATGGATGACTGGATGTGACGTGAATGGATATAATGTATAGTGGACTCAAGCCTTCTGAGACTCGTGTGGATTTACTGTCCTGAACATGCAGGGGCCAGAGGAAATGAGAGGCCTGACAGATTGGGTATGAGGATACGTTTAATGGGGTATATGGGTCATGAAAAAGAGAGACAAAGCAAGACCATTCACTTGACAGATTTTGGGTGAAGATATTTGAGTAGTCAAACTTCAAATCACAACACAATGAGCCTTCAATAAACATTGCGAGAATACCAGACCCAAGGGTCGACCACGAAAAAGATGGATCGATGGAATATTAGAAGCACTAAGAAACATAACAGTAGCAAAAGCGAACAGAAAGGTAAAAGACGTAAATTATCTCCCCTCGACGCTGAAAGGCAAAAGAGGAAGGAAAGACGAAGAAGAACTTCAAATCGGAGACAGCGGGATTTAGGCAGTCGGTTTGATTGAAGTTGAAGGACACATTGATAGGTGAAACTAATAGTCGAAGAACAGGAAGGCCTCAGATGAATTTGAGCAGGCAATTGTCGTGCCAATATGGAAACGGGAAAGGTAGCAAGAGAAATTGCAATCAATAGAGAGGTATTTCCATTCTCAGCCATGCGGGGAAGTTATAAGCCATTCTTATAGGAAAAAAAACTCAGACCATTAACAGAACTACAGTTAGTCGATTCTCAAATGGGGTTTAGAAAATACAGAGTATGTACTGACGCGCTATTCACCCTAAAACAGCTAGCAGAAAAGACCACAGAACACAACACATTTCTACATAGCTTTCATTGATCAGCAAAAAGCATTTGACGTAGTAAACAGAAAACATCCAGGAGTGATGTTAACAACAATAGGAGTAAGCCAACATCTAGCCAACCTAATTAAAAAATCTCTACATCAACAGCAACTAAACAGCCAGAACCGCAGCAGAGACTACACATACCACTTGAAAGTCAGATCTGAAAGCGGTGCGTACTATCTCGTCTATTGTTTATTACTTACATCGACTACATATGTAAGTTAGGCAACCAATCAAAGACAGAGGAGATTAACGAGCTTCTATTTGCAGACGATCATACATAATACATGGACGATAATACATGGACAAGTAGAAGACCTACAAATACACGTAAATTGATTTAACAGCACAGGCACTCAATACAACCTTAAAATCAACTTCAACAAAACAGAAATCATGAATAAAAAGAAAAGAGAAACAGACAATTAACGTAACGATGGACGGCAGACAATTAAAACAAGTGGAGAAATTTTAATATAAGTCTATTGATAAACGACAATTCACAAACAACAGAAATGGTCAAGATGCAACAAAGCTTGTCAAATCATCGGACAGCTATCACGACTATTGTCCAATAAGGAAATACCTCTAGAGGCAAAACGGGCACTCTACACTACTATCTTCATTCAAACGAAGTGCTACCAAAACCTAAATGTATGAACGATAAGAAAAATAACCAAACTGATGGGAAATGTGTAAGGTGAATGATAGGAAACAGCCCGAATTATAAAATCAGAAATGTAGAACTGGGAAAGAAGATAGGAATAATTCTCGCCATAGAGTACATAACGAAACAGATACAATAATTTTGTTACGTGCTAAGGTAGAAAGATCAAAACACAACACAACAAGCCTTCAATGAAAGTTGCGGTAACACCAGACCCAAGGGCAGGCCATGAGAAATACGGATTGATGGAATATTAGAAACATTAAGAAACATAACAGCAGGAGATGTCGACAAAAATGCACAAGACTGCAAATTATATCTCCCTTCAACGCTCATAGACAAATGAGAGATGAAAGAAGAAGATAACAAGTCTGAGACTGCAGGATTTATGAATCATATGTGATGGGGGTTGGAGGGCACTTTGATTCGTGAAACTACAACTGGACTGGGATTTAGGAAGCAGGTGTAATGGGGGTTGATATGAATGTCTAAATAAATAAAACGTGTATTTATTCAGTGAGCAAGGAGAATCATCAACAGACACTAGTTTCCACTAGTTGTCTATGCATTGAATTAAATTAAGTAAACTTGGAGATGACCAGATATGAATGATGTTGGCAATGAGAAAACAATTCATTCTGTCTTTACTGTTATTATCATCACTCGCTTGTTAGTGGATTGCGCTTAACTGTGGTTTGTACCTTGCTGTCTATGAATCTGTTGTCAAGGCGTTTAACCCGGTTGGTATCCCCGCCTTTTACTATTCCGTATGGGAAATATAATACATAAAACACTGTAACAACAGGGAAAAATGGGACGGAGAGATAGAAGTAGACAAAGAGAAAAGATGCTGGATGGTTTAATGATGTACTCTAGAATAGATTAATGGTGGGACTGTTGCTAAGCGCACAAGGTCAAGGTTATTGAGGAACGTCATATCCAAAGCCTCTCGGTATGGATCACAAACGTAAAGGGATATGCACAGGCGGAAACGTCAGTATTGTGTTGTTTTCCTTCCTTGTAAAGCTGTCATCATACTTTGGAGTGTTTACACACCCCACCACTGGCTCTAAAGGGATATGCAGTTAGTGTTCGTTTTGTCAATGACCAACGACACGTCTTACTGGTTGGTATCACGTCAGTCCGCCCTACTTTCCCATTTAAAAAAAATTGGATTGTACCAAGTTCCAGAGGATGAATGAATCCTGGAACCGTGTCCACTAAGATATTCATAGAATCTGTAGCTTAAACCCTTTCTGGTCTGTAACGAGAACACAAAACAGCGATGGCTTCTCTATCACTTATTTTTCTACCTAACAACTTCCTGTGGAGGAGTATAGATCTTCAAAAAACACTTTCCAAGCCGTTCTGTTTCTTCCCATTCTTGTAAGATCGTTCCATGGCTTCCCCATCATCTTCATCTATGTTTCCAACTGTCTTCTCCAATAATATTTTGGTCTTCCTGTTTGTCTTTATCCTTGAGGATTCCAAAAAAGGGTCTGTGTGTGCTCTCAGTTGGCTCCGCAATGTATGTCCTACCCAGCGCCATTGTCTTCGTTCTCTCTCTCTCTCTCTCTCTCTCTCTCTCTCTTTCTCTTACTTAACATCAACATATTTAACGATATTTTCTGAAATGACACTTTCCAGTCTTCCCAGTGTCATAAATTTGTACAAGACTTACTGAATTAGCCAAATTAACGGTATTAAGCCGTGCTTTGAATGTATAAAATATATATTTCTAAAAACATAAAATGGTTTAGACACTTGGGAAGCGTCCAGATGCGATAGAGAACGTTACGTCTAAAGGTGAATTTGCTAAAAGAACAAACAGAAAGAATCTACAGAGATTATAATATACATTCATTCATTGTCTAGCAAAGCTTCAAGGCAATAGCAGATTGATAACAGAATGAAGAATAGTAACAATGAAAAAAATATATGAGCCTCTTCCCTTCAAGTTTGTTACCGCGAGTTTAGACTAAAACATTGTACACCTCCAACACTGAAATATTGCTTTACTGAAATTATTATTTTCGGCTGGAGTTTAGATAGTACACTCTGACAGTAGTTTATTCTTTCCAACAAAGTTTCGATAGTTTTCAGGCTCAAAATGCATCAGTTGGTCGATACCTGGAAGTCATGACCTAGATTGTCCCAGTTACCTTAGAGCAGTGCTTCTCAAACTGTTGTCACCCGCGGACCCCTTTCTCTGCTGATCATAAACCGATGGCGCCGGCAGTTACGATTAGTTAAGTCGGTTAAACCCTCGATCCCTGATATGATGTATAAGACGATACATGGCTAGAGAGTTAATATTGTCCCGCAGAAACAGTGTATGTGCTATAATATATCGGGTCTATGTGGGTGCTTATAATTTGTAATAATTGATTAGGCACATAGCAATAGCCTTTGCGCGGTGCCCTTCCCAAAGTTTGGCGACGCCCCTGGGTGATGCGACGTACCCTTTGAGAACTACTCCATTGGACTGTTAAGAATCTAAACGATCGTAACACTTACTTCACTTACATCGGATGATAAGATTGTTTTCTTTTTGTTCTTTCGGTCTTGTAAAAGAGTGTCATATCATCATCTAATGTGTTTAATTTAGCTTACTGTTATAATGACTAGCTAAAAGCAAAAGAGCGGGGATTACAGTATCACGACGTGGATAGGTTTAGAATTTGTCAATTTGCAAACAGCAGCAAATAAATATATGGACGAGAAATATTTGCGTGTGTTGATGGTGTCCCAAACACGCTGAAAAATCGTGTAATACAAATATAGTACCCTAATTTCAATCAAATATAATTATTCATCGTCAGTTTATATTACTTCTTTCTTTGTTCATCTTTGTATTAGGGATACATTTTAAAGGACGCTTTGGTTATGTCAGCTATTAGAATGTGTGTGTTTAAATGATGAAGATATATATATATATACACTCGTATACATCTGTGGGTGTTTGTGTATATATGTATATATAAGAATTAGCAACCAAACAGGACAGTTCCAATATATAAAACAAGGAGTCAGACAAGGCTCTGTTCTGTCGCAGGTTTTGTTTTCATTTTACACTGAAAATATTATTATGAGATCAATATTCTATACAAAAGAAATTGAAGTCAATGGTCACAACATAAATAATTTGCGATATGCGGATGGCACAGTCATTATAGCAGAAACAGAGAATGAACTACAAGAAATGATAGACATAATAGTAACAGAAAGCAACAAGAAAAGTACCAGTCTGAATAGTAAGAAAACTGAAGTAATGGTCATATCGAAGAAACAATCATAACCATCATTCAGCATAAAAATAAACAAGACAAATCTGAAACAAGTGCAACGCGTCAAATACTTGGGGACAATAATAACATCCGATGGAAGATGCACCGCAGAAATAAAAAGCAGAATAGTTCAGGCCATAATGGCATTTCAGAAAAATGAAAAATATCTTATGCAACAAATCTGTCAAAAGAAGTGGGAAAGATAGTTCATCGTTGCTATATTGAGCCAATTCTAATCTATGGAAGCGATTAAAGGACAGTAAACAAACAAATGAAAACACGATTAAAGGCCACATAGATGGGATTTCTCAGAAGAATGTTGATAGTTCGTTGGACAGCTAAAAAGAACAACGAGAAAATTGTCAGAGGCCAAGACAAAAATGGGAGCTCCTAAAAAGCACCATAAAGAAACATATATATATACATATGATTTGCCCAGTTTTCAGGCCTTTTATTTGTTTCTACTAATACATTGAATTTGAGATGTAATTATAGAGAAAAGTGTTGTTAGTTGATGGGAGACTAAGAGAAGAACGTGAATTAGGTGAGAGCGGTGATTACAAAACGTACGATCAAACCACGAATCATAAATGGAGAATGCATGGTATGTTTATGTATAGCATGAAGCGTTTGTAACGTATGGCAAGTATGGTAAATATGGTAACACACAAATTGAAGGTGACAGGTATTCTCTACAGAAAGTGAAGGAGAGAGATTGAGAGTGATAAATATATAATAGTCTACTGTTATCATGAAGAAATCCAACAACGAGGATAAATTGAGGGGTAAGAGTTTGTGAAGACACTTTACAACGTTAGTACGAATGGTTTATGACATGAAAGACAGTCGACTTTATAGTAGTACAGCTTTTACTGGTAACTGTATATTAACATTGCTCGAAAAATTAATCAGGAAACACAAGATGGCTTCCATCAAGACAGTAACAGCCTTTACGTACAGACACGATTATATATATATATATATATAATTATATATATATATATATATATATATATATATATATATATATATATATATATACAGTTATCGCTCGCTACTTCGCGGTTCATTTATCGTGGCCTTAGTACATCGCGAATTGTTTGTTACACACACACGTATCATATTTATATCATTTATACATTATTTTATGTATGTTATTTATACTATTAATATTTTATTTACATGTTTGAAACTATTCTTTAATGTTCTAATGATAACATATGCACTTATATTGTTTTATATACACTTATTCATATTATACATACACAAAAAATGTACGTATGTTAAAATGAGAGGGTGACACTACTTCGCCGTTTTTCACTTATCGCGGCCGGTTCTGGTCCCTATTAACCGCGATAACTGAGGGATTACTGTATATATATATATATATATATATATATATATATATATATATATATATATATATATATATAAAATAGAGCCATCATTTATGCTTTCTACCGGCACCAGAATAATATTATTTATTATCTTCAGATGCATAAGGTCAAGTATTAAGAATGGGGTTTAACCGGGATACATAGCCAGGATATGCAAAACAAGGAGAAAGGAGCACATTAGAAGTCGATGTTGATGAAGATGGATAGAGAGTTAGAAACAGACGTTAATTATGTAGTCTGAGTTGGAGAAAGGGACGAAGTGACAGACAGGAATTGGGAAAAATGTTTCTAGATGGATGGACGGAACATCTGAGTAATTATTATCTTCGTGTGCCATGCCGACAGCCATAGACATTCATTCTCGTGGTTGTTTTTTTTATTTTCCTTCATATAAAACAGGTAAAGCTTCTTTTCATTGGGCATTTGATTTCATAACGGGAATACGTTCAGTTTAAACCAGTGTATTTTAAAGGTGAAGTTTTTTCAGTTTCGTCCATTCCTCATGATTGTACTTTACAAACGATTTCATTTTCGCGTCTATTAGAATCACTTCTTCGAAGATGAAACAAACTATATTCATGCCGTACATTCATTGTGCAACCATTAAAACATTTATCTCGCATGTCTTCTTTCGTAGTAAAGCTTTACATTTAAAAAAAAAGCTCAAATGCCCTTAATTTACTATATACGTAATATCGGGGAGCCGCGATAGCTCAGTGGTTAGTGAACTGAACTACAAAGGACAAGAGGGTGGGTTCGATCCTGATCGATGGTTTCCGGAATCACCAAGTCTTAAATAGGTACCGGATGTTTTCTGGGAAAGCGGTCCGGGCTGTAATACCGAGGAAAAATAAAAAAATTAAAAAAATGGTATGTAAGAAGCTTTACGTGATAAGTGGACGACACAGACTAAACAACGTTTCGGCTCAATAGGCCTTCATCAGGAACAAACAAAAAAAAAACACACACAAAACTAATAACGAAACAACCAAAACAAAAACAATCGAAATGTGTTAAAGAAAACAAAATAAATTAAACTATCCTGTCAAAACCAAAAGGAAATCGTAACCAAGTGCGGCTGTCGTGAACGTCGAGAAACGTGCAAAAATGTGCGTAAATGTACACAGAACCAGAGGAGATCACACAGGGGTCAGTGTGCAAACACAAAGGAGAAAGAATCGAATAGTAGACTAACAGGTATTCAAAAGGCGGTAAGAGTGAGATGTCTGAGAGTGGGGTACAATAAAAACAAATGAGGTGTAAGGAGCACAGAAAAAAAATGGTATAGAGGAGAAAACCGAAGTGTCTCATAAGGAACTAGAGGAGAAGAACTATAAAAAGCATGGCATAGTAATACCGACCACGTTACACCAAAAATCATGTGCCGAAGGTCTGTAAAAATTATGGTCACTAACACGGTACTAACACCATATTCCCTATACGCCACTTGGCGTGACGGGGTTCTTTACTTACGTTTTATATTTAATATCAATCACCTCAATGGTACACATTTTATACTTTCATTGCACTCAATTCTAATCGCATTACAAGGCATCATTAGGAAGTCTTTCCAGAGAAGGACGTTGCTGTCTTGGCGAAACTGGTTTCCCCTTGTCTTGTCGCGCTGCTTACTTCATTTAATGTAGCGTGTAAAAAGATCTATACACTTCTTTCATTATAATGTTTAAACAAATACTAATTTATGTAAATTTTATTTGTTTATTGCATTATCCAATTTTCGTTTACCTGCAGTTCTCTTTATATTAATTTTGCGTTGGTTCTTTTGTCTGCACAGAATATTTAATGGATTTCATCTATATTATCTATAGCATTTAAGCTGAAATGACTCAATTTTATTTCAAGTTTCCAGTGTTAACGATCATATCCGTAAGTTGAAAGGTTACAGCCCCTGAGTAGCATCATCTACATAAAACAGTTGAAGCTTTACCATACATGATTCACTTTCATTAGCTTTTATTATTCATTTGGCAATCACTTCTTCGTCTCTAATACACTGTCTCAATATATATACAGAGTAAAAAAAAAAAAGTAAAGTACCCCCTGTCACGCCAAGTGGCGTATAGGGAAATATGGTGTTAGTGACCCTATATTTTACAGACCTTCAGCACATGATTTTTGGGGTAATGTGGTCGGTATTACGCCCGTGCTGCTTTTACTTTCCCAGAAAAAATCCGGTACCCATTTAAGGCTGGGTGAACCCGGAGCCGTCGGTTGGGATCGAACCCTACCCCTTGTCCGTAGTAGTCCAGTTCACTAACCACTGAGCTATCGCGGCTCCTACTAATTTTTAGGGAATTAGTAAAACCCAGGTGTCCTCGCCAGGATTACGAACCCCGGCTGTTGCCGTGGTAAGCCAACCGCCTATCGATTGCGCTAACCGGACACCCATATACAGAGTATATACAGATTTTAGTTGGAACGGTCCAGAAGGCTTTATGGTAAAGTTGTAAGATTTGAATGCATATTTTTAATTTGTAGAAAAGTAAGCATCAGCTGATTATACTCTCATGTTCTGATCTTTGACATCAATAATACCAGTGTAAATATATCAGATTTTCAGAGCCCAGTCGTATATTACGACCACTTCAAGTTTTACGGAATGGGATGATATAGCTCTGGTAAGCCTTTTTTTTCTTCAAGAAAGCATTATATATATATTATTAATTATACCTTATATGCAAAGTGCGTTCAAGAAGCGTGAAGACTGAATTGGAACACGATGACAATTCTTCCAAACTTACATCCTTATGGAGAACACAAGATGCATTGAAAGTATGCAGCGACCCATAGTTGACTGCTGAGGTAAGGATAAGCGAAGGAAGAAGAGCTGACAAAGTTCGATCTCAACCTTCCTACTCAGACATCGCACTGATCATTCAGGTCAAACAATTAGGTATCCATGAAGAACAATAACTCATCGAATTTTGTGACGAATTGGGAAATGTTTAACGAAAGACGAAAGTAACAAATTAACTGTTTGGTGCAGTACATCATGCACAACATTCATTTTTTTCTCATGCATTTAATTGTGTCCTGGTCGGGACAGAAAATGCCAGAATAAATGTCAACAAGTATAAACAAATTATTCCACGTATAATAACCGCTATAATATCGCAGCTAATGAGGCAGTTACCGACGAAAGTTAATAATCTCAGCTCCAGGTGGTATAATATAAATAGGTGTGTACATGCACTGATAACCTGAGATGTAAAGCATACAACATGACCAAATACTGTCCACTAGTACCATAACATACAATGTTGAAAACAAAGAACACTAATTATCACAATTTGATGCAGATTAATCTAAAAGATAATCGCGACGATCAATACTCTCTCTCTCTCTCTCTCTCTCTCTCTCTCTCTGCGATCAAGACTCAGTCAGAGTAGGATTCCAGACTCTCTCGTGAAGTCAGCTGTCTGTTTAAGCGAATCGATTGCCCCATATAGTTGTTCTTCCAGGGAGGTGAGCGTGGACCACAATTGCTCTTCTCAGGTCTGTGTACTGGGGGCAATCCTGTAGAACATGTTTTGTAGTCATATTGTCCAGTGTAGAGTGGCATAGGCTTGTTGTGTAACAGTGAAGCTGGTGGAAGCTACCGCTTCTCAAATAGACGATAGCAGTATCATATAGTGGCGACCAGCAGATTTAACTATAATGATGGTATTTCAGTATAACTAGTGAGTCAGAAGTTTAGTTACAGTTAGTCAGAGTGAGGAAGGAGAGAGGTAGAATAGAGGACGACACGATGAGAGTTAAGAGCCCATGGAATTTTCCATGCAACAGAAGATAGCGCAGTGTCTGCAGGGGTAGGGGTAGGACACCCACCAAACTAAGTTAGATGTCCATGCCAGGTTCACAAGAGCAAAGTTGTTGGAAAGGACCAGGTATGACTAGTAACATGCAACGACCTCGTGGTGTTATTGTCAGAGCTCCACGAGTGTCCATCATGTTCACAACAACTAGTAGTTGTTATTGTGATGAGCAGGCGTTGATCCCATGACTTTGGCCGGCTGATAAATAAGTGGTCATCCAACTTCCAGGAGAGGTCATTGTCATGAGGTAACATTATGTCACCAAGTAGGCGAAAAACAGGATGCTTTGTCCAAATTTGGGAAAGTTCAGGTGAGTCACAGATGGTGGACACTGGACACGTAAACGTTGAGTGACAAATACTTGGATCATAGGGTCGCAGGGGTGCTCGGCAGCAGCTGATTGGCTGCTGAGCCTCAGGTGGAAGAGAGAGTTGAGGAGTATTTAAAGTCCGGCACAAGAAGAAAGAGAAGTCAAGCCAGAGAATTAGAAGAAGTAGAATGTAGACTGAGTCAGTTAAAACGGCTTCGGCCGAACTGCTAAAGGCAGTTAGCCAGTTAACAGTTAGAGTCAGAACAGTTAGAAAGTTAAGTTAGAAGTGTAGTAATAAGTTTTTATGGAGTTAGCAAGAACAGTTAGAAATATACAAGTTACAGTCATAAGTCAGTGATAGATTATTAAGACACTAGAGAAGTTAAGAGTAGAAGTCTTGAGAGTCAAGTCAGTAGAAATTGACATTGATAGAAACTAGATAAAGAAGTTGACAAGAATATTATGACAGTAGTAGTGAAGTGATGAGTTCCACTTCCAAGTGTTTCAAGAATTGTGTGTGTTCATTTACATGTCGTAAGTAGATAAAATTTAATAAATCGTGTGGCATTAATTAAACGTCGCATCCAAGACTATAGATCATGTGTGCCATCAGAAAATCCAATAAATGTGATTATCATTATATATTAAAGAAAACGACTCTGTCATGATCTTATCAGTTACATGTAGTAACATCAATGTAATGACAGTAATGTGTTGTCAAGATATATACCATACCACCAAGAACAAGACGAAACTATAACAGTTGTACCAATTTTGAATTTGGTGAACATGTGATTTCCCATTCTATTGTGGCCAGTGCGTAGGCTAAGTATGATGACTTGATCCCTCCTTGATAGTTGGTGGTATCCGTTACTCTCGTTATGCTTTGGGTGTTCTCGTTTCCATTTGTCATGGAACTGACCTTTGAGGATGGATTTGGCTTCATCATAACTGAACGGATGGTTCTCTTGTGGTAATTTCCCTCCCTCTTTACCTAATTTGTCTGCGCGTTTGTTCCCGTGTATTTTACAGTGTGATGATATCCACTGCATGACTACTCTCTGGAATTTATTGCATAGTTGGTCCAGGGTTGTTCTCAAGTCATCTAGTTCATTGTTCTTGGGACTTTTAAGAGCTTATAGTACTGACAGTGCATCAGTCAGAATCACCAATTTATTGTGCATGTTATGTTTGTGTTGAGTGACCAGTGTTGCATCATCTCTGATGGCCTCAGTTTCTGCTTTAAATTTGTTTGAGAATTTTCCAGTAGCTATTGACTTGGTGATCTCGTCCTGATTATTCAGCGTCAAGAACACACCTACTCCTCCATTTCTGGTGGCATTTGTAGCAGAGCCATCTGTGCATAAGTGGGACCAAGAGTCCTGTGGGCAGGTATCGTGTATGTGTTTTTCTGCTACGTGTTTTCTTTCTGTGTCTGATTGGGTGCCTTTTTTCATGACTCCTGTTATATTTTCATTAAGTTCTGGTATTTTATGTTTTCCATGTGGAGACATATCAGATGGGCCCAAGGGTTTCGATATTGTTTGGGAAAGAACTGGGTCTCCAGTAGTTAGTTCATTGGCGATTGCAGCGAAGCTGCTCCTCTTTAGTCGTACAATTCCGGAACCAGTTATTCTTTGGTGCATGGGGTGGCTAATGAGCCTTCTATATTTCTCCGCTTGTTGCAATACTTTAGTGACCCGTCTGTCATCTAAGGGTTGTAAACCTGTTACTGTTTCTAGAGTCTTGATAGGTGTATATTTCATAGCACCAGTGATGATACAGGCAGCTTGGTTCTGTGTTCTGTTAATTTTGCGAAGGCGTGATTTGGAAGCCATAGCCCAGGCTGTGACTCCATACTCTAGAACTGGTCGAACTCTTCTTACGTATAGTCTTTTCAAAATATTACTGTCTGCCGCCCAGTTGGTTCCTTTCAATTTCTTCATAATATTTGTTCGTTTTCTGGCTTTTTTCCTTGCTCTGTCTATCTGATTTTTCCAAGTCATTCTGCGATTCATGGTGACGTCAAGATATGTTGGGTTTTGGTCAATAGGGAATGTATGGTCTTGCAGAGAGTGTGTTTCTTGATTGGCTGAAAGTTGTATTTGTAGTTTTTTTTTCGTTGATTGGTAAGAACCAGGTAGGTGTTCGTCCATTTTTCAAGTTCACCTAGGGCATCTTGCATCCTGGGTCCAACCACCGACATACTTTTCTCGCGAGCCCATAGCGCCAGATCATCTGCGTATATTGCTGAGTGTATTCTGGGTGGAATGTCCATTAGAACGTCATTTATGAAAATTAAAAAGAGTATTGGGGACAAGACTCCGCCTTGTGGGACACCTTGTTCGATAGAGACCTTCTTACTTAGTTGACCTTGAACGTGTACTCTGGCCGTTCTATCCTGAAGGTATTGAGAGACCCAATTGAATAAACGACCCTGGATGCCAAGTCTAAAAAGCTTGTTCTTTAAATACCTGTCGCCATACCCCATCAAAAGCCTTCTCCATGTCGACCCATACTGCCAGTGTATGTTTATTTTCTTGTAGAGCATCCTCTATTTCCTGTGCAATGTAGGTGGCCAGGTCCTCAGTTGATCTGTGCTGACGGAAGCCACTTTGTTGTGGTACGATTTGTTGTTTTGTCTCCAAATGCCACATAAGTCTTCTGTTAACCAGCCTTTCCATGAGTTTACTCAGGCAGCTCAGTAGGCTAATTGGTCTATACCTTCTTGGGTCTAGTGGTCTTTTCCACCTACGCTGGAGGATGGGCACCATAATAGCTTCTTTCCAAATTGCCGGCACATGACCTCTCTTCCAGCTAGCATTTATTATCCTTAGAAGCTGGCTCTTGGCTTTCTGTCCCACATTTAGGAGCATTTCGTTGGAGATTACATCTTTACCAGGGTAACTTTTGAGCTTCAATCCTTTGAGGGCAATATCTAATTCAGTTGGGTTAAAGATGGCCGTCTGATGCCCTTCTCGTACTAAAGGCATGTGTTTTGCATCTTGGTTTTCCCGTCTTGCAGCTTTCTGTTTATCTATTGGAATGTTTATTCTGCTAATGTTTTTGTAAGTCTCTATCAGTAGATCTGCTGCCCTTTTGCCTGTGAGGATGTTCTGATTGTGCGCTAATGATATTGGAGGACGGCAGTTGTTTTCGTCGCTCCAAGCTTTCGCAAGTTTCCATAGTTTATGACCATTTTTGTCTAGATTAAGGCTCTCTGTTTTGTCTATCCAGCTCTGTCTTGCTGATATTATGACCTCACATCTGTATTTGGCCAAGGCTGCTTTGTAGGCAATGTTGCTCTCTGTGCTGTGTGGTATTTCAGCTAGATCTCTGGCCGAATCCAGTTCCTCTTCTAGTCTCTGTATTTCCTTGCTCCATTATGGCTTGTAGTTTCTTCTTGCTGCTCTAGGAATGGATTCTTTAGCAGCTCTCAGGATTCCATTTGTTAACCGCTCTATCATATTATTGACCTTCTTTTCATGTGTGTTGATAGGCGCAGTATACGAGTATGCATCAGTGAGCCTTGCACACTCTGCCCAATCTGCTCTCTTATAGTTCCAGCGGGGAAGAGGTATTTGCAACTCCTGTTTGTGAGCAAGATCCACTGAAAGTTTGACTGGTCACTATCTTCACGTTGGTTCAGCAACTTTTATGTTTATTTTGATAGATATGTTTCCAGTTGCAAATGCTAGGTGGGGAGTGGAAGTTGTTTTCCATCTTCTTGAATAGAAGGTTGGGGGGTGCTCCCTAGAGTTTATGAGAAATAGGTTGTCTATTTCCCATTCTTCCACTTCTTCACCTCGAACATTGGACTCCTTATATCCCCATCTTTCAGAGTGGCTGTTAAAGTCTCCTACTACCTGATACTTTGATGGTGTTATTTCCATTGATTCCGGTTTCAGTAATGTGTTATTTGAACAGTATATATTAAATATCCTTATACTAGCGGAGTTAATGTATAGGTCTGTACCAATGATCTCTGCCTCTCCGTTTGTGACTACATCTATCAGTTTTGCTTGGATGGAATTTTTAATAAGTATAAGAATCCCACCCTTGTGACCTTCCCTGTCTTGTCTAAATGTTTGGTAGCCCCTGATCATAAATCTGTGCTGAGGATTAAGATGAGTTTCCTGGATGCTGGCAACGTCTATCTCCTCTTCTGCTAGTCTGATTGTTAGAGCTTGTTTTTTGTGGTATATGCCCTCCGCATTCCAGTGGTATTATATTCAGCTGTTTCTTGAAGCCTTTCCGGTCAGCAGTAGTTTCTATCATACTTAGAGTCTGTTAGATCCAGTCTGATTGATTACTTGTTAAAACGTTGCACTGTGTTCTGCGCCAGTGGCCCAGTGCATCCGATTTCAGCCAATATTTTATTCAGGTTTGCTTTCCTTAGCCTTTGATTGTCCTGCAAGGCAGCAGATTGTCTTTTCTGTAATGAGATTCTGCCCTTAGATGGTCGGCCCTCCCAGGTTTACGAGCACCATCTGCCCAAGCTTGATGTAGTAATTAGTTGGTGATTAGACCATCACCATCCCACATCAAACAACAGACTATAAGACCCTCATAACTATCACGAACTTCTGGGAGTCTCACCAATGCTGACAAGTCATGTTATGACGCAAGTATTTTAAAATAAAAGTTCTACCAGATATGTACGAATATATGATGAAATATGTAATTTACTATTTGGATAGTTTGTCAAATAAGGTGTTGATCTCCTCATGCGTTAGTAGACGCATGGTTGTTTACTAATTTGGTTCATTTAAGATAGCGTCGACAAAAATCAGAGTGAAATGAATCTCCATTGTCGCCAACCTTCGATGCAGGGAGAAAGCACGACAAGATTGTGTTCTGAGCTTATACTCCAGGCATTGTGCTAGTAAAAGCTAAACTTTAACGGCCGCCGTTGAGAATGAACGAAATTTTGCAAATTCAGATCTTGGCCGTTGGGCTTTGTTCAAACGTAAACAAGCGTCCATCTTGGTGCGTCTCCTTGGTGCTTGATCAATACTACACTGAATGGTCTTTCTTCTGTGGAAGTTTACTATCCAATTCAAATATGGACGTTACCATTCCAAAGACAAACATAGTCATCTCTTCTACTTCTTCCTTTTTAGCTCCCAGTGGAGCATAGGTCTTCAACAAACACTTTCCAAGTCATTCTGTTTTTTCTCATTCTTTTAAGATTATTCCATGTCTTCCCCATCATCTTCATCTCTACTTCTATCTGTCTTCTCCAAGAATTCCTTGGTCTTCCTCTTTGTCTTTTTCCCTGGGGATAAACATAGTAATAGTTTCTACTAAAATGTGGACAAAATGAATAGGAAAACATTCACAAATTACGGGGGAAAAAAATCCGCTGCGCTTGGACATTAGAATATGAACCTCTGCACTAACAACTTTGCTGCCGTGGATTCAAGAATGCAGTAAGATATGATAACATGGAGAATGATGCTATTAGATGAAGATTAGGTTTAACACTAATTTGGAAATAAATACAATAAGATCCAGACACCATTAGGGTTTAGACATTAATCACTTCTACTCGCTTAAGAAAGAGGGTCATTAACAATGAGAACAAAGGTTGTAAAGAAAAGTCATCCCCACAATGTATGAATGAATTTTAAAAGTCACAAATTAGTTTGCATACAGCTGTAGTTTTCTTGTCTTTCTTTCGTTTTTTTTCTATTTTTGTTCTTCTACAATCTACAATTTGCCATATGAGTCTAAACCAACGAAAGTTATCGTCACTGATATACCAAAGTCTGACGTGCTATGTTTAGTTTATTCTAATGAAGAGATTATCTGAAATAAAAACGCAGACCCAAACACCTAGCGGCGACTGCTCTGGACAAGCGGCCTTTATTCTCCGATCGTATCAGGCAGAACTCTGTAATGGGAAAATAAATATAGTTTTTTTAATTTTTTAAAATAGATGATCTATATTTTCTAGGCCAGCGGTACTTGGGCCTACATCTTCAAACATCGTGATTGTGGATTAAATGCCTCCATCCTCTTTATGTACCTCTCCAACATTTCTGAGTTTGTGTATGAAAACCACACGTATATCCCTAAACCGGTCATTATTTGTTCGTTACTTGTTATTATTGTGTATTTCTGTCCCTGTTGTATAGCTACGTATAGCTCTAGTTCATATATATGTGCAGTTGTTTTAGTAGGATATTATTGACGCACTGTTTTGGATGTTATTTATTAAGGTCATATACTCGTATAACATAATATATGTAACATAATATGTAAAATGTAACATAATATACATAATATTATCATTTTTTGGCCATGTAATGAGAAGGGAACAGCCGGAATATATTGTGACAACTGGGAAAATTGAGGGACGAAGAGATGGAGAGAAGCAAAGAGAAAAGATACCAAACAGCTTAAGAGAATGGCTATGCTGAAGATCAACAACAGAAATGATATATAACTGTCGTGATCGAAAGTTGTGGAGAGACATGATCACTTACGCCAGCAGGGACTTGATGATGACTCGTATAACTTATGAAGTTTATTTACGAGATAATCAAATAATCTTTCCACTGCATTGATAAATATTAATGTTTTAGTTTTGAAATGGTAACATCGTTTTACAGTTCTCTGTATTAACTCATTGGTTGCGGTGTTCTCTGACTGAATTGGTTTTGACTTTTTTATAAATGTCATTACGGCATTATCCAATTTAAGAGGCTGCCGTGGTGAACGTATATGACACAACAATAAAGACTGCTTGCCCAGTGCAGTCGGCACGAGATATTAGCGTCTGAGATTTTATTTCACCCCCTTCACTCCCTGCCCCTCGATTAGTGGGAAAACTTAGAACCTGCAGTGATTCTATCCCGCTTTTCCTGGTTTGGAGTAGGAAAAGTTACATGTTCGACCACCCAGAGGATTTAATGTAAAGTCTTGGCTATTCATAGGGAGCCGTGAGAGCTCAGTGGTTAGTGAATTGGACTACAAAGGACATGAGGTAGGTTTCGATCCCAACCGACGGCTTCCGGGTTCACCCAGCCTTAAATGGGTACCGGATTTTTTCTGGGAAAGTGATGCGGCACGGGCGTAATACCGACCACGTTACCCCAAAAATCATGTGCTGAAGGTCTGTAAAATTTATGGTCACTAACATCATATACGCCACTTGGCATGACGGGGGCTCTTTACTTTACTTACTTGGCTATTGATACCATACATCAGTCTGATGGTAGCAATATTTAGAAATTGTATTGGTCTTTTGTTATGCAAAATGTACTTGGGTTTCAGGTTGTTAAATAAATGCCATTGGCACTTAATGCTATAAACAAAAATAAATCTGAGCATTCATGAGATATAGCATTAAAAGGGTATTATCTAAACACATGATTCTGGGTTCCTCGTTATGAGCAGATGAACCTGTTTGTATATTTTATTCTATTGTGAAAGAAATGCTTTTAAAAAGCAAAACGTAAATATTTTGCGCGTGTGCTGTTGTTGAATAAACAAATAGACCCAACCTGTTTATTATATAAATAAGTTTTACCCTAACTACCTAGCTATTTACAGTCGAACAATTTGTTATAGTCGGGTTGTTATTTGTTATTGTCTTGGTTATTGTATTCATACAATAGAAAACATGGCAGAACTGAAACTGTGTTCAAATTGAGGATTAAGTGTTTTTTTTTTTTTAATCTTATCAAGGTTGTTTTCTATAATAAATAAATGTAAATATATAAAAAGAAACTTCTTTAAAATGTGAAATACGAAGATTCTTACATAAATTTGAGTTAAATACATAATTATTTTCGGAAGGAATTAATGATGTGATTACAATTGAAAGTGATTTTAGTAAAATTAGCAATATCGAAAGAACATGTATCTTCATGGCACTTTCCCGGTACTGAGGTCTGCCGGTGTGACTGTAGGATCTCAGAATAAAAGCCGCTTGCCCAATGCAGTCGCCGCGAGGTTATGGTTATGGAAGGCCCCGGTATCACTGCAAACGAATTAAAATCCATACTTGCTCAACCGCCCGTGCCAGTGGAATCTTCCTAATTACTAACTCATCTCCTAAACAAAGAGTGGTAGCTGTAGTCCCAATCATAGCAGTCTCAGCACACGCCAAAAGGCATAAGGCAAAACCGCACAGAAAGTGAATACAGCCAATTGTTCCTTGTCATACGATATCGTCGTTCATTGTAAACAATCGGAATATCGAAAAACGGTCAAAACGGATGAAACACACAGCTTACGGTGTGCACAGAACACTTAACTCAGTAGCTCCTGCAACAAGCGCGCTTGGAATATGAGGAAACTGCAACAAGGAACACTTTTCAGACATAAACTTTAATTGTTCCTGCCGCCTATTCGCCATTTTGACCGAAAATTCAAGTTCCCCCTAAAAATTATTATCGTCATATTTTTACAAATGTATAGCGTTTGATGTTAGGACATCGTTTTTGACTCCAATAAATTTGGGTTATAGCAGATGTCCAGAGATTCTGGGGCAGTTGGTGAAGAAATATAACCATTCTGTTCTGGTCTTCCCATTTTTAGTTAACCGACAAGCTCTATTGAGGTTTGATCCAGAAACATCATATTTCAAGGGCAATGAAATGGCTGACTGACTACTTTTGACAAAATGTCAGACACTGGGACTATAGAATTATTGGGAGGTGCCTCTTACAAGGTGTAGAAAAGGCCTGACCAATAGAGGACTGAAGTCAATCAGGTATTACTTGTGAGTCTTATGTAAGGTCAATGCCAGAAAAGACAACATAAGTAGAGTTTTTGGACGTCAGACGGTCTTTAGACAGCCTCTAAGCAGATGTTTGGAGGGGGGGGGGATCAGTCCACATGCGCAAGGCGGGAACCGCAATAGCTCAGTGGTTAGTGAACTGGACTACAAAGGACAAGAGGTAGGGTTCGATCCCATTCGACGGCTCTCAGTTCACCCAGCCTCTAATGGGTACCGGATATTTTTCTGGGAAAATAAAGCGGCACGCGCGTAATACCGACCACATTACCCCAAAAATTATGTGCCGAAGGTCTGTACAATTTATGGTCACTAACACTATATTCCCTATACGCCACTTGGCGTGACGCGGGTACTTTATATTTATTTTTTACATGCGCAAGGCAAGTATCTCAAGGGAAGCTTCGGTATGTGAGAAAGCTGATAGGGTTAATATCCGTATATTTGTGCCTTCTTTCAGGGAAATAATTCGCATACATACATATACATATATATATATATATATATATATATATATATATATATATATATATATATATATATATCCACTTTTATGTCATTATTCGTTTGTCTGTCTTCTTTCATGAAAATAATTCGTATATGCGACTTCTTTCTTGGCAATAATTCGTATATGTTTGTCTACTATCATGTCAATATTCGTTTGTCTATCTTCTTTCATGACAATAATTCGTATATGTATCTTCTTTCTTGGCAATATGCGTATATCTATGTCTACCTTCATGTCAATATTCGTATATCCGTGTCTTCTTTCATGGCAATAATTCGCATATATGTCTACTATCATGAAAATATTCTTTTGTCTATCTTCTTTCATGATAATGATTCGTATATGTGTCTTCTTTCTTGGCAATATTCATATATCGGTGTATACTTTCATGTCAATATTCGTATACCTGTGTCTTTTTTTCATGCCACTAATTCATATGTTTGTGTCTCCTTTCATATCTGGTTACGCATGGCAGTGTCTCCATTAATGTCAATAATCGCATGTTTGTGTCTTCTTTCATGCCAATATTTGTATGCTCGTGTCTTCTTTCGTGTCCATATGTGTATATCTGTGTTCTCTTTCACGTCCATATTGGTATATATGTGTCTTCCTTCATTGACACGTAGTACTGTAAGAGTTAAAAAAAGAGAGAACGAATAAAAGCAACTGCACATTCTACCTCCCTAATCCTTGTATCGTATAGGCGTTTAAATGGGAATAAGGTTTTAGTGTCTATAATTTGTGACCTCTCTAATCCTTGTATTGTATAGGTGTTTAAATGGGAATAAGGTTTTAGTGTCTATAATTTGTGACAATCACAATGTGTTATGATATGTATCAGCATTATACCAGGTTGCCTCTATTTCGTCATCAGTAACAGGCACCAGTTTAAGGCAAAGTGGGCGGAGAAGTTATCGAACCCAGCCTCTCGCTTCAGTAGACTAGTTCACTAGCCATTTTTGCTGCCACTACTCCCAACTTTCTCTCGGTCTATTGCATGCAGCGGCACATTTAGATACGTATTTGATGACTGTGGGAATAATAGAATGTATTTGATGACTGTGGGAATAACAGAACGTATTTGATGACTGTGGGAATAACAAAACGTATTTGATGACTGTGGGAATAACAGAACGTATTTGATGACTGTGGGAATAACAGAACGTATTTGATGACTGTGGGAATAACAGAACGTATTTGATGACTGTGGGAATAACAGAACGTATTTGATGACTGTGGAAAACAAACGTATTTGAACTGTATTATTTGATGACTGTGGGAATAACAGAACGTATTTGATGACTGTGGAATAACAGAACGTATTTGATGACTGTGGAAATAACATAACGTATTTGATGACTGTGGAAATAACAGAACGTATTTGATGACTGTGGGAATAACAGAAGTTAATCACCTTCCTACGCCAGTAAAGACTGTACAAAAAAAACTAATAAGAACTAACCAATTAATTTCATTTATTTTATTAAGCCATGTTTATTCTGCAGAATGGTAAACTGAACGATCCGCTTCTATTTCAACTTTGAGCCCGCCACATGAAAATTTGTAGCCCTAGGCAGTTGTCCATATTTCCTAAGCGTAAATACGGATTTGGTTATAAGAACATACACGAAGTTGGTGCTTGTAACCGTTAGGACTTTATTGATTCCCTCTTTTCTTCAGTTCTCGATGAGCAATTCCTCGTTGCTGATTTTGAATTGTGTTGTTACTCTACGATTGTTCAAGGACATATTTATGTTAAAGCATGAAAACCTATACTCAATCTTATATTTTGCACCTGCGCACACACAGAATGACTGAATGTATTAAAGTCACACAAGTCACACACGTCACACAAGTCACACACACTTTTAATTTGTCTTGTTTAGCTTATGCACACAAAAAAATAATGCATTATTGAGAACAAATAAGACATGTTAAAAAAAAAAAATAAGAAATACAATACATAACTTGGCATAGCTAGAACAGAATGAAAATGATGTCACTTTCGTCGTCTAAAGATCAGTTCCTATGGGGATTCCCAAACAAGCGCTGAGCCCTATTTCTAGTAAAGGGGAATTATTCATGAGTAGAAGATCTGGGATTATGGTAAATCTCTGGTGTCTCCTCCTAGTTTCATAGCCATTTTCGTGTTCAGTGCGCCGGATTACGGCCCTTCTGTGTGCGTGTATGTGTGTGATCCATCAAACTATGCCATGTAAAAGGCTTCATAAAAATACAGGACTCAGTTTTAACGAGTTTTTTTGGTTGAATTTGTTGACATTATTATGTTTCTCGCAATATTTGTAAATAAAGTGTGATATGTCGTTACATAGATATATACACAAGCACAAATGTAGTCATAAAGTAAGATGTGCAATTCAGCATATACGAATCACAAAATGACACAAATTCTAACATATAGATTCAAAAAGAAAATGCATAAGCAGATAAATACAAACGTTGACACAAACGCATATTGATACTTACAAACAAAATAAATTTGATACGTGTATGATGCCAAGGATGTCACGTGATTTATATTAGTGAGTCTGGGATACGTTTAGCGTCAAGATTTTGTGAACACCTTCGGGGTTTTCAACAGAATACTGGTGCTCCAGTGATGTCCGATTTCAATTCTTCAGAACACATGGTCAAAAACGACTTACTTTTCCACTCCGGTGACCGCAATCGATTCGCCTTGGAGAATCACCTTATAGTCCAATTAAGTTCATTGACCTCACTGGCATAAATGTATCACACTTATACACATAGTTTCTCTGTAGCTGCTCTTTCCCTATTGCATATTCTACTCATCTCTGCTCATGTATGATTACATTAGTATATGCAAATGCTACGCTATTCAGGACTCTCAACTAGACCACACTGCGATACTTTGGCTTTTCCCTATATCTCTTGTGTTTGGGCTGCTTACCTTTGTGCAAGCTGATACCCTTTTCACCTGCATTATACAGTACCTTACCTTTTAGATGTTTTTAGTGAACCCCACACTGAGAAATCCCACTCTTTCCTATTTTCAAGTACCCTGTATTCTTCTGGTCGATTTCTTGTGCTTAGTGTATGCACATTGTCCATATATACGGCTACACCTGTACGTATGCGTGCATATGCATGTCAAAAAGTGAGCATTACATACCCAGAAGTGTCAACACCTTGGTCCATGTGCATATACTAAGCATGTATATGTGCGGATATATATATATATATATATATGTATTTATATGTACATATGTATGTTTGCATATATGTATGTATGTATGTACGGAGATATATATATATATGGGTGTGAATATATATATATATATATATGGATGTATGTATGTATGTATATATATATATATATATATATGTGTGCATATATATATATATATATATATATATATACATATTTATACAGCTCTGTGTGTTCTTGCACGGCTGCATATACTTAGATACGTATATACATTGTCGGTGACTCTATAGTTGAGGTTCCCTATACAATATCCCCTACATATTTTTAGAACCCTTTCACCTGTGTTTAGACCCTCCAAACTGGTCAACTTACCCGATTTACGACGCGGATTTAGCCCTTTTTTCATTTTCCTTCTGGCCACAGAGTTGCACACAAGGAGTTAAATGTGTATTGTTATTTTGATTTCCCATTCCAGTTAGATACTTTTTTCGTGTTATATGCTTCATTATTAGTTAGCTATGAAGGGCTAATTTTATTTACATGCATGTCTGTGTGTTGTTTGTTCCTGCTGAAAGCCAATTGAGATGAAACGTCGTTCAATTGTGTCGTCCATTAATTACATAAAGCTCTAACTGTACAATTTTTTTCTTTTCTCCTATGAACAGACATAGAAACAAACTAATAATGATACTTGTATGAACAGACATAGATACAAACAAATATTGATACTTGTATGAACAAACAAATGAAATATACCATACAGGATACAGACCAAACGATCTAAAAACATCAACTTTCATTGCATTGCCTAAAAAGAATGGTGTAGTAGAATGCAGTGATTTCAGAACAATAAGCCTAATGAGCCAGGTAACAACAATTTTACTAAAAGTTATACAGGGAAGGATTCAGAATAAAATCAATACTGAATTAGATGAGAAACAATTTGGATTCAGGAAAAACAGTGGGACAAAAGAAGCCATATTTAGCATGAGAACATTGATTGAAAAGTACACAGAAGTAAACAAACCAATATATGCCTGATTTATAGACTACACCAAAGCTTTCGATAGAATACACCATAACCAACTCATAGACTGCCTAAAGGATATAAATCTAGATGACACAGACATACGACTAATATGTAATTTGTACTGGGAGCAAACAGCAATAATATGATATAACAAGGAGAACTCTACACCCATGGACATAAAAAGAGGAGTACGACAAGGATGCATCCTATCACCAAGCTTGTTCAATCTATACACTGAACAAATCTTTAAAAAACATCTCAGAGATACCAGGCCTAAACATTAATGGAAAGATAATCAATAACCTAAAATATGCTGATGATACTGTTCTACTAGCAGAAAATCCTAAAGACCTACAACAATTGCTTAATGTGATAAACATAACAAGCAAAAAATATGGACTAGAAATGAATATCAAAAAGACTAAAACTATGATCATAAACAAGGAAAATTCTCAAGACCTACAATTAAATATCACAGTTGAGGGAATACATCTGGAGACAGTCCAGTGCTACAACTACTGGGACATACTATAGCCAATGATGGAAAATGCAAAATTGAAATAAACAAAAGAATAGGTATGGCAAAAAGTAATTTTAATGCCATGAAAAATATACTAACAACAAAACAAATATCAGCAGGGCTGAAACTAAGAATGGCAAAATGTTACGTCTTCTCAATATTCCTGTATGGTGCAAAAACATGGACATTAGACAAGAAAACAGAACAGAAAATTGAAGCCTTTGAAATGTGGATTTATAGAAGAATAGGTAGAATTGGATGGAAACAAAAGATAACAAACGATGAAGTTTTAAAACAACCGAAAATAAAAAGAGAACTACTAAATACAATTAAGACAAGACAAATGAAATTTTTGGGGCATATTAAAAGACACAGCAGCCTACTAAAAGTAATATTGGAAGGAAAAATACAAGGTAAAAAAAGGCAGAGGCAGACCAAGAGTAACATGGACGAGTAACATCAAAAGATGGACAAGTCAATCTATGACAGCCTGCACCATCAAAGCAAGAAACAGAGTAGAATGGCGATCCATGGTAGCCAATATTCGTTGCGGAGAAGGCACTCGATGATGATGAATAAACATAGATACAAACAAATATTGATACTTGTATGACAGATATATAGATAATTGTATGAACAGACATAGACACAAACAAATATTGATACTTGTATGAACAGACATAGACACAAACAAATATTGATACTTGTATGAACAGACAGACACAAACAAATATTGATACTTGTATGAACAGACATAGACACAAACAAATATTGATACTTGTATGAACAGACAGACACAAACAAATATTGATACTTGTATGAACAGACAGACACAAACAAATATTGATACTTGTATGAACAGACAGACACAAACAAATATTAATACTTGTATGAACAGACAGACACAAACAAATATTGATACTTGTATGAACTGACAGACACAAACAAATATTGATACTTGTATGAACAGACAGGCGCAAACAAATATTGATACTTGTATGAACAGACAGACACAAACAAATATTGATACTTGTATGAACAGACAGACACAAACAAATATTGATACTTGTATGAACAGACAGACACAAACAAATATTGATACTTGTATGAACAGACATAGACACAAACAAATATTGATACTTGTATGAACAGACAGACACAAAGAAATATTGATACTTGTATGAACAGACATAGACACAAACAAATATTGATACTTGTATGAACAGACAGACACAAACAAATATTGATACTTGTATGAACAGGCTCGGCATCAACAAATAGAAACAAAAAACTCACGCACTTAATCGCAGGCTACATTAACATGCACACAAACTATAGTCATACACAAATATAATTAATCAAAACCAGTATGATTTACAAAGAAAAATAGTTATATAAACACAGATAAAATAACAAACAACAACAACATTAGAAACATAATTAATAAAAAAAAGTAAACAGTTGAAGTAAAATCATTTTTGACAAAACCAGTACAACATCACCAAGGAAAATATTAGCCAAGATTAAAATCTTACACTACGCCAAATACCATTAATAAGGTTTCACATTTTCCGATTTTGTACAAAATAAATACCAGCGTATGAAACATTTTCTAAAATTGGTCTATTGGTGAAAACAAAAATCATTATGCGCTGCTGCAAATCGCGTTATTAAACATAGTATGTTGACACGACATAACCTCCAATCAAACGACAAAAGCTATTCATACAAATATTTGTTACAGTAACTGGAATGACCTTTCGTTTTATTAGATATGTGTTATATGGAAAATAATGGTGGAGATAGATTAATGTATATTTGTGAGTGTGTATGTGTGTGTGAGAGTGATGTGTGTTTGAGTGTGTGTGAAAAGAAGGGTTGCAGGTGTATGCAGGCTTTGATAGGAAGACCGAAAGAGAAAATTGTGTAAAATTGTTGGGATCATGTGGAGAAAGTATGTAGTCACATATGAGTTCTGATAAAACTGGGAGACATATCAAGAAAACATTTGTTGTGAGCATTAAGACTGAAATAAAGAGAAAGTGAATGAGCGAGAGAGAGAGAGAGAGAGAGAGAGAGAGATTGTAGGAGTTAACTTTGACAAATTGCAAGTATATACATCATTTTATCTTGTTTAATATATTATCGCGTAAACAACAAATAGATTACATTAATTTACACATTGTATTTACTTTTGAAATGTTCATAATTTCCGCACATCTACAACCATTGTTAATGACTTCATATACTAGAGTTCGATTGTTTATGATAACTGTTCTGAACAATAGATAATAGTTAAATATGCACATATAACAACATATTATAATTGTATAATAATTAGTAAAACTAAATACAGTCTGTGAAAGCTGGATAAAATATAACATTGGATTACGTCAGTCTTCTTATACGCCTGCTAACGATGTAGCTTAACAGTAGAAATACTAGGAAAAGTTCAAAAATTTGTGGCGACGTGAAATCGTGAGATTCAGGATATCTCATGATTATGGGCATTTCTCACTCGCTACCGAATCCAGCATTTCTGCAATGGCTTTACCACTAAATACTCTCTCCTCCAGCCGCGATAGCTCAGTGGTTAGTCAACTGGGATACGATGGGCGATCAAGTTCGATCCTGATCAACGGCTTCCAGGTTCACCTAAGCTTAAATGGGTACCGAATTTTTTTCTGTGAAAGTAAAGCGGCACGGGCGTAATACCGATCACATTTCCTCCAAATTAAACCAACACTGTTTCCAGTTGTTCTGTATGAGCTTACAATTACTGTACACTGACGAATAAGAGCTGTATCGTATAGGCACATTCAAAGATCAGCAGAGATGTACGTCTGGAAGGCGTTATACACACACACATACACACGACGGATACACACATACGACGGACACACTCACGCACACGACGGACACATACACACACAGATACACACACACAAGACAGACTCATACACACAATACAGACACACACACACGACAGATACACATACACACACACGCCACACACACACACACGACGGACACACACGACAGACACACACACACACCACACACACACACGACAGATACACACACACAAGACAGACACACACACACACACAAGACACACACACACGGCAGACACACACACGACAGATACACATACACACACGCTAAACACACACACACGACACACACATACACACACACACGACACACACACACACACACAAGACAGACACATTTATTTACATTTCTCACTTAATGATCGTACTATTATTTAAATACCGTTGTAATATCTTCATTAGAAAGCAATGAACTACGTCAAGCTAAGGGACGTAAAGGGAATATGATGCTAATGATCTTAATTTTTGTAGACCTTCGGCACATTATTTTTGGGGTAATGTGGTCGGTATTACGTCCGTACCGCTTTACTTTCCCAGAAAAAAAAATCCGCTACCCACTTAAAACAATATCTTTATTGGTGTTAGAATTATTTAAATAATGTTTTGTTCGGTAACAACTGAGACATACTTCATTACCAATAAAGAGATCCAGCTAGAAGTCAAACAGAGAGTGGTAAATACGATGAAAAATGTGAGAAATGAACGCTGATTTAGTGCGGCAGTATAACATGCTTATCTCATCTGACTAAACTAACATGCAGCAAACTGCAAAAACAGACAAGCACAAATTCTGACAGCGGAAGAACATAATAAATCGGCATAGATAAATGAAAGGATCTTCTCTTCGCCAGATGAAAAGATCACACCAAGAAATAGAGACAACTAGACAAGAAAAAAATATTCATTGATGGTTACACGATTCATTTTTTTCATGAAATTGCGAGGTAATGTAATGTCCTGGAATTGTAGCGATACCAGAACACGATGCAATGTCATTGTATGGTAAAGAATTTATACTTTATTGTTCACAATTCATCTTTATTATATTCTGTATTCATTTCTTACTACAGTAATGTTTTTTGCATACTGTATATATACATCTTTTATGAATTTTTTTTAACACAAACATGAGAAGATGATGATGATAATATGTAACATAATGATGATGATGCAGTCATCTATACAAAAGGATCCATATTACGACACCAAACGAGTGCAGGAAGAACAGTCAAAGAAACAGCGGTGGTTAATGTTATAACCACGAGTAGCATGACAATGGAGGTGATGGCAGTGACAAGGGCACTCATTTCGTTGAAGTTACAAGACTACAACCACTACAACCACTACAACCACTACAACCACTACTGTATATTAAATGATTCCATGAGCATGATAAGCGAAGTGGTGGCCGGCTTTCTACGCAGGAAATGACTTGAGTCTTTGGAGAGTCCCTGGAAATAAAAGAGAGGACAGGTTGGCTAGCTGTGCTGTCGTCGAAGAACGTCAACAATTGATCATGTGGATGCCATTAATAGCATCCGAGAAGTGTAAAGGGCACATGACTTCGACAATCGTGAGTCCACATCACTGCTTCGCATGAGGGAGACGGGCATTAATATTAAGATCGGCACAGCCAGAAACGAGATGCTTAGTGAGCACCTACGAGATGCTTAGTGAGCACCTACGAGATGCTTAGTGAGCACCTACGAGATGCTTAGTGAGCACCTACGAGATGCTGGAGTCTGCTTTCTTCATCATCTCGATGAGCACTGAACAACATGAATCAAGTGCAGTGGGCCGCTTTATTTCATTCACGACCAAGATAAAATAACAAACACATTTCTCTACATTAGTTTAGCTTACATGCTTCTTTCCACCACTTTTCATGCAATAGATAACAGCGGAATCCGTTTCTTATTGGATCAGATTACCTTAAATTCTTTAATCGCATGATTTAAGTGAAGATATAATGCAGATGTTTTGTGGACAGCCAACTATCTACTTAACTATTGTAAAACCATCTATATTAATATATTCCATTTTTGCGATCTACCACAGTGGATAACTGCGGTAACTGGGAATGAACTACATACCTAGTGCAGTCGACACGCAGCGCACAGGTTATCAGATTTCACTCTCGTTACGAAAAAAAACACCATTAATCCTACTGGGAATCCGACCTGCGTCAATCTAATTGGAAAATCGTTGATCCAACTCGCTCCGGAACCCGCTCTCCATTTTAAAATTAATGTAGTTTTAATGCCAATTTCACATTTTTAAAATAGAAACAATATCAGATTTCTATTACACGAAAATAATCTTCTTTCAATCCGTTAAAACCGTAGAGAAATGAGAATGAAAGGACAAACATATTTACACAGCTATTCAACGAATTAATGTATTATGTATGTTTGTTGTAATTTATTTTTCCCACTAAAATTATTGTCTTCCCGGGAAATATAATGTAAGATAAAACGGCATATTAAATTATTGAACTACTTTCGAAAAAAGTAAAACTGAAAAGAAGTGAACCGATCCTCTTTCGGAAAGGACCACATTTTAATATAAAAAATAGAAACTCCATAAGAACACCTGAATAAATTAGACGGCGGATAACTGGGAATAAAATGTGAGACAGAGCATTGTAGTATTTTAAAAGTAAAAGTAAAAATCACCATCATACCAAGTGGCGTATAGGGAATATGATGCTAGTGACCATAATTTTTACAGACCTTCGGCACATGATTTTTGGGGTAATGTGGTCAGTATTGCACCAGTGCCGCTTTACTTTCCCAGAAAAAAGTTCTGGTTCCCATTTAAGGCTGGGTTAACTCGGAAGCCGTCGATCAGGATCGAACCCGACCTATTTATCCTTTGTAGCCTAGTTCACTAACCACTGAACTATCGCGGCTTCCATCATTAGTATAGGGGATTTATTAATGCAAGGGTACGAAATTAAATATCTTTGTTTTCTTTATTTGTTTCCTTGTTTGTTTGTTTCTTTCTTGTGTTCACTTGTTAAGGAGCAACTAAAGGAGTGCCTAGTCCTATTCATTAGCCCTTATGTTCGTGGGAGTGGAATGTGAATGGAAGAGGGACTTTGGGGGAGAGAAAGAATGGTTGATCGAGAGAGTGATACGGGGAAGGTGAAATGAATGATAAAGAGAAAGAGAGATGTGTGAAGAAATAATAGAGAGAAGGGATAATGGAAGATCAAGAGAGACATAAGGGTGGAATGAATGTTGGGGAGAGATGGGGAATTGAATGATCAGGGGAGACATAAGGAGAATAAATGTTGGGGAGAGATGGGGAATTGAATGATCAGGGGAGACATAAGGAGGAATGAATGTCGGGGAGAGATGGGGAATTGGATGATCGGGAGAGATATAAGGGAGAATAAATGTTGGGGAGAGATGGGGAATTGGATGATCGGGAGAGACAATAGGGGGAATGAATGTTGGGGAGGGATGGGGAATTGGATGGTCGGGAGAGACATAAGGGGGAATGAATGTTGGGGAGAGATGGGGAATTGAATGATCGGGAGAGACATAAGGGGGAATGAATGATGGGGAGATGGGGAATTGGATGATGGGGAAAGACATAAGGGGGGAATGAATGATGGAGAGAGATGGGAAATAGGATGATCGGGAGAGACATAAGGGGTAATGAATGATGGTGAGCGATGGGGAATTGGATGATCGGGAGAGACATAAGGGGGTATGAATGATGGGGAGAGATGGGGAAATGGATGATTGGGAGAGACAAAAGGGCGAATGAATGATGGAGAGATGGGGGATTGGATGATCGGGAGAGACATAAGGGGAAATGAATGATGGGGAGAGTTGGGGAATTGGATGATCTGGACAGACTTAATGGGGAATGAATGATGGGGAGATGGGGAATTGGATGATCGGGAGAGACATAAAAGGAAATGAATGATGGGGAGATGGGGAGTTGGATGATCGGGAGAGACATAAGGGGGAATGAATGATGGGGAAATGGGGAGTTGGATGATCGGGAGAGACATAAGGGGGAATGAATGATGGGGAAATGGGGAGTTTGGATGATCGGGAGAGACATAAGGGGGAATGAATGATGGGGAGATGGGAATTGGATGATCGGGAGAGACATAAGGGGGAGAGTGAGGAAAATGAAAGACAGAGAAAGAAAATGAATGATAAAGAGAGAGAAGAATGTTTAATTCAGAGAAAGGAGAGGAGAATAAATGACGGTGAGGGAAATGGAGAATAAGTGATCGTGAAGGCATGAGTGATTGAGAGAGGAGGAAAATAAGTTATCGAGACAGAAATATATGAAGAGAATGAGTTATCAAGTGAAATTCAATCAGAGGATCGAGACAGGGAGAATTAATGATCAATAGAGATAGAGAGGATAAGAAAGAGGGGATAGAGTGATCTAGAGAAACTGAAGAAGGAGTGACAGATATATAACATAAGTGAGTGATGGAAAAAAAGAAAACAAATGGGTGGTCCAGAGAGCTCCAGAAAGAGAGAGAGAGAGAGAGAGAGAGAGAGAGAGAGTTAATGTATATCACTGTACTAGGCTGCACTTTTTCGATACACATTTATTTCATTATAAAGTCATGCCTTGAGGAAAGATACACTTACTTCGTTGATTATTTTGTGTCCCGGAGTATGGAGATTAAATGAAGGCAGCACTGTTTGACCTTATCAATCAGCTGCATTGCCCTTTTCCTTGAATCCAAGGTAGTTTTGAATCATTAACGACAGTCATTGAGTACTAAAGCCCAACAGTCAGAAATAGAAGACTGTCATCGAGCATTACTCGACCTTTAAGCAATCGAAAATTTTGAGTGAGTAATACAACCAACATATAAGCAATATAAGGCTGTCATTGTGTATTATAGCCGACCATCCAGCAAAGAGAAGATCGCTATTGAGTATGTATAAAAGCGACATGTCAGCAGTAGAAGACTTTCATTGAGTATGTATAAAAGCGACCTATTTGCAATAAAAATATATTCAGTATATATAAAATGAGTCTAACAGCAGTCGAATACTGTTATTGAGTGTGTATTAAAGAGACCTTTCTGCAACGTTTCTCCGTGAGAGTAAAATAAGCGATTGAGAGATGTTTGATGAAGAGATACTCTAAATCTGTCTATTACTGTAGTTAAATAGCCTCAATAGAGGAATGGCAGACACCGATCTGTCACATCAACATATAAAACAGACACAATCTTCTGTCCTGTAAATCCTCTTAAAGTTATCAACAACAATGGTGATTAAATTAAGACGCTCTTTGATAAGAAAAATGTAAATCTTAACAATGAGAAAATACAATTACAATGGAACAAGAAAAAAAGAAGCTGTCTCGTTCATGAAAATTGCATTACAGCTTGAAGTTCATCAACCGTCTACTTTGACATCTGAATTAGAACTGATACGACGGGTAATGTAACCACAACACAGAATAAACGCTCGAAAATTATCACTGGACATTTCATCTTCTAATGAATTATACTTATTAGTGTATCTAGTTATACAATATGTTATATTGAAAACAATACACAGGACAAGTTTGAAACAAGTGCAACGCGTCAAATACTTGGGTACAATAATAACATCAGATGGAAGATGCACCACGGAAATAAAAATTAGAATAGCTCAGGCCAAAATAGCATTTCAGAAAATGAAAAAAATATCATTTGCAACAAATCTATGTCAATAGAAATGAGAAAGAGAGTTCATCGGTGCTATATAGAACCAATTCTGACCTATGGAAGCCGAACATGGACAATAGACAAACAAATGAAAAGACGATTAGAGGCCACAGAGATGGGATTTCTCAGAAGATTGTTGAAAGTTCCCAAGACAGCTAAAAAGGCCAATGAGGAAGTTCTCAAAGAGGCCAACACAAAAAGGGAGCTCCTAAAAAAACATCAGAAAGAAACAATCAGCATTTTTTGGGCACATAGTGAGAAGAGGAAAGTTGGAATACTTGGTTACAACTGGCAAAATAAAAGGAAAGAGAGATCGCGAACGACAAAGAGAGAAAATACTGGATAGCTTGGTGTCATGACATGGAAAGCAGTCAACAACAGAACTGATACGATGCACTGTAGATAGAACATTGTGGAAGGACATGATCGCCTACGCCAACCGGTATGGCACATGATGATGAATATGATTAAAACAATAAAATACACATGCCATCATCATGAAGTGCCTTGGTGAATGGAGCGTTAGCAATTGAAACTTCCATACATTTCAATCACAGGTGGTGATTATTTGTTCTAATGCTGGGTGACTGTATGGTCTAAAGGTAAGACTCCAGCCTCTGAACTGAAAGAATATGGGTTCGTATCCCGCCACAAGCGGTGGGAATTTTTCATTTTGAATATATGGTTTCATCTTGACTTGAACCTTGCCTGATCTCTCAGTAAGAAGATCAGTGTCTAGCCACCTCGAATAACGGCTAACAAAATGGAGCCCAGTGTGCACTTGCGCACCTGAAATAACCCTTGGCACTTAAGTCAAAAAGAGAAGGCCAAAATGGCTGCTGTCTCGGGGAAAAATATTTAGGCAAATCAACCTATGACGAAGACGGATGTGTCGGGCTTATAGACCAAAATATCCCTGTTTTACCATAAGCTAGTGACGGCTATTTAACAGGTGAAGGCTAAGAAGAAGTTATAACGTTATCTTTTACCAGACTAGTTAAGCTGTCTATTATTATATGTTTTCTGCTGTTGTCTTCATCTCACTTATAACATTTCCCAGTGCTACATGAGGTTCATGTCTCCTCTTCTCATGACAAGACTAAAGAAGGTAAACTCATTTTGTCAAATGCTCTTCAAAAGATCTCAGAATGGTAGCATTCATCAAGTCTGCATTATTTATTTTAAATGTTTATAGTATTCTAAACATTCCTCTTTTGAACTACAGTTAAGTTTTCTCCTTTGTATGCAACCCGAAGAATCGAGCCAGAAATTATATTACTCTCTCCCTGTATACAATCGTTTTAATTACGTATTAAGCACACGTTTATATGTTATATGGCAGATTATGAAAATGTCCACACTTATAATCGTTAATATGTAATGCTTTTTGGCCACATTTATCGGATTTGTATCCCAAAAACACACTTTAACCTCTTAAAGTAGAATAACTGTTTATGTGAGCCACGTGACCGTGCTTGTAGCCAAAAACACACATTTTACAAACCGTATAATTTATATGCGACCTAAATTTATCGGGTTATATTGCACATAACAAATTTTACTCTCCATGAGACATATGGTGCTCGGCAAAGTGGTGTCCGACATACACATGTCTCACGTTTCCTCTAGCTGTCCTCTATCTTAGCAATTCATACATTCTTCAACTGTGGCATCTAATATTATACTGCTACACATTTAATCAAATAGAAATGAGATTTGAAAGAGGAGTTTGTAAAGGAAATGGATGTCAAATAACATTTGCAATTGTAGAAGATTGAAATATGCAGTTACATGGTATGGAGGTGAAGGTGAAGTGAATGTGGTGCTCATTCTCGCTGTTACAATCTTGATAAACTACGTGAGTCTGTTATCCATTATTTTTGTAAATTGGGTAGACTCTAGAGCGTCAAGAGTGGGCTGAACCCATGTTCACCTTATAACTAAGTCATCGCTCTACTACAATCCTTATAGTCACCTCAATAAAAAATAAAACAGAAATAAAACTTCCTCACCAAATCAACATTTTCATTATTTTCTTTATTTTCAACATTGTTATCGTTTCAGATATATTCAACATTTTCGTCATTTTGGATATATTCAATATTTTCATAATTTCAGATATTTTCAACATTTTAATAATTTCGGATGTATGAAATATGTTCATAATTTTTGCATATTTTCAACATTTTAATAATTTCGGAAGTATGAAATATGTTCATAATTTGTGTATATTTTCATCATTTTAATAATTTCAGACGTATGAAATATGTTCATAATTTGTGTATATTTTCAACATTTTAATAATTTCGGAAGTATGAAATATGTTCATAATTTTGTATATTTTCATCATTTTAATAATTTCGGATGTATGAAATATGTTCATAATTTTTGTATATTTTCAACATTTTAATAATTTCAGATGTATGAAATATGTTCATAATTTTTTGTATATTTTCAACATTTTAATAATTTCAGATGTATGAAATATGTTCATAATTTTTGTATATTTTCATCTTTTTAATAATTTCAGATATATGAAATATGTTCATAATATTTGTATATTTTCAACATTTTAATAATTTCGGATGTATGAAATGTGTTCATAATTTTTGTATACTTTCAACATTTTAATAATTTCAGATGTATGAAATATGTTCATAATTTTTGTATATTTTCAACATTTTAATAATTTCGGATGTATGAAATATGTTCATAATTTTTGTATATTTTCAACATTTTAATAATTTCGGAAGTATGAAATATGTTCATAATTTGTGTATATTTTCAACAAATTCGGAAGTTCACTACTTGACAAAATTGAATTGATTTTAAACAAAGCAATCTACGCATGCGAATCTACACGACCAGATACAAGCTGAACTAAATAGCGTTGCTGGAGTGACAAACTAAGCAATAAATCAAGTACCAGCTTGACTGGGTTTGTTTTCCTGACCAAATGAATCTAATTAATCCAACACCGCGAACTCTGTCAACTATTTCTAATCAACTATCACCGATGATGGAGTTGATTATTTTCAACTCTCCCTTACGAACTTTTAGAAGCAGATAAACATGCAGCAATGGCACGAACTGAGGATCAATATGGTATTTTAAGTATTATAATAATAGAGAGGGAAAGTTGTGGTATCCTTGATGCTAACGTACTGGGGTAATACGTTCAAATATATAAAACGTAGAATTTTTAATAATTGTGATGTTATAAATGGAGTGAACATTATTTTAGTGCAGAACAAAAAGTGAACAAACTGAATAAAATAATAATGGACAGGCAGACGTAGCAGATTTAATACACAAGAAAGTTGGCAAAAAAAACCCCACAAAATTCAACTCATGGAGATTCAAACGTAACAAGTTTAATATAGTTCATGAAAGAGCAAATGTTGCTATTTTGACAGTATGCACATAAATAATTAGTGAATGATATCTAGCATTATCAAGAGAAAGCTAAGTGTTCCGATTTTGAGATATTCCGTTATTTTTAAATCGGAAGCAAGAAAAAAAATATAAATAATTGTTAGTAAAAAAGAGCACCATCACGCCAAGAAGCGTAGAGCCACTGGATGTGAGTGCCCATAATTTTTACAGACCTACGCACACTATTTTTGGGGTTATGTGGACGGTATTACGCCCGCGCCGCTTTACTTTCCAGAAAAAAGATCCGGTACCTATTTAAGGCTGGGTGAACCTGGAAGCCGTCGATCAGGATCGAACCCGACCTCTAGTTGATAGTAGACATATAAATCGCCCTGTACACCGGACAATTTAATAAAAGTTCGGAAATCCTCCTCAGTATAGCACTCAACGTTTAGCGACAAATAATTTCAATTCCATGTTGATATACGAATCTTCTTTAGCTCCCTCAATAGCACTATTGTTTGGCTTCCCACTTTTTGACGGCTGCTCTTGCAGTCTATTCAAGATTGTAGATTCACATACGATTGTTCGAGTCACCTCCTTATCCTATTTGCATGAAAGCGTGTAGAATGTTATCCCTGCCCATAACTCGTCCATTCTTCCCAACAGCAAACCTAACAAGATGTGTGCTCCTTCATTTATTTTTTATTTTTATTGTTTACATTGTAGTTCTCTGTAACAAAAATGAAGTATTGTTTTAAAAATCAGCCTTAACCTATTCAGAGACTCCAATCACTGCCTTCGAGCAAAGCTCACTTGCTCTTACTAGACAAATCTATAGAAAAAAACATTGAGAAAGTATACATGGCTAAAAGTATGTGTCTCAATCCGAGATAATGCCTTAGTTGCTACTATAACCTCCATCAGATAGAAAAAATAATTGCTTATAAGAAAATATGGATGTTTATTTATATATATATATATATATATATATATATATATATATATATATATATATATCCATAAAAACGCTTCAAAGTCACAACGTTCATTACAGTTAACGTATTTGAAAATTTAATGGGAAGATATGGAAACAAATGGAATATACATTTTTGGAATAAAGCGTTTAACAAAAAAAAAAAAAACATATGTGGATAATTTTAACTATTGTTATCATGCCGTGTTAATTATATTCTGATGAAATAATGAACCAACATTCAAATTTCCAACCGTCACAGTGTTTTAACACTGAGATACATCTGAGGTAGACTGAAGAACAAACAAAAATATACACTTTGACACTTGTTCTTAACAACAGAACTGATACGATGCACTGTAGATAGAACATTGTGGAAGGACATGATCGCCTACACTAACCGGTATGGCACATGATGATGATGATGATGAGAGAGACAGAGAGAGAGAGAGAGAGAGAGAGAGAAGCAATTAGATGAATAGATGTTATCCTTCTTTCTTCCTAGTTTTACAGTGTGTACGCTGACGTGTTGCAGGGAGGAGACATAGGTAGCCCTATAGAAATGGCTAATTGTATGGTTCTTGCTGTTTCGATGAATAGATCCTCTCCACAAACAGAAATATTTACGTAGCAAGCCCCAGGAGAGGTGAACAAGGTAAAACAATTGATAAAGTATATGGATGATTGTATATTTGTGTGTATGTGAGTGCATGTAGATGCATCTCAAATACAATAAGCCTTTGTGTGCACGAGAGGCAAACAAGAGTAAATAAAAAGTCAAAAGAAAGATGGGGACATAAAAGAAAAGATAATGTGATAGTAATAAAAATTAGCAGAGGAATTAAAATTAAAGGAAATACAGAAGGAAAGAAAGAAATAAAATAAAAATATATTTTAAAAACATATATTAGATATGTAAGAAAGAAGGAAAAAGTAAAAGGAATTAAAGGAATTATGCTAACAGACAATAAGGATATTATAGATAGATGGTAGGAATATATAAAAGAACTATTTCAGGATCAAAGGGACAAGAAACAAGTTATAAAATGTACACCAGGCTATAAAATCTTAAAATCTGAGGTGGAAAAAGCTATAGAAACAATGAAAAAGGGAAAAGCAGCAGGACCTGACAGCATACAGATAGAGATGATACAGGCACTAGAAGATTTTGGCATTGAAGTGATTACAGACATATGCAACGACACATACAACACATGATACATATCATATGAACTAAAAACATCAACTTTCATTGCATTGCCTAAAATGAATGATGCAGTTGAATGCAGTGACTTTAGAACAATAAGACAAATGAGCCATGTTACAAAAATCTTTCTAAAAGTTATACAAATATGGATTCAGAATAAAATCAATACTGAATTAGATGAGCAGCAATTTGAATATAGGAAAAATATCGGGACAAAAGAAGCCATATTCTGCATGAGAACATTAATCGAAAAGTACACAGAAGTAAACAAACCAATATATGCCTGCTTCATAGACTACACCAAAGCTTTTGATAGAGTACACCACAAACAACTTATAGAATGCCTAAAAGAGATACATTTAGATGACATGGACATACGACTAATATGTAATCTATACTGAGAGCAAACAGCAATAATAAAATATAACAAAGAGTTCTCTACACCCATTGATATAAAAAGAGGAGTAAGACAAGGATGCATCCTATCACCAAGCTCGTTCAATCTGTACACTGAGCAAATCTTTAAAAACATCATAGAGATGCCAGGCCTACAAATTCATGGAAAGATAATCAATAACCTAAGATATGCTGGTGATACTGTACTACTAGCAGAAAATCCTAAAGATCTACAACAATTACTTAATGAAATGACAAGCAGAAAATATGGACTAGATATGGATATCAAAAAGACTTAAACTATGATCATAAACAAAGAGAATACTCAAAACCCACAAGTGGATATCAAAATTGAAGAAATAGACCTGGAGACAGTTCAGAACTACAACTACCTTGGACATACTATAACCAGTGATGGAAATCGAAAACTGAAATAAACAAAAGAATAGGAATGGCAAAAAGTCATGTTAATGTCATGAAGAACATACTAACATCAAAACAAATAACAGCAGGGCTAAAACTAAGAATAGCAAAATGTTACACCTTCACAATATTCCTATATGGTTCAGAAACATGGACATTAGACAAGAAAATAGAACAGAGAATGAAGTCTTTGAAATGTGGATATATAGAAGAATAGGTCGAATTGGATGGAAGGAAAAGGAAACAAACAATGAACTCTTAAAACAACTAAAAATGAAAAGAGTACTACTAAGCACAATTCAAAGAAGACAAATGCGATTTTTGGGGCATGTTAAAAGACGCAACTGCCTACTAAAAGTAATCCTGGAGGGGAAAATACAAGGTAAAAGAGGCAGAGGCAGGCCTAGACTAACATGGACGAGTAACATCAAAAGATGGACAAATCAGCCTATGACAACCTGCACCATCAAAGCAAGAGACAGAGCAGAATTGCTCTCCATGGTAGCCAACCTTCGTTGCCAAGACGGCACTCGATAATGATGAAGAAAGGAGGACACAAATGCAGAATAACAGTTGCAAGAGAGAAAGAACGAAATACAATAATAAAAGGACAACGAAAGCGTTAACATGGCGGGAAAGTCAGACATCAAGAATTTAAAGGGAAAAAAATATGAAAAGAAAGAAGGAAAGAAAGAACGAACGGAAAGAAGAACAAAGAAAAATAATGGCTGAATAGAGAAGCAGACACAATGGACAGCCTAACCGGAACTTTGGAAAATGGAATAAAATAAAATGCAAGGACGAGCTGATGGAAATTGATTGCATGAAGTCATTTTTGCTTGGTAAAGATAAGGGGCGGTAACTATTGACAGGTTGACGCTATGTTACATACGATATGTCTAGCTGGTCCGCAAGTCGAGGTTTGAGATAAAGCGGTTGATGGATGACCGCGGAAAGGGCTTGACAACTTCGAGGGCTTCAGGGAAGATGAGTGAGTATGGATGTTGATGGGAGAAACGTGCAAGAGATGATAGAGGCATTCGAGTGGTGAGTTCATGACACGGTGGTCTGGTGGCAAGGTGTTGTGTCGATGAGTACGTGTTCTGTTTCTGGTTCATGTTGTTTATTAGTGCATATCTGTTTTTGGTTTGATGTGGCTTTGTTTTAGCGCTAAGAGAATGATAGATTTCTGTATGTGTTTGTTTTACAAGTGAAAGAGCGCCAGTAGCTTTTTGGTTAATTCTCTAGCCTGGCATTAAGAAAACGTGGTCGGTATATCCAACATTAGGCTCATCAGCCCAGTCGATCCAGCTGATAATTATAATGAATATCTCGTTTAGTAAATTAGGAAATGTAATACCAATAAGGAAAACACTGGCTCCTTGGTTCCAAATGTCGTAAGGTAATGTGGTGAAGATTAATTCTTCTTTACTCTATAACTTTGCATTTAATGTGACGTACATTACATTCATTACAAAGAAAGGAAAGACTGACATAAGCATGTATAGACAATCCAAGGCGAAAAAGACAGGCGCTAACAATCAAAGTACACAGATGCTCGACAAAAATATACCTGCAGACAGTTTGGTAGTTGGACATAAGACAGAGACAATACCAACAGAAATATTGAGAGATATAAAAATCGCGAGATATACTTGAAGACAGTCAGACCAGCTCAGCTGATGATGGTGTTGGCTGTATGAAGGCAGTAATTACCATATACACATCCTACATTTCAACTACATAATACTGTAATGAAACATCGTTACTTTCGTTTACGCAGAATGACCTTTACTGTTGCAACATGATTACCAGATGAACGACAGATTGAAAGTTAAACAGA
Organism: Megaustenia siamemsis; assembly: GCA_032433765.1. Taxonomy (NCBI): domain Eukaryota; kingdom Metazoa; phylum Mollusca; class Gastropoda; order Stylommatophora; family Ariophantidae; genus Megaustenia; species Megaustenia siamemsis. Next base: position 65,608,695 of record JAVIAB010000092.1, on the reverse strand, counting down.
AAGGCACGGTCTTCCTTTTCTTTCTATCCTCATTTACCTTTCAGTGTCGAGGGATGATTCAGTCCGTGGTCTTTTGCTTTTCTGTCGGACCAAGGAAAACAGTGCAATGCAAATTCAAATGTATATACATTGATGATACAACATACAGTTTAGCAATTAATATCTTGATAGCGCGACAGATGGACAGCCCGATAGACAGTCCTGCTAGCAGACATTCTTACATACTGACAAATTAAAAGACGTAAAAGCCGATGTAGCACATGTTGTCTTCTGCTAAAAGCGACTGAGAACCTCGGAATTTGTCCTAAGTGCCGCGAATTCAACCCTAACAACAAATAATGAACAGTGATGAGCTAACGCAAGAAACAAAAAGTTCGTTAGTTTCATATTTCGTTCCTTTTTCTTTACAAATGATCTTAGAGTTGAAGTGAAAATTGAATAAAATACATCTAATCTAATACATGGTTCACAAACTGTTGAAAATCACGAAGATTTCGTTTCCAGCTTGAACACCTGGGTAATCTTTCTCAAACTGTGAGATATGGTATGTATTTCATCCAAATATTGTATCGTTATTGATTATGATAAACAGTAATTGATTTCGCCTCACCAGGAAAGACTCATATGAACTGAATTATTTCTAATAGCAAGAAACATTTTAATAATGCGAGCTGATTGTTTATCTAGCTTGCTGTTCGTACATAATCTCCCAAATGTCTCCTTGTCGATTTCCTATACCTAAATGTGCTCCCGATTAGGGGAGACATTAAATGTAACAGTGTTCACAATTAGAGAGATCTCGATACATTCTTATTAAGTTTAACAGAGAGAGAACAGCTTCTTGACGTCTAGTAGAGCAAGAACAGCTTCTTGACGTCTAGTAGAGCAAGATCAGCTTCTTGACATCTAGTAGAGCAAGAACAGCTTCTTGACGTCTAATAGTGCAAGAACAGCTTCTTGACGTCTAGTAGAGCAAGAACAGCTTCTTGACGTCTAGTAGAGCAAGAACAGCTTTGTGACGTTTAGTAGAGCAAGAACAGCTTCTTGACGTCTAGCAGAGCAAGAACAGCATTGTGACGTCTGGTGTAGCAAGAACAGCTTCTTGACGTCTAGTAGAGCAAGAACAGCTTCTTGACGTCTAGTAGAGCAAGAACAGCTTCTTGACGTCTAGTAGAGAAAGAACAGCTTCTTGACGTCTAGTAGAGCAAGAACAGCTTCTTGGCGTCTAGTAGACCAAGAACAGCTTCTTGACGTCTAGCAGAGCAAGAACAGCTTCGTGACGTCTAGCAGAGCAAGAACAGTTTTGTGACGTCTAGTAGAGCAAGAACAGCTTTGTGACGTCTAACAGTGCAAGTACAGCCCTTGTATAGTCTAACAGAGTAGGAACATTCTTACGAAGTTTAACAGCGAAAGAACAGCTCTTGACGTCTAATAGAGCAAGAACAGCTTTGTAACATCTAGCAGAGCAAGAACAACTTTGTGACGCACAGAAAAAACATAAGTTTTAGTATTATAAAATAGTATATATATATATTATATTATATATATATATATATATTATATATTATAGTATATAAAATTTAGTTTTTCTGCCTCCATTTCTTGCATGTATGCCATATCTGGTGCAGCTATTCATTCGTTTCAACCGTTCCACACCAGGTTGGCTTTGCTTGTCTTTATGTCCTTCGGTTGCCCTCCGAATTATACTAACAGCATGGCTTGTTTCTAGACGAGTTCTGAGCCACAACGAATCCGTTTCGTTTTCTCCATGTTATCATTATTTGCATCTCTTCTTGTTTGTTGATATTATTTGAAAAAAGTTATAGTTAATGCTGAACTAAAACATAGATTGTGACAGCTGGAAATCCACTCAAGCACTAGAAAAAAAACATACTAATACCTTCGAAAATAAATGCGTCCTGAGACTCTTATTGAAAAATTAGAGATAATTTACATTGAAAAATTAGAGATAATTTACATTGAAAAATTAGAGATAATTTACATTGAAAAATTAGAGATAATTTACATTGAAAAATTAGAGATAATTTACATTGAAAAATTAGAGATAATTTACACTGAAAAATGTGTGATAATTTACACAGAAAAATTAGTGATAATTTACAGAAAAATTAGTGATAATTTACACTGAAAAATTAGGGAGCCGCGATAGCTCAGTGGTTAGTGAACTGGACTACAAAGGACAAGGGGTAGGGTTCGATACCAACCAACGGCTTCCGAGTTCACTCAGCCTTAAATGGGTATCGGATTTTTTTCTGGGAAAGAAAAGCAGCACGGGCGTAATACTGACCAGATTACCCCAAAAAATCATGTGCTGAAGGTCTGTAAAATATAGGGTCACTAACACCATATTTCCATAAACGCCACTTGGCGTGACGTGGTTAAAAAAAAAAAAACACTGAAAAATTAGTGATAATTAACACTAATGAAACAATAACAGGAGAAACCAACTCAGAAAAGGCGTTAAGCTATGTGAGAAGAACACGCTGAAGTACGTCGGTCATATGCTCAGAATTGACTCAAAAAGAATCACGACGCAGACCTTTATATGGACACTGGGTGGCAAAAAAAAAAAGGAACACAAAAAGAAACTACGCAAAACAATTAACAAAGACGGCTCGAGTTTGGGTTTAATAACAAAACAAGACTTAAAAGTCCTAGCAGTGAATCGTTGGACACTAAGAGTTATGATTTTAACAATATTATCTTCGGCTCATGAGGAATTAGCTAACTAATCGTAGAGAGGTCACTCAGTAATGGTAATATATGTAGGGACATTACTGGTGCATATAATGAGGCACATTATGCGATTAGGAATCAGCGATGACACGGTGAATTAAAAACACTGACCTGGTGAGCACTCTTGATGACTACATTAAACATGCGGTCATTATTCTTCAGTCCCATTGAAAATTTCCGGCAAACTTCGGAAATGAAATAAATGTCGCAATGAACGGTTGATAGAATGATGCAATTAATATGTTACATTATGCGAGCCAGTGCGGAGTGAGTCAACACGCTATCAACAAGAACAATCAATAATCTGTTGGAAGGTAAATTTTGTTGTTGTTGCCAAAGTACACCATAGTCAGACGTGTTCATCATCATCATCAAGTACCGGGCCTGTAGGCGTAGGTGATCATGTCTCTTCACAACTTTGATCACCATAGTTATTTATTATTTCTGTTGTTGGCCCTCTGCCAAGCCATTCTCGTAAGCTGTCCGGTGTCTTTTCTCTTTGCTTCCCTCTATCTCTTCGTCCCTCAATTTTCCCAGTTGTTACAATATATTCCAGTTGTTCTCTTCTCATTACATGGCCACAAAATGATGATTGTTTCTTCCTAATATTGGAAATTAGATCTCTTTTTGCTTTGGCCTCTTTCAGAACGTTTTCATTACTTTTCTTAGCTGTCCATGATATTCACAACATTATTCTGTAAAACCACATTTCTACAGACTCCAGTTAACAGATGTGTTAACTAACAATAACATCATTAATGAATGATAAATAACACGGACATCGAGGTCAACTTTAAGGAGAGAAGTTAAGATTGAGATGAAGTGCTGATGGCTACTGATTGTCAATTGTTCTAAACAGTAAGTAATTAAAAGCTCCCTCCAGGCGTATGTGGAAATAGTCCATAGCGCCAATTTTTTTTTTCAAAGAACAAGGGTACATTTTATAGGGGGATTTGGTAAGTATCACGCCATGTTGCCCTACTTTCTAAGAAAAAATGCCATCTCTGGTACACATTTTAAAACGCTTATGGAACTTCGAAGCTATATCGATTAGAAAGAAAGAAATGTGTCAACTCCGATAACTAAACCCGGACGCTTCTAAACAGCAGTGAGCTTGCGAGCTACTAGGCCGCCATAGCAAGAGTGGTATAAAGTTGATCTAATTACAGCCCTGCAGGACTGTAAGACTAATGCTGGAACCAAGTTGAGTTAGTAGGAGTGTATAAATCTACTCGTTAATGTTAAAAGAATAAAGAACTACATAGATCGTGTCTAATCGAATAAAGAACCAAATCAGGAAGTACAACAATTTTTAATATAATTATAGACTTACATTTGTATACAAGGTTTATAAAACACTGCAAGGTCCACAATAATGAGACCAAATCAAGAATTGTATAAATTGTTAAATTATCGGTAAAGGAACAGAATCATGAAGTATAACATTATTTAGTCCGTAAAATACAATTATTAGAAAAAATATATATAAATTATTATCTCAGCAATAAAAGAACCAAATAAAAATACCTATAAATTGTTTGGCCTGTTGTGTGAGTCAAATCAAGAGGAATATAAATTGCTCGGCCAGTAATCGCGTTACCAAATGGCGATATTTTTCATATATGTACCTCTTGTGTTAGATCCGATATGACATACACAAATCCATGTGCGTGTCGCTATATCCTATAAATGCAACAACAGAAAATTTAATTAGTATTCCACAGATTCTATAGCACGATGACGTATACAAAAGACACAAAAGACGTAAATAATAGCAGCGCTGAAACATGTTTTACAATCTGATGACGTTCTGAATCATCCTGATCATTGCACACTTGTTACAACATAAACTGATTAACTGGAAAACAGATGACGCCCATGTGTGCACGCCTTTTGCTGATGATTACAGAGAGTACCAAACACATTCGTGTGAGATATAACAAAAACTGGGAACACAATTACAAGGTCGTCTTTTTAACGGCACGCGGTCTCCAATGTTAATTAAAGATATCTATATTTAGTGTTGTGCTATGTAGAATTAAATCGCTTTGTAGCTACAAACTATACATTAAAAGAAAATTCGTTTCAAGGACTGATTCAACAAATAGGGGAAAAATAGAGCTTATGATTACGTATTTAGTGTAATTGAAAACAACGAAACGCAAGGGACATTTGTTGCTTATTTTGTAAGGAATTAACGCGCTGTTTTAGTAAAAAAAATGGTGCATTTAAAAATGATTCGATTCAAGAATTGATTACAAAAAAATTAGCGAAAAAATTGGCATAATTACTGTTCAACCGTCTAATTAAAGATGGCTTTACAATAATTGTTGGATATTTATAAATATACCGTCATGTCTATAATTTGCCACGTCGACTGACAACTCAGGTCACTAGGTTGCTTATCAGTCTTATATTTCTGTCCAAAAATGACATTATTTACTCTATAATGTCCTCTGTTGTTTATTCCAGGCATTTGTCTTAATACAGTGAACTATGTAACTCCCTTTTATTAGGTAAACATAAGGGAGAATGATTGATTCACTCATGTTTTAAAAAGAAAATTAAAAAAGAAATATTTGGTATAATAAATATGCCATTTTATGTATAAAGTAAGAATTTATAATAATTAGTTTCAAACATCAAAGTGAATCGTACAGCTGAAAGTAGATTTGTTTTGTGGCTTACTCATATTCTGTCATAGATTTTCATAAAGTCAAATACAATATTTATGTAGCGTCAGAGATTACATAGATTTATATAAAACCAAAGATAAAGCGTTTTAGTATTGTCAATGATGAATTATGGGGACTGCTGTGGAACTGGTTCCATTAATAGAATAGAAAAGTATAGAATAGATTAAATAGACTGGTTTGAAAAGACAATTTTAGTGCATATTCGTGTGAAATCAGAGCTTATAGAAAATTTTTGTCTAGCTACAGTCACAAGCAGGGAGCCGCGATAGCTCAGTGGTTAGTGAACTGGACTACAAAGTACAAAGGGTAGGGTTCGATCCCAACCGACGGCTTCCGGGTTATGTTTAACCATAAAAAAAATGATGTAAAGCCTTAGAAAAGTCGGGAGCTGTTAGTGAACGTTGATTATTTCTAGAATGATTGGATTAGAGTCCAGTGTGAACTGGACTACTAATGGCAGGAGGTCAGGTTCGATCCTGATCGACGGCTTCCAGGTTCACCCAGCCTTAAATGGGCACCGGATTTTTTTATGGGAAAGTGAAGCGGCATAGGCGTAATACAGACCACATTATCCCAAAAACCATGTGCCGAAGGTCTATACAAATTATGATCATTAACACTAAATTCCCTATGCGTCACGTGGCGTGACGGGACACGTTACTTTTTTTTACTTTAGAAAAGTCGCTGCTCTTCCCCAATGAATTTACATTTTCAACTGTGTGGATCAGTACTAAACGATTTTCAGAACGGATCAGCTCGATAGATCAAACTGTGATAGAGCCCGCTTTCCAAATATCGCGAAGACAGCGAATATCATCAGTACGCTACTTGACTAGACGGGCATGATACAGATTTATGTTAGCCTAGAGACGATACAAATTTATGTAAACCCTGAGATGAAACAAATTAATATAAATCCTGACCGAACAATAAAATATGTTTATAAACACAGAGATGAAGCAGCTTTAAAAAAACCAAGAGAAGAAACACATTTATGTAAACACAGAGATGAAGAAAAATGTGTAAACACAAACCAAAAAAAAAAAAAAGAAGTTTTATTTGCAGCAAATAATGAAAGATATATATGTAGAGCCAATGACTAAGAACATTTATGCAGAAATGTAAATGAAATAAAACATGCAGTGTCATAGATGGAATACATGCATTTACAGATAGAGATAACATAGATTTATAAAACAAAACTAGAGATAACAAATATATAAAACAAAACTAGAGATAACAGATTTATAAAAGAAAACTAAAGATGAAATAGATTTATGTAGCCATATTTTAAGTAGTTTTATAAAGACCCAGATATAAAAATAAAGTTTATAGTTGAGTCATAATTAAAAATAAAATTTATGGTTGAGTCATAAATCAACAACATTTATTTAGAGCCAGGGATGAATATGTTTTATTTTCTTCCAGAAATAAACCAGGTTTATACAGAGCTAGATATTTTTTAATGTATAAATCCACAGATAAATAGATTAAATGGGTTCATGCAAGGCGAGAGATTGTATGCAGAGTCAAGGTATGAAGAATTTGTATGTAGACTCAGATATGAAGAATTTGTATGTAGACTCAGAGATGAAGATATTGTGTGTAGAGTCAGAGATGAAGAAGTTGTATGTAGAGTCAGAGATGAAGGAGTTGTATGTAGAGTCAGAGATGAAGGAGTTGTATGTAGAGTCAGAGATGAAGAAGATGTATGTAGAGTCAGAGATGAAGAAGTTGTATATAGAGTCAGAGATGAAGGAGTTGTATGTAGAGTCAGAGATGAAGAAGTTGTATGTAGAGTCAGAGATGAAGGAGTTGTATGTAGAGTCAGAGATGAAGAAGTTGTATGTAGAGTCAGAGATGAAGAAGTTGTATGTAGAGTTAGAGATGAAGCAGTTGTATGTAGAGTCAGAGATGAAGAAGTTGTATGTAGAGACAAAGATGAAGAAGTTGTATGTAGATTCAAAGATAAAGAAGCTGCATGCAGATTCAGAGATGAAGAAGTTGAATGTAGAGATATAGATGAAAAGTTGTATGTAGAGGCGAGGTGAAGAAGTTGCATGTAGAGATAGAGATGAAAAGTTGTATGTAGAGGCGAGGTGAAGAAGTTGCATGTAGAGATAAAGATGAAAAGTTGTATGTAGAGGCGAGGTGAAGTAGTTGCATGTAGAGATAAAGATGAAAAGTTGTATGTAGAGGCGAGGTGAAGTAGTTGCATGTAGAGATAAAGATGAAAAGTTGTATGTAGAGGCGAGGTGAAGTAGTGCATGTAGTGTAGGAGATGGAGCATATTACCTTATAATCATAGATGTATGAGATGGGAAAGGGATTTGACTCGGATAAGAGCAGTTGAAACACCGAAGTACTACATTAACGTTAGCACAATAGAAAATCTGAAAGCTGGAAACAAAATCGTGGAGTGAGATCACATAATTATGGATGCTTGCAGTTTATATTCTTTTTTCTACTGCTGAAAATTATGACGTAAGTGTTAAATGTTGATCAATACATACCATACTGACTCGCATTGCAATGCAATTTGTAATTATTAATGGAACAGCAAACATTAATAAAAATCGCCAATCAACCACTAATATCTTCAGTAATAAAGAAAAGACGATGGTCATACGTTGGACATGTGATGAGAAGAGATAATAACCGAATAGCAAAGCAAGCCTAATATGGGAAACAACAGGTAAAAGAAAGGAGGAAGACCCAGGGAGACACTGAGAAGAACATTGATGAGAGAGGCAAGAGCAGCAGGAATCGGCTCCCTCAATGAGATAGAACTGCTTGCACAGAACAGAGACAGATGGCGAGATTTGATAAAATATCTTTAAAAGAAAACTGCTAGAACAAAAAAATTCATATAGGAGAAGGTGTATCTTGGTCTACGCCCTATGGGCCGGTTACGGCTCGAAAGGTCAATAGTAGAAACATTAATAAACGAATATATATGAAGAGCAATGTAAAAACAGTAGAAATAAAATAAAAATAAGAATGTTGCAGTATAGGCGAACGATCGATTATATGCTACGCACTCTTTTGTTAACTCCGTTTATAAACTGTTTTAATAGTGTTATGCCGCTAGAAACAAATCGAATAATACTGTAACCACATCTCTGAGATTCGATTTTCCGCAATCAATTATTAATAAAGAATAATTCAGTGAAAAACGGCCACCACAAGAACGTTAGACTCAACTGGAAACAGTTTATCTTGTGCGATCTCTCTAGACATGCAGTATCGATCAGAAACCATCAACGAAGAGGAAAGAGGACCTGGTCATGTTTAAAGAGTTCTTGTCCTAAGGGAAGTGATGGTTATTTAAACGATTCTGGCATCCATTTTATAATTCTCCACTGCAAGTCAGTAAATTTGCAACCCGTTTTATTTTATTATATAAGGTTCTATGTTTGAGTGTTCTTTATGGTTTCAGTCCAAATTTGACTACATCCGAACTATTTTTTATTTTGCCTTCTAAAACTCAGAAGATTTTAGCACTGAAGTGATCACAGACATATTCAACGACATTTAGCATATATGATACATACCAAATGGATAAAAAATCAACTGCATTGCATTACCTAAAAAGAATGGCGCAGTTGAATGCAATGTTATTTAGAACAATACGTCTAATGAGCCATGTAACAAAAATCTTGCTAAATGTTATACAAGGAAGGAATCAGAATAAAATCAATACTGAATTAGAAGAACAACGATTTGGAGGAGTTAGGAAAAACAGTGGGACAAAGGAGCCATATTCTGCATAAGAACGCTATCGTAAAGTACACAGAAGTAAACAAACCAATATATGTCTGCTTCATAGACTACACCAACGTTTTTGATAGAATATACCATAAACAACGTGTAGACTACCTAAAATATATACATCTAGATGACACAGACATAGGAATAATATGTAATTTATACTGGGAGTAAACATTAATAATAAAATATAACACGAGAACTCTACAACTATTGATATAAAAAGAGAAGTAAGACCTACAAGCATCCTATCACCAAGCTTGTTCAATCTGTACATTGAGCAAATCTTTAAAAATACCACAGAGATGCCAGGCTTAAGCATTAATGGAAAGATAATCAATAACCTAAGATATGATGATGATACACTATTACTAGCAGAAAATCCTGAACATCTACAACAATTACTTAATGAAATAAACATGGCAAGCAAAAAATATGGATTATTCATGAATATCAAAAAGACTAAAACTATGATCAAAATCAAAGATAAAATGTAAAATCCACAAGTGGATATCAAAGTTGAAGGGAAAGACCTAGATACAGTTTAGAGCTACATCTACCTTGGACATCTGTAACCAAATGTAACATTTAAATAAACAAAAGATAAGAATGGCAAAAAATGCATTTTAATGCCATGAAAAATATACTAAAATCAAAACAAATAATATCAGGGCTAAAACTAAGAATAACAAGACGTTATATCTTCTCATGTATGGTGCAGAAACATGGACATTAGACAAGAAAACAGAACAGAGAGTTGTAGCATTTGAAATGTGGATGTGTAGAAGAATAGGAAAACATGGATGGAAAGAAAAGAAAGCAAATGATTAAGTCTCCAATCAACTAACAATGAAAAGAGAACTACTAAACATAATTCAAACAAGGCAAATGAGATTTTTGGGGCATGTTAAAAAACACAGTAGCCTCCTAAAAGTAATCTTGGAATGGAAAATACAAAGTAAAAGAGGGAGAGACAAGCCAAGACAAACATGGACGAGTAACATCAAAAGATGGATAAGTCAGCCTATGCCAGCCTGCACTATCAAAACAAGAGACGAAACGGAATGGCGCTCCATGATAGCCAATCTTCGATGCGGAGACGACACTTAATGTTGATGATAATTTAATTTTTGTCACATCAAAGCTTTCATTACATTTGGACGATTCATTTATCGTAATCGAATAAAAATTGATTAAATGTATTCTTGTAACTTTATACCATTTACTACATCGGGAGGTTTGTTATTACTACATCGGGAGGTTTGTTATTACTACATCGGGAGGTTTGTTATTACTACATCGGGAGGTTTGTTATTACTACATCGGGAGGTTTGTTATTACTACATCGGGCGGTTTGTTATTACTACATCGGGCGGTTTGTTATTACTACATCGGGAGGTTTGTTATTACAACATCAGGAGGTTTGTTATTACTACATCGGGAGGTTTGTTATTACTACATCGGGAGGTTTGTTATTACTACATCGGGAGGTGTGTTATTACTACATCGGGAGGTTTGTTATTACTACATCTGGAGGTTTGTTACTACTACATCGGGAGTTTTGTTATTACTACAAAGAGAGTTTTGTTATTACTAGATCTGGAGGTTTGTTATTACTAAATCTGGAGGTTTGTTATTACTACAACGGGGGGTTTGTTATTGCTACAAAGAGAGTTTTCTTATTACTAAATCTGGAGGTTTGTTATTACTACATCGGGAGGTTTGTTATTACTACATCGGGGGGTTTGTTATTGCTACAAAGAGAGTTTTCTTATTACTAAATCTGGAGGTTTGTTATTACTACATCGGGAGGTTTGTTATTACTACATCGGGAGGTGTGTTATTACTACAAAGAGAGTTTTGTTATTACTAGATCTGGAGGTTTGTTATTACTAAATCTGGAGATTTGTTATTACTACAAAGAGAGTTTTGTTATGACTAAATCTGGAGGCTTGTTATTACTACAAAGAGAGTTTTGTTATTACTACATCGGGAGGTGTGTTATTACTACAAAGAGAGTTTTGTTATTACTACATCGGGAGGTGTGTTATTACTACAAAGAGAGTTTTTTATTACTACATCGGGAGGTTTGTTATTACTAAAAAAAAGAGTGTTTTGTTATGACTAAATCTGGAGGTTTGTTATTACTACAAAGAGAGTTTTGTTATTACTACAACTGGAGGTTTGTTATTACTAAATCTGGAGGTTTGTTATTTTGTTACTTGAAATCGACTCTACATTAGAATCGGCTGTATTCTCATCATCATCATCGAGTGCCGTCTCCGTAACGAAGGTTGGCTACCATGGAGCGACATTCTGCTCTGTCTCTTGCTTGATGGTGCAGGTTGTCATAGGCTGATTTGTCCATCTTTTGATGTTACTCGTCCATGTTAGTCTTGGTCTGCCTCTGCCTCTTTTACCTTTTATTTTCCTCACCAGGATTACTTTTAGTAAGCTGTTGTGTCTTTTAACATGGCCCAAAAATCGCATTTGTCTTGTTTACTGTATTCTGCTATGACTAAATTTCACAAAATTCGTTATATTGTACGCATAATGCCATTCACATCACATGTATACTCAAGATGTACTTTCATAACTTTAGTAACATTTATTACATTCAAAACTTATCTTAAACCTTATTATTTTTAAAACAATAATTATTTACATGTAGCACTTCTCAGGTATGTGTAAGATATGAAAGACTAGCTGGGCATGTCTGGCGCTGAACATCTTGAGCAGGACAGAGAAAACTTCAGAGTGGCTTTTATTGCAGTCAAGTTTAAAGAGAGACATCCGAAATAGGTGATGTATGTGAGCACTAGATAAGCCCTTATTGCATTATATTTAAACCAACGAGTTCATGTGATGTTTAATTCATAATTGATTACTCTAATATTCTGTAAAGCAGTCCTTTAGGTTTTTATTCTTTATCACATCTGAGAACAGATGATGTGATTTCAGATTTAAATGTCATATAGCACGTGTCATTGTAACTTAGAGTTTCTCTTCCAAGGCATTCGAATGTGGAGAGATTAGGGGTATAATATATATCTTCTATACTTACCTCTGTCTTGGATAGATAAACAAAAACAATCTAAACAGAGGTATTGTCTGACCATCTCACCCATAAAGGATGCCGTTGGTCGTTATTGACAAACATGGGCGCTCACGCCATATTCCGCATGCGCCATATAAAGTAAGTAAAAAAAAATAACAGGCCCTGTCACGCCAAGTGGCGTATAGGGAATATAGTGTTAGTGACCATAATTTTTGGGCACATGATTTTTGGGGTAATGTGGTCAGTATTACGCTCGTGCCGCTTTTCTTTCCCAGAAAAAATCCGGTAACCATTTAAGGCTGGGTGAACCAGGAAGCCGTCGATCAGGATGGACCCGACCTCTTGTCCTTTGTAGTCCAGTTCGCTAACCACAGCGCTATCGCAGCTCCCTGCTATATAAAGGGAGCACAGTTCATTACTTGTCTATATCTGCTATTATCAGAGACTCTCAAGTAGTACATGTTATACAGTGTAGTATAGGGACTCTAAATCAGGCTTTGCTTCAGTTTGCAATAGTTCAAGTTAATGTAAACTATAGAGCACATCATTTCAACGATGAGCCCACTTCAGATGAACTTAGCACGACAACGGCAGCAGACATCGGGAATATCGTGCAAAACAGAAACATTTATACACAAACAACTGTTGTGACCCGCGGGTTCTAAAAGGTACAATCTAAATGATAATGTTTTGATAATTAACCAACAATCTGTAGCATCTTTATTAATTTTCATTTTATTTATATACACACACACTCTCTCTCTCTCTCTCTCTCTCTCTCTCCTCTCTCTCACACTCAATTATACATATTTTGTTTGTATTGTATCATTTCAAATATTTCTGGTCTTATTTAACATCGCAACAATTTAAATTCTGTGCTACACCTGACGCAGCTACACTCTAAGCCTACGTTTGGCATTTTGCTGTACCACTCCAATTTCAAATGTCCAACAATGATTTTGTAGAAAACAAAGTTATTACAGCCTCTTTAGCTTGATCTTTCCAAATCAGCGTTACTATAAAATAAAGCCTGACGTCATTAATCAAATATACCGTAACATTCAGCGAACATAACGTTTCCTGTAAGCGACTTCATGAAGTTGTCTATTTGGTTATGCCGCTCAGTAAAAAGAACGTTTTGCAGTTAAGCGGACGACTTGAGAGTTATTGATCGATACATGGAGGTTGACTTTGAAGGCAGAGAATTTCACATGCGCCTTGCCAAGAATTTGTAAATTTCAAATAGGCAATTTTGGAGTTTATCACGGTATTAGTTACAGAACCGTACACGCTAAGTACATGTGAAATTAAATAGAACAGGTGTTGTTGTTTTGTAAGAGGGTGTACTTTAAAACGATAGTATTTACATGTAGCTATATAAGGAGGTTAACTCATAAGTTTAGCTAAATAGCATTTTTAAAACTAGACGTCCTGTTTGAAAATGTTCCGTGTAGATGGTTTATATGTTATGTAGACGGTCTGTATACATATTCTGCGTGGATATGTTTCGTATGTAAACGTTGTGCGGGTAGACTGACGCAATGTAAACGTTTTTATTACAATATTATGTGTGTGATGTTCTGCAGTTATGTTTATTGTAATATATTGCATATAAAGTTCTTTATGTAAACGTTCTGAGTTTTACAAAATTAGATTTCTCTGTGCGGACGTTCTCTGTAGATGCGTTTTGAATGACATTTTGTAAGAGTATTGCCTACATATAGACGTAATATGTATACAAAACGTCATTCAAAACGCATCTACAGAGAACGTCCGCACAGAGAAATCTAATTGTGTATGAATATTGCCTGTATATAGACGTAATATAGTTCTAGGGGATTTTAACGCAAAGGTAGGAAAGGAAAGAAGTGAGGAAGTAGTTGGTCATTATGGCTTAGGAGAGAGGCATGAAAGAGGTGAGAAACGTATTGACTGGGCAAGGAAAGACAACATGATGATAGGAAATACCTGGTTTAAGCAACATCCAAAACGTATGTGGACATGGAAAAACCCAGGGGACAATGCACGTAATCAAATTGATTATATAATGATAAGCAATAGATTTAGAAACAGTCTGGTGTGTGTGAAAACTAGACTAGGGGCAGATTGCAATAATGATCATGTACTAGTTGTGGGAAAACTTAGAGTAAAATTAAAAACAACAAAACGAGCCTCAGTTAACATCAAGTTAAATTTAGATTTACTAAAATCAGACAAGAAGCTGCAAGACAAATATAAAATCACAATTCAGAACCGGTACAATGCAATAGAAAGATACAAAGCTTTGATGAAGAGTGGGAAATGCTAAAAGAATCAATGCAACAAACATCAAAAGAGTTCATAACACCAGTGAGGACAAATTCAAGAAAGAAATGGATGACAGACGACATTTTGCAGCTAATGGATACAAGAAGAAGAAATAAAGAAAAAAAGATGAGTATAAGAGATTAAATAAAGAAATTGTAGTAAAATGCAATGAAGCAAAAGAAGCATGGCTAAAAGAGAGATGCAGAGATTGAAATGCAACAAAAAGGAGACGCTAAAGCTATATACAAACAAATTGAGGAATTAACAGGAAGAAAAATGCAATAAAAAACTGGATGCCTAAGATCAAAGGAAGGAGAACTGTTGATTGATCAAGAAAACATAAGGGAACGATGGACAAATACATTAAAGATCTTTATAATGATGAACGAATGGAAGTAAATATTAAAGATAATGGAGAAGGACCAGAAATACTCAGAGAAGAAGTGGAAGACGCCTTGCGCAATATGAAGCAGGCAAAGCTCCTGGACCAGATAATATAACTAAAGAAGAGATTGAAGCCATGGGTGATTTTGGAATAGAAATAATAACACAAACATAGAATGATATCTACAACAGCAGATATATACCAGACAACATGCTCAAATCAATATTCATAGCCCTACCAAAGAAATCGGGTGCGATTGAATGCGATGATCATCGCACAATAAGCCTTATGAGTCATATGACTAAGAATCATCATGCGAAGAGTGCGAAACAAAATCAGTCCACAAATTAGCGATGAACAGTGCAGTTTTGTTAGAGATAAAGGAACAAGCAATGCCATTTATATCATAAGATCTTTAGTAGAAAGAGCCATAGAGGTGAAAACAGATCTATACTTATGTTTCATAGATTTTACCAAGGCATTTGACAAAGTAAAGCACCAAGAAATAATCAAAATTTTAGAAAGCATAAACGTAGACAGCAAAGATCTTAGAATAATAAAGAACATGTAGTGGCAACAAACAGGGGCCGTAAGAACTGGAAACCAATGGGGAATGTTACAACAAATAAAACAGGGTGTTAGACAAGGTTGTGTGCTGTCACCAGATTTGTTTAATATTTATAGTGAGATTATTTTAAGATCCATAAGGGGCATGCCTGGAATAACAATTGGAGGTCATAAGATAAATAATCTGAGGTATGCTGATGATACAGTTTTAATCGCTAAGAGTGAAAATGAGTCACAAGAAATGTTGGACAATATAGTGAAAGAAAGGAAAAATGAAGGACTCAGCCTTCACAGCAAAAAGACAGAGATAATGGTAACAACAAAGAAAAAGACATCACCTCAGTGCAAAATATAGACAATATTAAAACAGGTAAATGAATTTAAATATTTGGGAACTTTGTTAACCTCAGACGGAAGATGTACAAAAGAGGTGAGATGCAGAATGCTCAGGCAAAAGCAGCTTTCCAAAAAATTAGGAAGATACTATGCAATCCATTTTTGACAATATAAAACAAGAAAAAAGAGTTCTTAAATGTTACGCAGAGCCAGTCTTAACATATGGATGCGAATCATGGACATTAGGACAACAAACAAGAAAATCACTGGAGTCTGTAGAAATGTGGTTTTACAGAAGAATGTTGAGAGTACCATGGACAGCTAAGAAGAGTAATGAAGATGTTCTGAGAGAGGTCAAAGCAAAAAGAGAGCTAATTTCCAGTATTAGGAAGAAACAATAATCATTTTTTGGTCATGTAATGAGAAGAGAACAACTGGAATATATTGTAACAACTGGAAAAATTGAGGGACGAAGAGATAAAAGGAATCAAAGAGAAAAATACCAGACAGCTTAAGAGAATGGCTTGGCAGAAGGTCAACAACAGAAATGATAAATAGCTGCCGAGATCGAAAGTTGTGGAGAGACATGATCACCTACGCCAGCAGGCTCGGTACTTGATGATGATGATAGACGTAATGGGCTGTTTGTTTGTGCAGAGGTGTTCTACATGGAACCTTTCTGTGTGGAGATGTTCTTTTCTATATTTTGTATGTAGAGGTGTTTGTATGAAGATCTTCTGTGTGGAGATATTTTTTGTGGAGATGTTCTGTGTGAGATGAGCAGTAAGGAAATGTTCTTATTGAGATATTCTGTGTGGATGCGTTTTTGTGGAGGTGGAGACTTTTCGTGTAGAACTTTTCTTTTGTGGAAACGTTGTGCACAAATTCGTTTTGTGTGGATGCATTGGCTTGTTGCATGAGCTACAGAGTTAAGTGCTCTGTGCACACCGTGAGCTGTGTGTTTCATCCGTTTGATCATGTTCCGATATTCCAATTGTTTACGATGAATGCTGATATCGTATGACAGGGAACAGTTGGCCGTGTTCACTTTCTGTGCGGTTTCGCCTTATGTCTTTTGGCGTGTGCTGAGACTGCTATGATGGGGACTACTTTTCTTTGTTTGGGAGATGAGTTAGTAATTCGGATGATTCCACTGGCACGGGCGGTTGCGCAATTATGAATTTTAATTCGTTTGCTGTGATACCGAGGCCTTCCATAACCAAATAACCAAATTGTGTATTTTGTATGCATTAAGACGTACTGGGTTGAAGCTTTTTGTGTGTGAAGTCATTCTATAGGGAGATTTCTATGCGAAGGCGCTCTGTGTGGAGAAGATTTGTGTAGAGATGATCTATGTAGAGATTTGTGCACTATGACGCTGTGTATAGAAACGATTTGTGTGATGACGTTCTGCGTAACACTCAAGCTTCTCAAAGAAAGACAGCTGAGGTAGAGCATTTATACCTTAATAACTGATCTAGATTTGATATTAATTTTAAGTTATCAACAAGTTTTTTTTTCCATAACATACGTGTTGCATGAAATCGAACATTTTTGTTATATAAATATTTGTGTAACATTTGTATTTATTATTATTATTATTATTATTATTATTATTATTATTATTATATATATATATATATAGCATATTTTTCGGGCACATCATGAGAAGAGGAAAGCTGGAGTACTTGGGTCACAACTGGCAAAATAAAAGGAAAGAGAGATCGCGGACGACAAAGAGAGAAATACTGGACAGCTTGGTGTCATGGCATGGAAAGCAGTCAACAACAGAACTGAAACGATGCACTGTAGATAGAAGATTGTGGTAGGACATGATAGCCTACGCCAACCGGTATGGCATATGATGATGATGATGATATATAACATGTCACACAAAGTTTTCTAATTGCTAAGGAATTCAGCTTGAAAACAAAAACGAAAGTTTAAGCAGCAAACGTTCTGCCCACCCACCATTAATTTGTGTGAGACCTGAACTGTTTACAATCGTTATGCCAGGAAGCTGTATTGCTTCCATATGCTCTGTACGAGAGACTGCTGAAGATATATGGCAGGATAGAGTGTCAACCACATATGTTCTTTAACGATTTCGCATGTCAAACTTCCGTACCATGTTAAACATATCAGAAATAAAGTGGGCTGGTCGTGCTGAGAGCATGCCATATCAACGACTACAGCGTTTTTCTACTGTGACCTTACAAAAATGCGGGCAATAAATATGGCGAACATGAAACAGGTATAAAAACATTATAAAGACGTCACTAATGCACTGCTTTTTCAATCGTGATGAATGGGAGCTTTTTTTGCTGCTGATAATTCAGTCTAATTAAACAGACTGCTGTGCTTGCTGCGAGATATTGGCAAAAACAGAATGAAGAATCGTAGCCCGAAGCGGAAGCTTTGCAGGGCAAACTAACGTATAACATCATTTTCTTCTCATGAGGCTAGGAGTCACTTGACAACCATGTCAGTGGCATAGGAGACGCTTCATAACTGGGATTATTCTTAACGGCTAGAAGAGAATGAATACAATGGGAGCTATTGACACTAACTGAGGAAGATGACATTGTGAATTATCGACACTAGATGAGGAAGAAGACAATATAATTATCGACTCTAACTGAGAAAGAGAGAGAGAGATGCCAATTTGATCTGTCTATATTCGTTGAGAAAAATGATGACATGAATTATCGACACTAGATGATGAAGATGACATATGATTATCGACTCTAAATGTGTGAGAGAGAGAGAGAGAGAGAGAGAGAGAGAGAGAGAGAGAAAGATATACAAATTTGATCTGTCTACATTCGCTGAGACAAATGATGACATAAATTATCGACACTTGTTGAGAATGATGATAGAGAATATTATTGATATCAGCTAAAATTGTAACAATGTGAATTATCGACACTAGCAGAGAGAGCGACAGAGAGAGAGATGACAATGTGAATTATCGACACTAGCAGAGAGAGCGATAGAGAGAGATGACAATGTGAATTATCGACACTAGCAGAGAGAGCGATAGAGAGAGATGACAATGTGAATTATCGACACTAGCAGAGAGAGCGATAGAGAGAGATGACAATGTGAATTATCGACACTAGCAGAGAGAGCGATAGAGAGAGATGACAATGTGAATTATCGACACTAGCAGAGAGAGAGCGATAGAGAGAGATGACAATGTGAATTATCGACACTAGCAGAGAGAGCGATAGAGAGAGAGATGACAATGTGAATTATCGACACTAGCAGAGAGAGCGACAGAGAGAGAGATGACAATGTGAATTATCGACACTAGCAGAGAGAGCGACAGAGAGAGAGATGACAATGTGAATTATCGACACTAGCAGAGAGAGCGACAGAGAGAGAGATGACAATGTGAATTATCGACACTAGCAGAGAGAGCGACAGAGAGAGAGATGACAATGTGAATTATCGACACTAGCAGAGAGAGCGACAGAGAGAGAGATGACAATGTGAATTATCGACACTAGCAGAGAGAGCGACAGAGAGAGAGATGACAATGTGAATTATCGACACTAGCAGAGAGAGCGATAGAGAGAGAGATGACAATGTGAATTATCGACACTAGCAGAGAGAGCGACAGAGAGAGAGATGACAATGTGAATTATCGACACTAGCAGAGAGAGCGATAGAGAGAGATGACAATGTGAATTATCGACACTAGCAGAGAGAGCGACAGAGAGAGATGACAATGTGAATTATCGACACTAGCAGAGAGAGCGATAGAGAGAGATGACAATGTGAATTATCGACACTAGCAGAGAGAGCGATAGAGAGAGATGACAATGTGAATTATCGACACTAGCAGAGAGAGCGATAGAGAGAGATGACAATGTGAATTATCGACACTAGCAGAGAGAGCGATAGAGAGAGATGACAATGTGAATTATCGACACTAGCAGAGAGAGCGATAGAGAGAGATGACAATGTGAATTATCGACACTAGCATAGAGAGCGATAGAGAGAGATGACAATGTGAATTATCGACACTAGCAGAGAGAGCGACAGAGAGAGAGATGACAATGTGAATTATCGACACTAGCAGAGAGAGCGACAGAGAGAGAGATGACAATGTGAATTATCGACACTAGCAGAGAGAGCGACAGAGAGAGAGATGACAATGTGAATTATCGACACTAGCAGAGAGAGCGATAGAGAGAGATGACAATGTGAATTATCGACACTAGCAGAGAGAGCGACAGAGAGAGAGATGACAATGTGAATTATCGACACTAGCAGAGAGAGCGACAGAGAGAGAGATGACAATGTGAATTATCGACACTAGCAGAGAGAGCGACAGAGAGAGAGATGACAATGTGAATTATCGACACTAGCAGAGAGAGCGACAGAGAGAGAGATGACAATGTGAATTATCGACACTAGCAGAGAGAGCGATAGAGAGAGATGACAATGTGAATTATCGACACTAGCATAGAGAGCGATAGAGAGAGATGACAATGTGAATTATCGACACTAGCAGAGAGAGCGACAGAGAGAGAGATGACAATGTGAATTATCGACACTAGCAGAGAGAGCGACAGAGAGAGAGATGACAATGTGAATTATCGACACTAGCAGAGAGAGCGACAGAGAGAGAGATGACAATGTGAATTATCGACACTAGCAGAGAGAGCGATAGAGAGAGATGACAATGTGAATTATCGACACTAGCAGAGAGAGCGACAGAGAGAGAGATGACAATGTGAATTATCGACACTAGCAGAGAGAGCGACAGAGAGAGAGATGACAATGTGAATTATCGACACTAGCAGAGAGAGCGACAGAGAGAGAGATGACAATGTGAATTATCGACACTAGCAGAGAGAGCGACAGAGAGAGAGATGACAATGTGAATTATCGACACTAGCAGAGAGAGCGATAGAGAGAGATGACAATGTGAATTATCGACACTAGCAGAGAGAGCGACAGAGAGAAAGAGAGAGATGACAATGTGAATTATCGACACTAGCAGAGAAAGCGATAGAGAGAGATGACAATGTGAATTATCGACACTAGCAGAGAGAGCGACAGAGAGAGAGATGACAATGTGAATTATCGACACTAGCAGAGAGAGCGACAGAGAGAGAGATGACAATGTGAATTATCGACACTAGCAGAGAGAGCGACAGAGAGAGAGATGACAATGTGAATTATCGACACTAGCAGAGAGAGCGATAGAGAGAAAGAGAGAGATGACAATGTGAATTATCGACACTAGCAGAGAGAGCGACAGAGAGAGAGATGACAATGTGAATTATCGACACTAGCAGAGAGAGCGATAGAGAGAGATGACAATGTGAATTATCGACACTAGCAGAGAGAGCGATAGAGAGAAAGAGAGAGATGACAATGTGAATTATCGACACTAGCAGAGAGAGCGACAGAGAGAGAGATGACAATGTGAATTATCGACACTAGCAGAGAGAGCGACAGAGAGAGAGATGACAATGTGAATTATCGACACTAGCAGAGAGAGCGATAGAGAGAGATGACAATGTGAATTATCGACACTAGCAGAGAGAGCGACAGAGAGAAAGAGAGAGATGACAATGTGAATTATCGACACTAGCAGAGAGAGGGACAGAGAGAGAGATGACAATGTGAATTATCGACACTAGCAGAGAGAGCTACAGAGAGAGAGATGACAATGTGAATTATCGACACTAGCAGAGAGAGCGATAGAGAGAGATGACAATGTGAATTATCGACACTAGCAGAGAGAGCGACAGAGAGAAAGAGAGAGATGACAATGTGAATTATCGACACTAGCAGACAGAGCGACAGAGAAAGAAATGACAATTTGAATTATCGACACTAGCAGAGAGAGCGACAGAGAGAGAAATGACAATTTGAATTATCGACACTAGCAGAGAGAGCGACAGAGAGAGAAATGACAATGTGAATTATCGACACTAGCAGACAGAGCGACAGAGAGAGAAATGACAATTTGAATTATCGACACTTGCAGAAAGAGCGACAGAGAGAGAAATGACAATTTGAATTATCGACACTTGCAGAGAGAGCGACAGAGAGAGAAATGACAATGTGAATTATCGACACTAGCAGACAGAGCGACAGAGAGAGAATGACAATGTGAATTATCGACACTAGCAGAGAGAGCGACAGAGAGAGAAATGACAATTTGAATTATCGACACTAGCAGGGAGAGCGACAGAGAGAGAAATGACAATGTGAATTATCGACACTAGCAGAGAGAGCGACAGAGAGAGAGATGACAATTTGAATTATCGACACTAGCAGAGAGAGCGACAGAGAGAGAAATGACAATGTGAATTATCGACACTAGCAGACAGAGCGACAGAGAGAGAAAATGACAATTTGAATTATCGACACTAGCAGAGAGAGCGACAGAGAGAGAAATGACAATTTGAATTATCGACACTAGCAGAAAGAGCGACAGAGAGAGATGGCAATGTGAATTATCGACACTAGCAGACAGAGCGACAGAGAGAGAAATGACAATGTGAATTATCGACACTAGCAGAGAGAGCGACAGAGAGAGATGGCAATGTGAATTATCGACACTAGCAGACAGAGCGACAGAGAGAGAAATGACAATTTGAATTATCGACACTAGCAGAGAGAGCGACAGAGAGAGATGACAATGTGAATTATCGACACTAGCAGACAGAGCGACAGAGAGAGAGATGACAATGTGAATTATCGACACTAGCAGAGAGAGCGACAGAGAGAGAGATGACAATGTGAATTATCGACACCAGCAGAGAGAGCGACAGAGAGAGAGATCACAATGTGTATTATCGACACTAGCAGAGAGAGCGACAGAGAGAGAAATGACAATTTGAATTATCGACACCAGCAGAGAGAGCGACAGAGAGAGATGGCAATGTGAATTATCGACACCAGCAGAGAGAGCGACAGAGAGAGAGATCACAATGTGTATTATCGACACTAGCAGAGAGAGCGACAGAGAGAGAAATGACAATGTGAACTCCCGACACTAGCAGTGAGAACGACAGAGAGAGAAATGACAATGTGAATTCCCGACACTAGCAGTGAGAACGACAGAGAGAGAAATGACAACGTGAATTCCCGACACTAGCAAAGACAAAATGTAAGTCTATTAAACACTTTTCTTCTGCTAAACAATTCGATAAATGCTTGGGAATTCAAGTATTGCAGAAGAGCACTGAGAATACTGTCCATAGAGAAATGAACAAAAATGCTCATTTTGGAACTTCTTAATATTTCAGAAAGCTTTTTGTTAAGAAGAGAACAAAGAAAATCAATCATTTTGGTCATGTGGACGAAAAGAGAAGATTATATTTGAGGGCACGGTACAAGGGCGACGAGAGTGTGTGTGTGTGTGAGAGAGAGTGAGATAGAGAGAGAATAACCGAAGAGAGGATTTACATTTTACATCATCGACGAACTGGGATTGAATACTGCAGACGATATATATATATATATTCTATACAACAGAGCAACAGACGATAGATATATTTTATACAACAGAGCATCAGACGATAGATGTATTTTATACAACATAGCAACAGACGATATATATATTTTATACAACAGAGCAACAGACGATTGATATATTTTATACAACAGAGCAACAGACGATAGATATATTTTATACAACAGAGCAACATACGATAGATATATTTAATACAACAGAGCAACAGACGATAGATATATTTTATACAACAGAACAACAGACGATATATGTATATTATACAACAGAGAAACAGACGATAGATATATTTAATACAACAGAGCAACAGACGATAGATATATTTTATACAACAGAACAACAGACGATAGATGTATATTATACACCAGAGCAACAGACGATAGATATATTTAATACAACAGAGCAACAGACGATAGATATATTTTATACAACAGAACAACAGACGATAGATGTATATTATACAACAGAGCAACAGACGATAGATATATTTTATACAACAGAGCAAAAGACGATAGATATATTTTATACAACAGAGCATCAGACGATATATGTATTTTATACAACAGAGCAACAGACGATAGATGTATTTTATACAACACAGCAACAGACGATATATGTATTTTATACAACAGAACAACAGACGATATATGTATTTTATACAACAGAACAACAGACGATCGATGTATTTTATACAACATAGCAACAGACGATAGATATATTTTATACAACAGAGCAACAGACGATAGATGTATTTTATACAACAAAGCATCAGACGATAGATATATTTTATACAACAGAGCATCAGACGATAGATGTATTTTATACAACATAGCAACAGACGATAATATATTTTATACAACAGAGCAACAGACGATAGATATATTTAATACAACAGAGCAACAGACGATAGATATATGTTTTTACAACAGAGCAACAGACGATAGATATATTTAATACAACACAGCAACAGACGATAGATATATTTTATACAACAGAACAACAGACGACAGACGTATATTATACAACAGAGCAACAGACGATAGATATATTTTATACAACAGAGCAACAGACGATAGATATATTTTATACAACAGAGCATCAGACGATATATGTATTTTATACGACAGAGCAACAGACGATAGATGTATTTTATACAACACAGCAACAGACGATATATGTATTTTATACAACAGAACAACAGACGATAGATGTATTTTATACAACAGAGCAACAGACGATAGATGTATTTTATACAACACAGCAACAGACGATATATGTACTTTATACAACAGAACAACAGACGATATATATATTTTATACAACAGAGCAACAGACGATAGATGTTATTTATACAACAGAGCAACAGACGATAGATGTTATTTATACAACAGAGCAACAGACAATAGATATATTTCATACAACAGAGCAATAGACGATAGATATATTTTATACAACAGAGCAGCAGACGATATATGTATCAACAGAGCAACAGACAATAGATGTATTTTATACAACACAGCAACAGACGATATATGTATTTTATACAACAGACGATAGATGTATTTTGTACAACAGAGCAACAGACGATAGATGTATTTTATACAACAGAGCAACAGTGTTGATGTATTTTATACAACACAGCAACAGACGATATATGTATTTTATACAACAGAACAACAGACGATAGATATATTTTATACAACAGAGCAACAGACGATAGATATATTTCATACAACAGAGCAACAGACGATATATATTTTTTATAAACAGAGCAACAGACGATAGATGTATTTTATACATATATTCGGCGTCGGGCAAAGAAAGATTGAATAAAGCAGATCTGATCTCAAAAACAAAGAAAATCAACGATAAAACAAGCAAAACTTTGTTCTGAAATATGTAGAATAAAAAGAAAAGCAAATTTAAACAGAGGATAAAGATGCGGAGGTGGGAAGATGCCAATATGGAAAGATGCCGAGGTGAGAGGAGAAGCATATTAGGGAGGGAGCGAAAAGGAAGGACTTGGAGTAAATAAACAGTTTGTCTAATTAATTTATTTAGAAAATTATTAATAACAAGTGACAGTAAATATTAATTTTTTTGGTGTGTCTAATGGAAATAATAAAGAAAATATAAATGAGTAATGACAAAATAGAAAGTGTTTGTCTCATAAAATTATTAAAAACTCTTGAGAAGATTAACGAAAATAATGAACGAGTTGTCTGCTAAATTAATTATTGAAAAAAAAAAATATATGTGTGTAGTTATAAAAGAAATAATTAGTGATGGAAATAAAGAAACAAACAGGGCTGTCTGAAAAAAGATTTTAAAAAAAGGAATGTAACTGATGTATTTACTTTTTTTAGGAGATTCCGGCTGGATGAGAAAATACGAGAAAGCGGAGGGAGGGATCTTGACAAACGTGCTTTATAAAGGCAATTTATAAAGAGGAGGTAGAGTATGAGGAGGTTACATACCCTCTCCCACTTTTTCCCTAAAAATAAATAAAATAAAATATCTTGAACATTCTTCATGGATGCTTTTTAAATGGGGAGATAATAAAGAAAAGTTAGACCTACATGGCAAAAACGATGGCGTTGGTAGGACACACACTTCAGAAACCATCAGAGAGTATTACGATAAGCTCTTTTTTGAATCTCCATGGGAGGAGACAAAGAGGAAGGATAAACATATACTTGGAAAAAAACGGAGTAGAGGTAAAGAGGATGGGGAAGACATGGGGCAATATTATGAGAATGACAAGAAGCAGAACGGGAAGCCGTGATAGCTCAGTGGTTAGTGAACTGGACTACAAATGACAAGAGGTAGGGTTCGATCTCAACCGACGGCTTCCGGGTTCACCCAGCCTTAAATGGGTACCGGATTTGTGTGGAAAATAAAACGGAACGGGCGTAATATTGATCACATTACCCCATAAATCATGTGTCCAGGGTCTGTAAAATTTATGGTCACTAACACCATATTCCCTATACGCCACTTGGTGTGACGGGGGTACTTTACTTTACTTTTTTAAAAAGCAGAACGGCTTAGAAAGTGTTTTCTTGAAGACCTACGCTTAGCAGGGAGCTGAAAGGAGGAGAAAGAATGATAAAGAAAACAGCAAAGAAGAACCTAAAAAAAATAATAATTGTAAATTAAAAGATTGTCAGTGTGGAAGCAGTAACTGTGGTGTGAAAAATCCATTTTTACCCAACAAATATTTCGACAACAGATACTAGACTTTTGTTTGAAGATAGGAACCGGAATGTTATCCCTTGTCCGTGTGTTCATAATGAAGTCAAAGCAATGCAATTAAATCTATCAAATCAATGTAGTATTTAAATATATATATATATATATATATATGGTATAAATATGGTATAAACATCAGTAGTAGCGCAATGTTAAAGTTTTAAGTTTTTACAATTTTGGATAGAAGAAGTAGTAGTATTAATTGTATAGTCTAGTAGTATAGTTATAGAAGAAGGAGAGATAGTACAACAAGGAGTAAAAGAAAAAAGAAATACAAAAGGAAGAAGTAGAAGAAGTAGTTAAAAAAAAAGAACAAAAGGAATAAAGTGTCTTTGACAGGTATGGATAAATATGGGTATATGGGTTAAGCCTTAGTTTAGCGTCTTTCTGCTCGGAGTAACGTCCCCTTGCATTTTATTCAACCGTTCTCTAATCTGTCATTAGAAAACCGTGGGTTAAGGTGACGGTTAAGAATAGCTTAACTCTAACCCTAAGCCTTGTTGACAAAAGAAAAAAAACTAAATTGAGGAAAACTAGAACCAGTTGATACTTTCAAATACGTGCTATCAATCAAAGGAGATCACTCGTTTATTAAATAAATATGCTAAACTGGGACTTTCCTTAAATATGGTACATTTCAGGGTAAACATTCAAATAAAAAGGGCACATTTTGATGTGGACATATAGACAAATATGGCATATTTAGGTTTGGACATTCACACATAGCGCATAATGATGTGAATATGAAGTGTGTTCAAATACTTAGGCTACATTTCGATGTGTACATTCAGACAGAATCACTAAGAATGTATTCTCCAAAAAATAACAAGCAAATAGAGCGAAGTTCATTTCCATGAAATACAAAGAAAATTGTGAGGCTAGGAACTCTGGAGGAACAAAGTCGACCTGAACGGGAAGGACCCCGGTTCAAAGCCCGCCCTCCAATCCCCCTTCTCTATCCTCTCCCCCCACCCCAACCAGGCTGGTTATTTTTTTATAGTTAAAAAAAAAAAAAAAACGAAACCGTGGTTTCTTCGTGATGTTACCATCCTATGATCTCCTTGAAAGTGAGATCCCATATTTAGCTCTCTCGGAAATCGCAATAAACAGGTGGTCCCGTGTGCACTCGCACACGTTTAAGAACACTTGGCAGTTAAAATTAAAACAAAAAATGAAGCATAAATGTGGCTGTTGACATTGTCAGCCCCCCCCCCCCCCAAAACAAAAAAAAAATAACCACGCACGGGATTCCAGACCGTGTCACGGAGTTCGTGAGCGTGGCTCAGGACTATCCTTGGGTTCTCTCGAGATTCTCGAGGGGGATATCGGAGCACCCATGGATTCTTCCGGTGTGACGTGCTGATGATCCTAACATCAACAACAACAGCAAAAAAAAGTGTTTCGTGAAAATTAAAATGCCAGCGACTCTGCCCAGTATAGTAATTAAAATAATAATATTGCACTTAAAGACACAGGCTTAGACAAACAAGACATTCCTAGAACATAACAAGTGACTTGACATTCAAATAAAGGCTATACATGTAATAATATATACTAAAGAAAATTGCATTATATGTAATATGATCATAGAATAGTTAGTAATGAGGAAAAATGCAATGCAAATATAACAGAAATACCAAATGGCAAGCTCGAAAATGTCTTGTCTCGGTACACCAGTGAGGAATTTGTTGGATGATACTCGATCTAATAGAACGAATGGAAGCAAAGAAAATGTCAAAATGCATGTTCTGTTGTTGAAAGCCAGTACTTGGTGCAGATTATAACCAGCTGTTACTATAAAGATGTCCAATTAAAATATCAAATACTTTCTCAATTTCTCATAATTGTAAAATATTGCCTAATAAATAGAAGATAGACGGAAAGAATGAATGCAGATTTAAAATCGAGTCTGTGAAGATTATGAATATTTCACTGAGAATTTAAAACAATGAATGAAAGGCACAGTCAGATATGGGCAGGCGGCACAGAACTGTGTGTTTCTCTCTCAAACTAACATTTTATTTCTAATTTTATAAATGTTGCAGCACTTGTGGATGTCCTGAGCCTAGTGCAATCCTCTCATTCTTAAAAATGATATTTTAGTAAGTGGTTGGAATGTGTGACAGCACACACAAAACGTAACACTCTTTAGATAATGTAAATATGTATGAATGATGTGCAATGTTGTTATTACTTGTAATTAAAATATCAAACATTGATAGATCAGAGTTGCGGGCAAATGAGGTTTTCAATTGTAACCAGTAGAGCGTTTAAATTTGACAATACAGCTTCTTCTAATCACTATGAACGTGTAATAGAATCATCATCATCAACTACCGGACCTGCTGGCGTAGGTGATCATGTCTTTCCACATCTTTCGATCTCGACAGTTATTTATCATTTCTGTTGTTGACCTTCTGCCAAGCCATTCTCGTAAGCTGTCTGGTATCTTTTCTCTTTGCTTCCCTCTATCTCTTCGTCCCTCAATTTTTCCAGTTGTTACAATATATTCCAGCTGTTCTCTTCTCATTACATGGCCACAAAATGATGATTGTTTCTTCCTAATATTGGGAATTAGCTCTCTTTTTGCTTTTACCTTTCAGAACATTATCATTACTCTTCTTAGCTGTCCATGGTACTCTCAGCATTCTTCTATAAAACCACATTTTTACGGATTCCAGTGATTTTCTTGTCTGTTGTCCTATTGTTCATGATTCACGTCCATATGTTAAGACTGCGTGTAACAGAATAAACATGTATCTTTTGTTCTTTCTGGAACGACATATTTAACTAGAGTATCAGTGACAACCAACTGTAGAATACACATTTAGGTCTATCTTTTGAATACAACACAGGTCGATTGCAATTTACTAATGTCGTTTTATTTGTGCAAATAAAGATACTACTTATAATTATCAATGAAAACACTTAACCACAATGTATGTGAAAACGCAATATTAGAAAATCATTAATACATTATATTAAATTTTGAAAATGAAGACACACTGTGACTGATACTCAGTCAGAACACAGTATTGTAATATCATCAGAAGAAAAGAAAACTAACGTTAATGACAATACTATAGAACAATATCGATGAAATCACTGCACATTTGTGATAGACTGATTGACTATACATACAAGTTAACACAAATCATATACAATAATCATATTTTAATAAAAACATTATTCGTCGCTTCCAATGAAAATACTATATCACAATAACGGATACATTGTTCAACTATAATCAAAACCACTACAAATAAACCACCCATTGAAATAAAACTACCAAACTATTAGTTAAATCAATGCTCCCTAGGTTCAAAGAAATATTAAACTACAAGATCGAAGATAAAACATGCAGCACAATAACATTTGTTAAAGCTCAACATGATATAACCATCACAAACGACTAACTAGATATTCTGTGTAAACATTTCCGTGCATCGATTTAAAACAAAGCCAACACGCGAAATAATCATAAGAAAAAATGCCTATCCCTTTCTATAAACGTACACAACAGCAAACGTTGGTGACATTTTATTACTGATCAAGAAATAATGATTATATCTAACAACATTTTCTATCAAACCGCAATGTTTGACTATAATTAAAGACGCATTTCAATATTAAACCCAGCATACTAATTTGTAGGCAAATATGTAATTTAAAAAAAAAAACAATACACGTTTTGTCATAATAGTTCATTATATCTGTCAGTAAAATACTACACTTTAAGTGAAAATATTACACTACATTACCATTCTAAACGCTGAATTAACATATCAATTCATTCAAAATAATAAATTCAGATAAACTAGAGCTGCAGCTTTAAAAGAGAAAAAGGGGAAGCTTCAAAAGTCCAAAGAAAGAAGCAAGTGATCAAACAGAAAGCATATTCAGCAGTAACTTCTTTAATCAGTATAAATTAAGAACACGAGATTTTTGTTCAGTTTTACGTATAATTTTGTCTTATTCTACGGATATGTGATATCATTATTTGATAACAACAAGGTAATTCTTGCAAACAGACCAGACCTGTGGTTTTATAGAAACTGAGAAAACCTGGTACAGTTGAAAGAAGGCATCTTGGAAGAGGTCCCTGTGGGAAACAAGAAATTTGGAAGCACATTGGGAAAAAAGTTGTCAACCTTCGTTGTCATCTCATTTAATAAAAACAAAACAAACTATTTCAACAACCAGGAAGGCAGAAGGAATGAGGGACTGAGAATACAGCGTAAAATGCTACACAGCTGAACACTTCGGTATGTTAAAATAGTCAAACTGATCACAATAAACGGGAAAGGAAATTACGAATCTCTACCGGCCTGGCACATAATGATGATTATTATCAATGTCTATTAACGAAAACGCGTGATTCATTATCAGTAAAAAAAAAAACATAAGTTTTGGCGAAACAATTCATTGCATTACGTTCCAAGTGATAACGGAAAACAATAATAAATGAGATGACACTGTTCTCTTAGTGAAAACAAACCAAAATAAAGAGTAAAATGACAACAACACTTTCTCAAAGAAAACACTTGGTTTCAAAATGTAAAAAAAAAATAACTTTACACTACACTGTTGATAACGCATTATCTAAACGACAAGAAGATTGTGTCAAGATGTATACTGCTCAAAGAGTGCAACTACTACATGAAACAGTCAACACGAAAAATAAATTGCGTCCGTCACAGCAGAAACACTAAACTAGACTGATATCGCAAAGCTAAACTCACTTTAAAGAGAGCGGAGTATTTAACATCAGTGTGGTATCAGAGCAAGCACTGAGTTGTACTATAACACACTAAGAACACACATAATGCATTAGTATCACTACATATACTACTCTACACTGTCAGTGCAGAAAGTTTACTAACCTGACCGCGCAGAGAAAACACAATAAGTGACAACAATATATATTTCACAAAACACTGCATTGCATTATGATTCATTATCAATAAATATATTACATAACATTGTCAGTGTACTACACTCTATTGTGAGTGCAGAAACAATAAACTGATTGTGTAAGATAAAATGTGACAACTATATACTTCGTAAAACATTACATTACACAATACTACATTAGCATTACAAATAATACATGTAATTGTCGACACACTATTCTACACTGTGAGCACAGAAACACGCTAACCTAAAGTTGAGAACACAAGTAATGATATTACTTTATTTATAAAAACACTACATTATGCTACTTTACATTCTTTCTAACCTAACAATAAGGTACTCCTTAATCTTCCTCCAGAATAACGCCAGCATGATCTGACCAACTATTCTATCTCACTTTTGACTTAGCTCGCTTCGGTTGCTTTATGTGCACTCAATGAATCAACAAGAGTTTGGATTTCTTTCTATTTCTATTTCTATTTCTTAGTTTAGTTAATTATACTCGTTTGCTTTGTTCATTGTTCTAGATTACAGGCGAACAGTACGTATTATTTGTTGTTCGTTCTTATTGTTCCTATAAAAATCTTCATAAAACCTATTTCTGTATTAACTCCCGTCAGTGAAACGCTGTTGGGATCCCTCCACATTATACGCTAGGGAGAAGAGTAAAAGGACATAGCATTAAAACAAACCATTTATCACCATAAACCTTATGCGGTTTGGTGATGATATAGAGATAGATTGACAAGTTGCAAAAATGTTGCAGGGCTTGATTAAATGTCTCTGAAAAAAACCTCGGATGCTTTAAAATCAAGAAAATAGAATTAATGGCTGTCCTTAAGGAAAAATTAATGCTCAAGAGGACAAAATTGATGTAAATCGTTTATTTTTAAACGAGACCCATATATTTCGAACTTAGCGCAAATTAATAACTGGACACTGCCTGCGCAGCTCAGAAATAAAATATTGAACAACGCTATAAAAAATATAGCTAAGGAAACAATATAAATAATGTTAGATAAACAGATGACAAATTATGCTTTCTTAATTTGTACAGGCATGTTTTGTAATAAGAAAAGTCTCAAATTTAACCGGCATTTTAATAATTTATTTGACACAATAAATGTATTTCAAGCTTACTTTTAGAACTCCACAACTATTTGCTTACAATATTGTTGTGTATTAAATGAAATGATTAAAATGTGGTCTAATATGATTGGTGGACGAGTGAGTGAGAATCGAAACTTACGAAACCGTGTTTCGTTAGATAATATTGCGGCACCTTGTAGCATTTCTTGAAGAAGATATAGATGAATCTGAGTCAGTCCTTTGTTTAGAGTTGAGTGGACGGCAGAGACAAGACTGCAGAATTACGGCAGTGATATCTTTAGAATTGAGTGGACGGTAGAGACAAGACTGTAGAAATACGGCAGTGATATCTTTAGAATTGAGTGGACGGTAGAGACAAGACTGTAGAAATACGGCAGTGGTATGTTTAGAGTTGAGTGGACGGTAGAGGCAAGACTAGAAATACGGCAATGATATTTTAGAGTTGAGTGGACGGTAGAGGCAAGACTAGAAATACAGCAATGATATGTTTAGAGTTGAGTGGACGGTAGAGGCAAGACTGTAGAATTACGGCAGTGATATCTTTAGAATTGAGTGGACGGTAGAGAAAAGACGCAGTGATATGTTTAAAGTTGAGTGGACGTGTCATTGGACTGTTCTTGTCACACCAACAACTGATTAAAGAAAATTGTTTAACTAAACGTTGTTAACCGTACCAGCTATCTCACTGTTGGCGTTTGTGGCCTGTTGTAGTTGCCATATATTTTCCTCAACTATCGATGCATGAAAGAATTATAATATCAGCAACACGCCAGATGTCTTTATTACGGGATACATTTTCAAAAGCTGATTGACCTCTGAAACCATTTTGTTTAGGTAAAAAGCCGCTAAGGAGCCGCGATAGCTCAGTGGTTAGTGAACTGGACTACAAAGGACAAGAGGTAGGGTTCGATCCGAAAACGACGGCTTCCGGTTCCCGCAGCCTTTAATGGGTACCGGATTTTTTTCTGGGAAAGTAAAGCAGCACGAGCGTAATACCGACCACATCACCCCAAAAATCATGTGCCGGATGGTCTGTAAAAGTTATAGTCTTTAACACCATATTCCCTATAAGCCACTTGGCGGGGTACTTAATTGATTGATTGAAAAAGCCGCTAAAACTAGGAGTCGAATCCCTAACCGTTCTGTAAATGAGAGCAGAATGTCTTGTCAAGTGTTCTAGTTAATGTGAGTTATTTGTAGGTTATTATCATTGTACTCAGAACATATTCATAGGTGCTCCGATATCTTCCTCAGCATTTCCGCTGCATTGAAGGACTTTAATATAGGATAAGTACTTTATGCGCCCACTAAATCACTTGTTTTTGGCATACTTAACTTTATTTCCATCTCCTTCATCAGAAGGAGTGACGTGGACTCATGTTTGTCAGAGTCATGTGCCCTTTCCGCATCACAGAGGGCATTAATGACGTCAGCCTGTTCCATTGGTTCACCAAACTGACGTTCTTCAACGCCAGCACAGCTAGCCAACCTGTCCGCTCTTTCATTGCCATGTACTCTCGCACGTCCAGGGAAGTAGACAAAGGTGACTGCGTATCGTTGACTACTGTAATGTAATGACCCAACCCATTGTCAGCGCTGAAGCCCGCCTCCACTTTCTTTTTTTATCAAGCTGATCGAATTACTTAGTATTCAGACATGGGTGTAATTTAGTGATTCCAACCAGATTAATGCCTTAGTCACTGCCATCACCTCCATCGTCTTACTACTCGTGGTCATTACGTAAGCACCGATGTCTTCTTTAACTATTTTGCCTGTGCAAAAGGAGCGTGCTGTAAATGCCCAAACACCTCGTTGGTGTCTATTACGGATCCATCTGTAGAGAGATGACTGTATCGTACTCGTCGGTGTTTTCTAAAATGAGGGCGATGTTTGGACAACGACTGTAATCTGCTCCTTGTATTTCCTGTCGAGTGTAACAATTACACGAGAATGTGCCCCTGAACGACGTAGCCCCGTTATCCACTCCTCGCCAGTGTTGATACCGTTAAGCCCACATACCCTTTTGGTGTCATATTTTGCGAGGCCCACCCATGATTTGTCTCTTCTTAGTCTGTCACAATTCCTATGTGTTGAGCTCTTGATGCAATGGATGCTCCTTATCTGAACTTATCGTATGGTATGCACGAACCCTCCAGATCTTCATCCTGTCATCCATGATCGGAAAATCAAGAAAGTAACTCATTGCTATATAGGGGGTGTCTCTCATACAGAAGAAGATAATGCTCATCGTCTCATTAATTTAAAGCACGATAGTAATCTAACAGTCTCCAATGTTTCTCATTTCCTTTGTTTTTATTTTTATTTTATTTTTATTATAATTTATATTATTATGCTTTATTTATGTTTCAATATTATTTTCGCTTTCCCAAAATATACATTTAACCTAATTAAAATCCGAAAAAATATCAGATCAGTTATATCGTGCAGCAAGTGGAACTTTCCTTGAACTTGCGCATGTACAGAGTATCCACAAAAACCTCGACACATTAGAAACAAACTATCACTTTAACTATTGAAGATTTCTGTACATAATCCAGATTATCCTGTGAAGATTCGTACAAATATTATGGTCTACCTTGGTCGTCTTCATTAAACCAGTGATACATTTAACGCCTAGTATGGCTGACTTAATTGATCTCCTTTCTTGAATTAGCTTGGGCACAGACTGTTGGTAAAGCCAGTATATACAATAACCTGCTCTGTGATACCTATGGCACCATAGAAGAAAATGTGAAGGCATTACCTGAGATTCTGATTTTCTCTGTTATAAATGAATTCATTCACGTAAAGATTAAACTCATTAGAAACTCGACGTATCATTTCTCCTTCGGGCTAATATCGGGAAGATTATGGTATTAAAGAAAAGCAATATGACTTCGTTCTATCTGTAGTTACAGTAAATATTATCAAATTATGTAAAATGTAATCTTGGCCTCTATCAGTAAGAACATGAATCAATATAATGTTTAAAACTTACAATAATCGTGAATAAATACAGAAGGAGATAGATATCACTGTAAATGTGGCTACGGAGGTGAAGACGCGCCTTCCAGCATCAGAGCTGGAAGTTGTCAGCGACCCACAGCTGATGGCTTGCACCAGGATCGGTGAACCAAAACCATCCAGACCCTGCTCCACCTTTCCGCGGTGCCTCCAGTAACAAACTAACCTGTCTAGTCTGGCCAAGGGTGAGGGAACGAAGAGGGAAGACAACCCGGTACTAAAAAATGTCGTACTGAAGTCGGATGTGTTGGGCCGAAAGCCGCAACTATAACAGTTATACTGCAAACCACAACACAACGCAGACACGTCCACTACGTCCTTGTAAGGGCGGATGATGAAGAGGAATATTCTAGTCTACCATGATACTCTAGAATACTTTAGTCATCGGGCGATCGCAACCAACCAACCAACCAAATGTGGCTATTAACACTGTAATGTTTGAGTACCAGAAAACAGTGCATAAATATGTAACGCTCTTTCCACATATACGAGTATATGTGGGTGTGTACATATTGTAGATATTAATAACTGGAAGGTAAGAAAGAAGCATATGTTATAAAGCAAGGATGGGTGTGTACGTATTGTAGATATGAATAATTGGAAGGTAAGAAAGAAGCATATGCTATTAAGCAAGAGTGGATAGTTAAATGCATGGATAGTTGGATAACTGAAGGATTGTTTGATGGATGAATGGACGGATGGATGGACAATGCGCGTCAGCAACAGCAAGAAGAAAAGTGTTTTTTTATAAATCACAGGCTAATGTAATCAACGAATGTGACACTATTTTGCTATTGTGCGGTCATTTGTTAGCGTTTAATAAGTATTCATTCTTTCGCAATCTGTAAATAGTTCTTGTTGTAAACCATATCGAACGAATTTGCTTCAACTAAGGTGGAGAAATGTGCACGTTTTTATTTATAAAAAACGTTCACAACATAAAAGAACACACCATGGATATGAAACTCTATAAACATACAGTAGGTAATTTGATCATCAGAAGACCCTCTCAAATAATTGTTTTGATTGAATAAAGTAACTGCAATACCAAATAAAAGCAAACTAGCAGTGCAGTGGTCAGACTTCTGGCGTGTGGATAAAATGAGTGTGAATCGACTTCCATCCACTTAGCCTGACACTGTCCAGTCAACCAGGGTGAAAGTATAGGTACATGTCACGTGAGTGCAGCAAGCAATAACAGATAGGAAGATCACCTTCTCGTTATTTTTCTTTCAGAAATGTCAACGGCTCTTTGTTTCATCTCAAAGTGACATTTTGGTTCTTATCTTGGAAATTGTGCATATTTTTACCCATGAATTTGTCATGAAACTTGAACTTTTTCATCACGTTTAAAAAAAACTATTTTTACGACACATAGTACCATTGCTGGTGTATGTCGGGGGGCAACAATAGAACCAGAGGGATAAAGGCCGCTTGGTCAAGCAGTCGCCACGACGTGTGAGACTCAGGATTTTTATTTCACCCCGATAGAAACAATCCTTTCTGTCTACCGCGGGCTTCGAACACCGTACGTCAGCTTTTCAGCCAGCGGAACAGTGGTTTTAGACTGGAGACAAATAATGATAAATGAATATTATTATAGAGGGAAACTTCCGAGGCGATAATCAGTGAATCAATTCAGAGGAAGAGGTATGTTTACAGCACTCGGAAAAATGGCAAATAATCAACAACAGAAAAAAATATGGACCAGGCAGGATCGAACCCGTACTCAGTGGCACAGCGCCTTGCCACGAAAAGCCAAACGCTTAGGAACTCTGCCACTCAGCTATCCTGCCTTGGTCCATATTTTTTCTGTTGTTGATTATTTGTCATTTTTCCGAGTGCTGTAAACATACCTCTTCCTCTGAATTGATTCATTGGAACAGTGGTTTTAGCCGCACGGCCAAGCGCACCTTTAAGATTTATATTTTATGAAAGTGATTTCAATTTGTGACACCAGACACTAAAAATAAGATTTTCATCTAAATTAAACATTTATGTATAAATGACATTCAAGTAGTTACAGATCGTTACAAAAAGTACAAGTGTGGCAAACCTGAGATCTTCTGAGGATGCTCAACTAAATTTTCAACCATACAAGTTTGTTTTAAAACAATTTTGAAGATACAGCTTCTTCTAATCACTTTGAATGTATAACAGAAGAAACCTGTGTTATTTTATGTTCCTGTAAAGACACATACGAGCAAATCAACTAAAGTATCATTGACAAACAACTGTGAATAGTGTTGTGAAATCTAAAACACGACTCCCCATAAACGTTATATGATGTTACGTAACGCGCTTTACCTTTCACAAATAAATCTGTGATCACGGTAATGAATAACCTCTACTGAGAAGAAATTTGTTAGACGAATGACATGAAACAACCTGAGAAATAAGATCAGAAATAAAGAGCCTAGAAAAACGTTAAGAATAACTTCTACCATAGAATATATAAAGAAACGTCAGACAAAATGGTTTTTGCAACGAATAAGGCCGAAAGAAAACACAACACATCGAGCCTTCAATAAATGCTGTGATAACACCAGACACAAGGATCGACCACGAAAAAGGATTGAGGGAATATCAGAAACACTAGGAACCATAACAGCAGAGCGGCGAACAATAGAGCAAAAGACTGCACATTATATCCCTTCGACGCTGAAAGGCAAACGAAGAAGGAAAGTAGAAGAAGAATCAAGATAATTTCTCAAAATCAGATATTTGGACAAGATCAGAAAAGAAGATACCCGCAAAAAAACTGATTAAAGACCAATCGATCAACAAATAGTGAATAGACAAATGAAATGGATAGGGTACACATAAAAAAGGAAGAAATTATCGCCTCGGAAGTTTCCCTCTATAATAATATTCATGTATTGTTATTTGTCTCCACTGGAAACTACTACTCGTGCTGTTTCGTCCTATAAATGTTTGTCTGTAACACAAGTATTCAGACCTACCGGGAGATACTGGTCTTAATATGAAACGACAGATACACAATTTATTCCCGAGTTGTCATCGTAACCTTATGCTATAGTCATGAGAACAGCTGCGTGAAAGACATCGCCAATGATGGCTAATATTTTTTAGTTAACTGATTTGGCCGTGTTCCCTAGCGTTTGGCAAAGCATTGTGCCAATGAGTACGGGTTAGATCTTGCTTCGGACCATATATTGTTTTTTGTTTGTTGTTGTTGATTATTTGTCATCTGTTCCGAGTGCTGTAAACATATCTACACTTCCTATGATCGGCGATGATTATTAACGACTTTTAATGCATGAAATGCACATAGCATACAATGACAGCCAAAGGCGACTCGTAGATGACTACGCGCGTCTAGATAACTGAACAAAATATCAATGTTATCTCCGGGTTTTGGTTCCAGAAAGAGGTTACCACGCCTGGTCACGTGAATCGTTATCAAAGAGCAGAGAGAAAGCAGTTGACAAAAGCTGGTCGAATAGAAGTTGTATGTTCTAGCACAAACGACGCAATATAT
This sequence comes from Megaustenia siamemsis, assembly GCA_032433765.1. Taxonomy (NCBI): domain Eukaryota; kingdom Metazoa; phylum Mollusca; class Gastropoda; order Stylommatophora; family Ariophantidae; genus Megaustenia; species Megaustenia siamemsis. Next base: position 65,569,518 of record JAVIAB010000092.1, on the reverse strand, counting down.
TTGTGATCTCTCTCTCTCTCTCTCTCTCTCTCTCTCTCTCTCTCTGCGATATTTGTTATTAAAAATGGTTTAACCTGTAGTAGAACCCGCCACAGGCCATTTACATTGTGATGAGAGGAGGCTAAATTGTGTACAAGAAATCTGCTCCTAAAATTCCGTCCAGATTCAAGGAACATTCATTCCTTCCTGACATCTTCCCACCCACCAGTCTAGTAAGGATATAACGAACCCATGACAGTTCATAAACCACAAGTTAGGTGGGACTGCGGAACTAAACAAGTCACACCTCTTTGGTAGCTTTACAAACCTAAACTCTCCGTGTTAATATTCGTTATGAGAACCATGAACCTATAACAAATTCATAACTTGTAACACACATGCCCGTGTGTTACAGGGGCCCCATTATGTGGGATGTAAAGAATAGTGACACTGTGACCTTCCAGGCATGTCGTAAGAGGCGACTAAGGAGGTTGATCGATGGCTTGACAAGCTGTCATTGTAAAAAGCATTATTATGGAAACAGACCATAGATTTTAGAAGCAGTGATCTCTGCAATATGTGCCATTTTGGCACGCAAGGTTTCTGTTTTTGAGATTGTGGTTCTGCCCTATGTGCCGTCTTCGGCTCGAAAGGACAATAGATAGAACACACATGGAACACATGTTAATTTTCTAGTGCCAGAACCAGCATTTTCCATTTGGACTAAAAATTAGTAGCCGTACGACATATACATTGTTACAGCCATTAAACACGTCGGCATTAATCTTGTTAAGCAATACAATAATAATACAAATTCGTAATTTCTCACGTAAATGATGAAAAGCAATTTAATAGCGAAAGAAAACAATTAGAAATATGTGTGATCAAAAACATATCTTCCATTTTTCAAAACAGAGTTATTGTCATCTAACAGGGTCGTGAAAATCCTCCAGGTTTCTTTTATTGCTGGTGATAATTAAACGGAGATATCCCCATTACTGAAACCATGAATGGAAATTGTGCAGATTTAGTTTTATATATAAGTAATTGATGGTCTACAAAATAATATAGGTATGTGCTCAGAAAAAAATGTAGTAATAGACTAAATAACGTACACTTTCTGATAAGTTATGTTGAGTGGAGTGGAACAAAAGATAGACAGACAGTTAAACATATAAACAGGAAAGGTTGGATGTCTAAAGGGCACATATGTAAGTAGAAGATTGAAAGGGTGAAAGAGAGAAACTCAGATATACAATTAGGCTCTTATGTGCAACTATATAAGCAGATGAAGAAACACGAGAGATATGTTAATGTGTCTGACTGATTGAATTAAATAATGATTGGTGGAGAGATGACTGCATGAATTAAATAGGGGTAGGATGGAAGGGACGAATGGATGGATAGATGAATGACTTGATGGATAAATGGAAGAATGAAAACAAGTGATGGAAAGCAATCGTATTGATGATGCATAAATTAGTGAATAACAGACAGATGACTAAATGAATGGAAGACGGGCTTGATGAATAGATGGACTGATATGATAGATGCAGCGTAAGATAAATAAACTGATTGATCATTGTTTATTTGATCGATATAATACGGATTAATCGATTCAACTCGTATTAATACAACTATTTACCATATGAATAATGTTATCGTATTATATATCAAATCAACTTCATATCAAATCAGAACAAAAAGAATTCTAAATTTAGCTGAATGGGATCAACTAGGAAACAGTTAATGAAAAATACAATATAATTACCGAGACTTGAAGAAATATCACGTTATGTCTTGAAGCAATCTGTTAATGTTAACAGAAAGAACAAGGCCATTCACTTCATTATTTCACACAAAATTTCCAAATTGTCCGCCCATGCACAAAACACGTGAAAGAATAAGGGCAATTAACGTAACGGCATTTGCGTTATGTTACGTAAACTGCCAATCCATCCCGTCCTTTGTGACATCCGATGTTACCTATGAACCTGCAGTGCTTCTAAATGAAGCGAACGAAGGAGAAATCAACGCACGCTGTTAGCACAGTTTTAGGTAAAGTCTCTTCTGCCAGGCCAGATGTGAAGCGCACAGTGACCATCCTTGCCACTCAAATCCTTCTCGCTGTCTGCCTGTATTGCCATGCTCGTAGTGCCAGAAGCGTCAACAAACCACGCGAGCTGGCCACCGAGGTCGTTTGCGATTCGAGAGCGTTGGGGTTGTAGGTTTAAGTCCAGAAAATAAAAACCGACTTAAAATCTGCAATATACAGCTGACCAGACTAACGTATTTATTCTTGCATTAAATATTAATTGGTTAGAATAATTATTGTTCACTTTTTTTTTTTACTATTGTAGCTTTCATTAAATGCTGACAATGACTTTGGCGAAAATATAGAACATCGTATATTTTATATCTATACAGAAAGGTATACTTCACTACGACGAGCAGATAAATGCTAAGAGTATAGAAAAAAAAATTAGAAAGATAAATATGCTTAGTATTTATAAATTACAAGCAGTCTAACATACTAAGAAAAAAGTCATTAAGAAAACAAATAGATGGATCGATAGACATGAATATACAAAGAGAAAGGTAGGCAAACACGCAGACGGACAGACGTGCAGACAGACGTTTAGATAGATAGATAGATAGATAGATAGATAGATAGATAGATAGATAGATAGATAGATAGATAGATAGATAGATAGATAGATAGATAGATAGATAGATAGATAGATAGATAGATAGATAGATAGATAGATAGATAGATAGATAGATAGATAGATCAGATAGAAGTGAAATATAAAAGAAAACGTAATATCTATATGTAATGCTTACATCACCATCATTCGTTGCCGTCTCCGCGTCGAAGTTTGCTACCATGGAGCGCAATTCTGCTCTGTCTCTTAATGCTTACATGTATATATATATATATATATATATATATATATATATATGTATATATATATATGTATATATATATAAATACATATATATATATACATACGTACATATATAGATATACACACACACACGCACAAACACACACATATATATAGCAACAAGAAAGGTGTCAATCTGAATAGTATGAAAACAGAAGTAATGGTTATATCGAAGAAACAATCACCACCATCATGCAGTACAAAATAAACGAGACAAATCTCGAAACAAGTGCAACGTTTCAAATACTTGGGCACAATAATAATATCAGATGGAAGATGCACAACAGAAATAAAAAGCAGAATAGCTCAGGCCAAAATAGCATTTCAGAAAATGAAAAATATCTTATGCAACAAATCAATGTCAATAAAAATGAGAAAGAGAGTCCATCGGTGCTATATAGAACCAATTCTGACCTATGGAAGCGAATCATGGACAGTAGACAAACAAATGGGAAGACGATTAGAGGCCACAGAGATGGGATTTGTCAGAAGAATATTGAAAGTTCCCTGGACAGCTAAAAAGACAAATGAGGAAGTTCTCAAAGAGGCCAACACAAAAAGGGAGCTCTTAAAAAAACATCAGAAAGAAGCAATCAACATTTTTCGGGCACATCATGAGAAGAGGAAAGTTGGAATACTTGGTTACAACTGGCAAAATAAAAGTAAAGAGAGATCGCGGACGACAAATAGAGAAAATACTGGATAGCTTGGTGTCATGGCATGGAAAACAGTCAACAACAGAACCGATACGATGCACTTGAGATAGAAGATTGTGGAGGGGCATGATCACCTACGCCAACCGGTATGGCACATGATGATGATGATATATATATATATATATCTGTGGCTTATACTGGTTTTGGGGTCTGGTCTACCGCTGACATAATAAATAAAAACGTACAGTATATTCAGTAGGCTAACATAAAGTAATATTTTCTAACGGCATCAATACATTTTAAATTATTTACTTATTTATATGTTAATTATATCTGTCTTGTTTGGGGCGAAAATGTCTTGATGACTTTGTCATTGAAAGTACTGTTGGGTTGCTTTCCAAGTTTCTGAGGGAATGATTTCTCAATGGACATTAATGCCAAACCAGATAAGCGTTCTTGTGTCTGAGTTGAGCGACAATAAGATTTGATTCTCAGGAAAGCTGAAAAAAGTTCTTTCTACAGATGCTGATGTGCATAACTTAGTTATAAATAGCTAAGGAAGTTCCGGTAATCAGACATAATTTCACTTTCACTTTTAACGGTTCTAATTGCCTAGAGCTAAAAATAACCCATGAAACCGCATTCCTCTAGCGGTAGCACCCGCTATATTATTTTGACTCCCATTTTTGAATGTCGAGGTCGTTAATACTAGGTCTGGATAGAGGAAAAATGTACCGATAGCTACTAGAGGTTTCAATGTAGAGTAGTTTCGGTTTCATTCACAAACGTTATAGTGGCCAGAGGAAAACCTTGCTTTAATAAATGCAAATGAAAGCAAATAAGTCATATTGGCATACGAAATGTTTAATAGAATATTCGAAAATTTGTAATATAATTAAAAAAAGAAATGTAATAAATTTTCATTTCTTTTTGTATTTCGTTAATTTGTTTACGCTACCGGCGGTAGCTGCGGTATCATAGAGAATACGCCACTGATATATATATATATATATATATATATATATATATATATATATATATATATATATATATGTATATATATATATATGTGTGTATATATATATATATATATTATATATATATATATATAAACTCCTATGCGGGCTCTTTTCTAAAATATAAATATATATTTATTTAAACTTGCACACGATCACATAGAACAATAAATTCATGATATACAAGACCGCTACCTCCGTTGTACTTACATTTGACAAGGATAATGAGATCGATTCAAATATTTGTTGAGTGTCGTCTATCTTCTTCATGGTCATTCCTTAAAAGTCGAAATGTTCGACTACTTCAACGATTCCTCGATAGAAAAGCTCTCCTATTGTTCAGTCTTCAAGTAGGCCCACTTGCGAGTACAGGCGTCTTTGATAAAGATAAACTGAGGCAACACAATTGTTTTGTAGGTTCGACATTTAGAAATGAAAAGTTAAATGTTGCTATTACTTTAGTATCGGTTAAGGAAGGGAGGTGGGTGGTATGTACTTCTGAAAAGGCGCGGCCTGTAAACAGGGAGTGTCGATCACTGGAAAGAGCAACGTATCTTTACTACAAATTTGACGCATATACCATTTGGTAATTATAATATCATAATTACAAAAGTTGTTTGGTCACAAAATACGAGTCCCAAATTAAAACTCTGAAAAGGTTGCCATATCCAAATATAACCTTGTCATTGCAAGTATGCACCTGTACTGCAAGTATGTAAAGTTAAATAGAACAAATAGTGCAACATTTAACGTATAGGGAAAAAGAAATAAAAATTGGACAGTGAATTACAAGTACAACAGTGATATGCTGTCTATAAATGTGTGTGGTGGAAATAAAGAAAATAAAAGAATCGTTTCATGCCTTGTGTGTGCTGTGTTTAGATATAGTGCCATTTTAAATATGTTTCGACTATTTTGTTGGGCTATATGGTCAACATCAAGCAAAAACGTCTTCCTTTTTTAGAAGAAAATATAGTGTGTTGTGAAAAGAGATCTCCTTAATTGCCAATCGTCCCACGTCAAAATACACGAATAATAGACAAGAATTGTGAAAGAGAAGCGATAGCCGTGATAGACGAGATAGACGCAATAGACGCGATAGCCGCGATAGCCGCGATAGCCGCGATAGACGTGATAGACGCGATAGCCGTGATTGACGCGATAGACGCGATAGACGCGATAGACGTGATAGACGAGATAGACGTGATTGACGCGATAGACGCGATAGACGCGATAGACGCGTGATAGACGTGATAGACGTGATAGACGTGATTGACGCGATAGACGCGATAGACGCGATAGACGTGATAGACGTGATAGACGCGATAGCCGTGATAGACGCGTGATAGACGTGATAGACGTGATAGACGCGATAACCGTGATAGACGCGATAGACGCGATAGACGCGATAGACGCGATAGACGCGATAGCCGCGATAGACGTGATAGACGTGATAGCCGTGATATACGCGATAGACGTGATAGACGCGATAGCCATGATAGACGCGATAGACGCGATGGACGCGATAGCCGCGATAGACGTGATAGCCGTGATAGACGCGATAGACGTGATAGACGCGATAGCCATGATAGACGCGATAGACGCGATAGCCGCGATAGACGTGATAGACGCGATAGCGTGATAGACGCGATAGACGTGATAGACGCGATAGACGCGATAGACGTGATAGACGTGATAGACGCGATAGCGTGATAGACGCGATAGCGTGATAGACGCGATAGACGTGATAGACGCGATAGCGTGATAGACGTGATAGACGTGATAGACGTGATAGACGTGATAGCATGATAGACGCGATAGCGTGATAGACGCGATAGACGCGATAGACGTGATAGACGCGATAGACGTGATAGACGCGATAGCGTGATAGACGCGATAGCTTGATAGACGCGATAGACGTGATAAACGCGATAGCGTGATAGACGCGATAGACGCGATAGACGCGATAGACGCGATAGCGTGATAGACGCGATAGACGTGATAGACGCGATAGACGTGATAGATGCGATAGACGTGATAGACGTGATAGACGCGATAGCGTGATAGACGTGATAGACGCGATAGACGTGATAGACGTGATAGACGCGATAGCGTGATAGACGCGATAGACGCGATAGACTTGATAGACGCGATAGACGTGATAGACGTGATAGACGCGATAGACGTGATAGACGCGATAGCGTGATAGACGCGATAGACGCGATAGACGTGATAGACGCGATAGACGTGATAGACGTGATAGACGCGATAGACGCGATATCGTGATAGACGTGATAGACGCGATAGCGTGATAGACGTGATAGACGCGATAGCGTGATAGACGCGATAGACGCGATAGACGTGATAGACGTGATAGACGCGATAGACGTGATAGACGCGATAGCGTGATAGACGTGATAGACGCGATAGACGCGATAGATGCGGTAGCGATGATAGACGCGATAAACGCGATAAACGCGATAGACGTGATAGACGCTATAGACGCGATAGACGTGATAGACGCGATAGCCGTGATAGACGCGAGAGCCGCGAGAGCCGCGATAGCCGAGATAGACGTGATAAACGTGATAGACGCGATAGATGCGGTAGCGATGATATACGCGATGGATGTGGTAGACGCGATAGCTTTGATATACGTGATAGACGCGATAGCCGTGATAGACGCGATAGCCGCGATAGACGTGATAGACGTGATAGATGCGGTAGCGATGATAGACACGATAGATGCGGTAGCGATGATAGACGCGATAGACGCGATAGATGCGGTAGCGATGATAGACGCGATAGATGCGGTAGCGATGATAGACGCGATAGACGCGATAGATGCGGTAGCGATGATAGACACGATAGACGTGATAGATGCGGTAGCGATGATAGACGCGATAGATGCGGTAGCGATGATAGACGCGATAGTCGCGATAGATGCGGTAGCGATGATAGACGCGATAGACGCGATAGATGCAGTAGCGATGATAGACACGATAGACGTGATAGATGCGGTAGCGATGATAGACGCGATAGACGCGATAGATGCGGTAGCGATGATAGACACGATAGACGTGATAGATACATTCTCAACTAGATATAGAATTTGAGAGAAATAGTAGTAGGAAGCGATCATTATGAAAGACATATTAGAAATACGTGACGAGACAGATTAGTTCAATAAAAATCTTGGCCAGACACAGAACACCTTTCGAAGTAAGGAACACATATTTTGCAAGGTGTAAAGATTACATTCACTCTCTACAAAACGCTACAAGACTCATAGGCCACTGGCTGGTGTATCGTTTAGCAATTAAAACAGAGAGGGGGAGGGGCGCACGGTAGCCTAGTTGGGAAAACAACCCGACTGGGCTACCGACGTTTGGACAATCCGTGTTCTATTTCCCTGAAGCAGTGTGGGATTGCACTCGTGGTTAGAAAAAAAATACTCCCGCGGTCGACCCAGCCGCTGGCAGAAATGGGTCCCAGGGTATTACTCTGGGAAGGTGAGGACTGCCGCCTCACATCGTAGGTTTCGATGCTTTGAAGCGGCACTATCCAGAAGTCTCAGAACACTTCTGGATAGGTGGCCGAGTACTTATGGGTGAAAGCTCGCGTGCAAAGCCGCCGATTCAAGTCTCGTACTTTACCTTTATCTTTCATCATCATCGAGTGCCATCTCCGCAACAAAGGTTGGCTACCATGGAGCACCATTCTGCTCTGTCTCTTGCTTTGATGGTGCAGGTTGTCGTAGACTGATTTGTCCATCTTTTGATGTTGCTCGTCCATGTTAGTCTTGGTCTGCCTCTGCTTCTAATACCCTGTATTTTCCCCTGCAAGATTACTTTTAGTAGGCTGTTGTGTATTTTAACATAGCCCAAAAATCACATTTGTCTAGTTTGAATTGTGTTTAGTAGTTCTTTTCATTTGCTTTCCATCCATTTCTACTTATTCATCTTTATATCCACATTTCAAAGGCTGTTCTGTTTTCTTGTTTAATGTCCGTGTTTCCGCACCATATATGAATGTTGAGAAGATGTAACATTTTACTATTCTTAGTTTTAGCCCTGGTGTTATTTGTTTTGATGTTAGTTCAGTTAAGGTTCTGACTGACTGAACCTTTATCTTTACTTTTACCTTTAATTAAAGCAAGAAGAATGGGTGACAGAAATACACCAAACTCAAGCAGGACTGAACTAATTGGGCTTAACAAAAATGTTAAGCCACTAAATGTAATCAGAGACATCACAATGTTGTATTCTATTCTATAATTGGAATAAGTATAATTGCAGTCAGGAATTTCCCATATCCGCTCCACAACTTGTCACATAATGTCACAAAAAGCACCTGTAAATTTAATTCACAAAGAGACCAGAAAACTGCGAAAGGCGACGAATTCAAACATCGCTGGTCGCCTCTTACGACCTTATATTTCAATAAATCATATAGTTGCGTGGATTACAACGATTCTCATCTCGTTAGAATATCTGCTGTAACACTGTTTATTGAAATCGCATTGTCTTTATGAACTTTGTGTTCGCACAAAGTAGCTAGCTTGTCTCTTCGCAGCCCCTACCCCACAAAACCTCACGATGGAATACTCTATTATATTCACTATTTCTAGTCGCGCGCTCACTTATCTTGTATGCTTGTCCACAGCAGCGACTTGAGGCCTGATGGTTTAAAAATGTTCCTGTGAGATAATAAAACAATTTATGTTGGAAGTAATCACAGATATATTGCGGACAAACTTGACAACTACATTTCTGGGATTTAAAGGTTGTTTCATTTGTGATGGACATTAACAATGATGAATAATAGCATGCTTGATCTTTCTTAATCAAGGGAGCTTTGGTAAAGATCGGTGCTCTATTTATATAAGTACTTATTATCTAGTTCGGATGGAGCAAATGTTTAGTGGATGGAGCACTGGTTTGTAAACTGGTCTACTGAGGACAAAAAGTTCAGGTTCGAACTCGTTTCTTCTTCCTCTTGACGCTTGATCCTTCCAGGGCCGTTATAGTAGGGCTCGTAGTCACACCCCCTCCCTCCCAGTTGTCTCTTTGTGGACGAGCTGTTCGATTATAGAGAGTGAGTCTATGCCTACAAACTTTGCCTCTTTTGTTCTGTTCTTTTCAGTGTTTCTAGAGGTCGTCTTCTTTATCTCTGACCTGATGTTTGCCATTTCAGATCTGCTTAGTAATTCACTGCGCCTTTTTTTTCGAAATAGATGCTCAACATATGTCCGTTTTCTTTTCTTAATAGTGGCCGAGACAAATGGTTGCATGACTATTTCCCTTATTGCGGCATTAGTTTTGAATTAATTCCATTTAACGCAAAAGTATCTTTCTTAGGCATTTGTCTTCAAAAGCGTTGAGTGTTTTTCTCAGTGTCTTTTATCGTTTTCCCGATTTCATACATGAAGGGGGATAACACATTTAAGGTGAAAATTCTCAGTTTTGTTTTCTTGTTGACTATCTTTCATCACGATATTTTTTAAAGATATTTAAAACTTAAAGTCACCTTTGCTGTTCTGATTCTGATCACTTTTCTTGTTTCTCCATCTTGATCTATACTGCTTCCAAGGTGTAGAATGTAATCCACTGCCTGGAACTTCTTTCCATCCGGTTAATTTTACCTTTTGGTACAGCCCCGATTGTCCTTATTATGATAATCCCTCTGTTAGTTTCAAATCCTCTCCTGCCGACCAATGCTGATAGAGAATCTCTTCAAACTCATTTATCGATTCTTACATGAGTGTCATAAATGTATTTGTAAAATAAAGACAACCCTTGTGTGCTTCGACAATATTGTCCTAAAAATGTGCCCATTATTAAAGCAGAATAAAGACATTAACACAATATTTCCTACATGTAACATAGTGTAACTGGCTTCGTTCTAATTTTCCCTCTTCTCCAAATGAGATGTCACCGTGAATAACATCAATGCTTAAATCCAAGAAGTTCAAAATGTTCATGTTTGTACATCTCTGTCACTCTAATTGAAAACTAAGCGTTACTTGTCTCTAGCATATTCTCGAGAACTATTTTAACATTTCATATATTCTTATCATGACGTTGATACATAATAATTGTAAATCTGCTGTCCTAATCGCTAATGTTTCACTTCAGTAACCACCAGATTCACATTTCCTGTGAAGTGAGCATTTGCATAGAGTGCTTAGTGCGCATATAATTCTTACCTGTCATCACCTGTTACTTCAACTGGTAGCTTCCCAATGTATTTGCTAGACCCAAATTGATATCATTCACACCTCATATAGCGCCTGGTAGGAACATGTGATCTCAATGTGAAGAAAGTTTCAAAACTGATACCAGAAAGTGTGATTTTCGTGTACTTCTGTTTTTTCTAGGCCACTAACTGGAAATGTGGCCTGCACGCTTTCTGTAATTTTGCTTTGCAAGATCGAAGCTTATTGGTTTAGCACACCAGCCTCCATCCTCCGCAAGGCGTTCCAAATATTGCCCAAACTGTTTATTATTTTATATATATTTTTAAAATTATATTATTTATATATATGTTTCTAATTCTGATCGTCTCAAATCTCTCTTTCCCTCATTCATTTCCTTTAGATGCCACTCCTATTTAACAGTTATGAATGTTTCTGAATACATACTTAGTAATTAAACACACACATTTAATCAATCCTCAAAATCTCTCTGGTAACCTTTTTTTCCGCTGAAAAGTGTGACAACTATTATGTCACTATAAAAAAACCTCTTTGACATATTATTGTACTTTCTGCCCAACCTTCCGTCTTATGAACATGATCAGCGAACATGTTTAGTTCTGGGATATAATTAAATTCAACGCCGTTAGCATGCATGTTAAGTGAGTCTGGTGATCTGACGTTATTCGTTGATGATATCATTAATGTGCTAATTTAATGTATCTATGACCTCATCTACTGAGTTCAATTATTTTATTTCACAAATTACTTCAATCTTCATGTATTATGGCATATTTTACAAATCATCTATATGCATGTTGAGACCAGACCTATGAGACAGCCGAAAACACATATTTGAATACACTTACACTGCAGGGATTTGATTGTGAATACGGGATACAATGAGATCAATGTAATTTCACTGACATATGAATAAGCACAAGATACATGCTTCAGCAAAACTGATGAAAAGACATTTTATGGTAGTCAGGATTTTTGAGTCAATGATGGCACGAGTAGGAAAGGATTACGCATAAGATTGATAACAGGTTTGTTTAATTTAACGAGAGATCTACTAAAACAACAACTTGGACACTCTTCGTCCAATGCTTAAAACAGATCCAGGAACGATTGTTCAGGTTATAGTAATATAACGTCTACAGTTGTCAGTGTACAGTAAATTCATGTCTATGAACTGTCAATGATATTGTAAGAGGAGTGGACACCAGTGCCTACGTCATTCAGGGACACATTTTTCGTGTATTGTCACACTCGACAGGAAATGCTTGGAGCAAAATCCAGTCGTGGTCGATGCGGAGGTCAACAGCCTCATTTTGGAAAACACCGACAAGGAAGATGCAGTCATCTCTACTAATGGATCCGTAATACGACACCAAACGAGTGTATGGGCATTCATAAAACGCCTTGTAGGCAGAACAGTTAAAGAAAACAGCGATGCGTACTTACGTTATGACCACAAGTACCAGGACGTTGGAGGTGATGGCAGTGACCAGACATTGGTTGGAGTCATACATCTATACGCACGCCTGTATACTAAGTAATTTGATGAGCATAATAATGTAGAGGGCGGGGTCTGTACGCAAGCAATGGGTCGAGTCATTACAAAAGTTAACGCAGAATCTCCTTAGTCTACGAATCTGAGTCCGGGACAATGAAAGAGCGCACAGGCTGACTAGCTGTGCTGTCGTTAAAGACGGTAAACCAACTGATCAGAGAGTCATCAGTAATGCCCTCCGAGATGCTGGAAAGGTACATGACTTCAACAACCATAAACACAGTTCTCTCCTTCGGATGAAGGGGATAGAAGTAAAGATGGATACAGCCAAAAACGACAGGCTTAGTGGACGTATAAGAGGACTTATCACCCAACACTGAACTGGAGCCGTCAGTCGCTAGTCGTAATGGGTCATGCTGAGGAGAGGAGAACACCTATGGACCGATTCGGAGTGCGGTGATGATGACCCATAAATACTTCAATAACAGTAAGATCACGTCTACAACTGTCCAGGGCACAGTAGGATGACGTCTACAGTTGTACATGGTATGGCAAGATCAGGTCTACGATTGTTCAATATGCAGTAAGATCACGTCTACGATTGTTCAATGTGCAGTAAGATCAGGTCTACAATTGTTCAATGTGCAGTAAGATCAGGTCAACGATTGTTCAATGTGCAGTAAGATCACGTCTACGATTGTTCAATGTGCAGTAAGATCAGGTCTACGATTGTTCAATGTGCAGTAAGATCACGTCTACGATTGTTCAATGTGCAGTAAGATCAGGTCTACAATTGTTCAATGTGCAGTAAGATCAGGTCAACAATTGTTCAATGTGCAGTAAGATCAATTCTACAATTGTTCAATGCGCAGTAAGATCAGGTCTACGATTGTTCAATGTGCAGTAAGATCAGGTCTACGATTGTTCAATGTGCAGTAAGATCAGGTCTACAATTGTTCAATGTGCAGTAAGATCAGGTCTACGATTGATCAATGTGCAGTAAGGTTACGTCTACGATTGTTCAATGTGCAGTAAGATCAGGTCTACAATTGTTCAATGTGCAGTAAGATCATGTCTACGATTGTTCAATGTACAGTAAGATCAGGTCTACGATTGTTCAATGTGCAGTAAGATCAGGTCTACGATTGTTCAATGTGCAGTAAGGTTACGTCTACGATTGTTCAATGTGCAGTAGATCAAGTCTATGATTGTTCCATGTGCAGTAGATCAAGTCTATGATTGTTCCACGTGCAGTAGATCAAGTCTATGATTGTTCCATGTACAGCAGATCAAGTCTATGATTGTTCCATGTACAGTAGATCAAGTCTATGATTGTTCCATGTACAGTATATCAAGTCTATGATTGTTCCACGTGCAGTAGATCAAGTCTATGATTGTTTCACGTGCAGTAGATCAAGTCTATGATTGTTCCACGTGCAGTAGATCAAGTTTATGATTGTTCCACGTGCAGTAGATCAAGTCTATGATTGTTCCATGTGCAGTAGATCAAGTCTATGATTGTTCCATGTACAGTAGATCAAGTCTATGGTTGTTCCACGTGCAGTAGATCAAGTCTATGATTGTTCCACGTGCAGTAGATTAAGTCTATAATCGTTTCCTGTGCAGTGGATCAAGTCTATGATTGTTCCACGTGCAGTAGATCAAGTCTATGATTGTTCCATGTACAGTAGATCAAGTCTATGATTGTTCCATGTACAGTAGATCAAGTCTATGATTGTTCCACGTGCAGTAGATCAAGTCTATGGTCGTTTCCTGTACAGTAGATCAAGTCTATGATTGTTCCACGTGCAGTAGATCAAGTCTATGATTGTTCCACGTGCAGTAGATCAAGTCTATGATTGTTCCATGTGCAGTAGATCAAGTCTATGATTGTTCCACGTGCCGTAGATCAAGTCTGTGATTGTTCCACGGGCAGTAGATCAAGTCTATGATTGTTCCACGTGCAGTAGATCAAGTCTATGATTGTTCCACGTGCAGTAGATCAAGTCTATGATTGTTCCATGTGCAGTAGATCAAGTCTATGATCGTTTCCTGTACAGTAGATCAAGTCTATGATTGTTCTACGTGCAGTAGATCAAGTCTATGATTGTTCTACGTGCAGTAGATCAAGTCTATGATCGTATCTTTACCTGTACAGTAGATCAAGTCTATGATTGTTCCACGTGCAGTAGATCAAGTCTATGATTGTTCCACGTGCAGTAGATCAAGTTTATTATTGTTCCACGTGCAGTAGATCAAGTCTATGATCGTTTCCTGTACAGTAGATTAAGTCTATGATTGTTCCACGTGCAGTAGATCAAGTCTATGATCGTTTCCCGTACAGTAGGTCAAGTCTATGATTGTTCCACGTGCAGTAGATCAAGTCTATGATCGTTTCCTGCACAGTAGATTAAGTCTATGATTGTTCCATGTGCAGTAGATCAAGTCTATGATTGTTCCATGTGCAGTAGGTCAAGTCTATGATTGTTCCACGTGCAGTAGATCAAGTCTACGATCGTTTTCTGTACAGTGAGACAATATACACCACTGTTCAGAGTGCAGTGAAGTTGGGTGTGAGATTGTTCGAAGTAAAGTAAGATCAGGTTTACGATTGTCCAGAGTGCAATGATATCAGATCTACGATAGCGTAAAGTGCAGTGAGATCGTGTCTACATGCGTCCACAGTACAGTGAAATTAATTCTATAATTTCCCGCAGTGTAGTGAGATTAAGTCTGCGATTGTCCTGTCCACAGTAAGATAAGATGTATTATTGTCCAGAACATAGCTAGATCAGGTCTACCCATGCCCTGAGTGCAGTGTTAACATGTCTATGATTGTCTGAGATGCAATGTGATTGATCTTGCGAACGAGTCATTTCCTTATTTATTTAATTGTTGCGCCCATTCAACATACATTAGGGTGAGCGGGTGGCCGAATCGATAACTTGTCAGGCACCAAACCTGAAGTCCACAAGTTGGAATCCCGGTAGTGGCAAACAATTTTTCTATCCGGGGTAGAAATAAACCTCAGACTCAAACACCTCGTTGCGACTGCACTGGACTAGCGACCTTTATTCTCTCGTTCTATAACCCCCCCCCCACCCCCCCCCCCCTTTTGCAAGCTCAAGTCATGGGAAAATGAAGTAAAGAAAGTTATTGAACAGATATTTAGATAAATAGATACTATACAGATATATAGATATTATACAGTTATATCGATACATTGATACTATACAATAAAAGGGAAAAGAGGCAGTGCCAGACCAAGACTAACATGGACGAGTACCATTAAAAGATGGACAAATCTGTCTATGACAGCCTGCACCATCAAAGCAAGAGGCAGGGCAGAATGGAGCTCCTTGGTAGCCAACCTTCGTTGCGCAGATGGCACTCGATGATGATGAGATAATAAAGAGATATATATTGATACTATAGAGATATATAGATACTATACATATATATAGATACTATATAGATATATAGATACTATACAGATATATAGATACATAGATACTATACAGATATATAGATACTATACATATATAGAGATACATAGATACTATACATATATATAGATACGATACAGATATATAGACACTATACAGATATATAAATACTGTCCAGATATATAGATATATAGATATATAGATATATAGAGATACTATACAGATATGTAGATACTATACAGATATTTAGATACTATACAGATATTTAGATACTATACAGATATATAGATATCATACAGATATTTAGATACTATGCAGATATATAGATACCATACAGATATTTAGATACCATACAGATATATGGATACTATACAGATATATAGATACCATACAGCTATCTAGATACTATACAGATATTTTGGATACCATTACAGATATTTAGATACTATAAAGATATTATATCTGTATAGATAAAAAAAATAGAATATGACAGAAACCTAAATATAGTGTTTATAGATCAGGAAAAAGCGTTTGATCGTGTGGACAGGAACAAACTTTGGCAAACTTTAGAAACATACGGAGTAGCAGGACAACTACTAGAAAATATAATAGCACTATATAAAAACAGTCAAAGTGCCGTCAGAACATCGGAAGGTCTGTCAGAATGGTTTCAGGTTACAACAGGAGTAAGACAAGGATGTGTCCTCTCACCACTCCTCTTCATTATATATATGGACAAAATAAATCAGGAAACAATCAACAACAAGGACAAATCAAATAATAACATAGAGGTAGAAAACTCCAACATCAATGAGCTACTCTTCGCAGATGACCAACGCCTAATACATGAGGATGAAAACCTGCTACAACAGCATTCAACATCTCTAGATAAAAGCTGCACAAACTATAGTATGAAAATTAACACAGCAAAAACAGAGGCTATAAGAATAAGCAAATTAAGACACCCATTAAACATCAAGATCAAAGACAAAGAAATAAAACAAATAGAAGAATCCAATTATTTAGGCACAATGTTCACAGAAGATGGAAAACTAGACAGAGAAATTGACATGAGAATACAAAAAGCAAATGCTGTCACATACCAGCTTTCACCATTGTTAAGACATCCAAACATTTCTATGCCAGCTAAACAACAAATGATAAATAGCATCTTCATACCAACTTTGTGCTATGAAAGTCAAACATGGACCCTTTCTAAATCACATTTAAGAACGATCAATACATGTGAGATGCGATGCTTGAGAAAAGTAACAAACAACACAAGAAGAGATAGAATACCAAATGAAACCATAAGAAAAATGGTAGGAACAAAACCCTGCCAAGAATATATAGAACAACAACAACTTAAATGGTTTGGCCACCTGGTCAGAATGAATCCTCACCAATCACCATCAAGGGCGTTCTTCTCGAGAATGCATGGAAAAAGACCAAGAGGAAGACCCAGAAGAAGATGGATAGATGCAGTGACAGAGACATGTAACAACAAAGGAAAATCACTAATTCAGACAATTCGAGCAGCACAAGAACGACAAATGATATAAACCACGACACCTTTTAGGTATCAGTGAAAGAGAAAAGAGGAAGAAGATACATATATTTAGATACTCTCTCTGTCTCTCTCTCTCTCTCTCTCTCTCTCTCTCTCTGCGTTCAGGACTCAATCAGAGTAAGGATTCCAGACTCTCATATGAAGTCAGCTGTCAGGCTGTGTTGATCGCCCCAACAGACAGAACATCACAATTAGAGTCTGTCAGATCCACTCTGACTGAACACCCGTTAATACGTTGCACTGTGCTCTGCGCCAGTGGCCCAGTGCATCCGATTTCAGCCAGCATTTTATTCGGGTTTGCTTTCCCTAGCCTTTGATTGTCCCCAATCTTCCTGCAAGGCAGCAGATGATCTTTTCTGTAGGGGGATTCTGCCCTTAGATGGTAGGCCCTCCCAGGTTTACGAGCACCATCTGCCCGAGTCACTAGAGGTGACTAACACAGACACGGACACACAAAGATGTGAGATGTGACTAACACAGACATACACACACAAAGATGTGAGATGTGACTAACCCAGACATGCACACACAAAGATATGAGATGTGACTAATGCAGACATGCACACAGCGATACGAGGCATGACTAACACTGACACACATCAAGATGTATGACACATGACTAACATAAACATGCACATAAAGATATGAGATATAACTGACATTGACATGCACACACAAAGATATGACACATGCCTAACATAGACATTCACACAAAGATAAGAGATATGACTAACATAGATATGCACACACAAAGATATGAGATGGGACTAACATAGCCATGCACACACAAGGATATGAAATGTGACAAACACAGACATGCACACACAAAGATATGAGATATGACTAACATAAACATGCACACAAAGATATGAGATATCACTAACCCAGACATGCACACACAAAGATATGACATATGACTAACACTGGTACACACTAAGATATGAGATATGACTAAACACAGACACACATAAAGATATGAGACATGATTAACACGGACACACCGAGATAAGAGATATGACTAACATGACACACACCAAGATATGAGCCATGGCCAGCACACACAAGCTAAGATATGAGCCATGGCTAGAACAGAAACACAGCATGATATGAGCCATGGCTTCACTAAAAAATACCAAAAAATGAACCATGTCTAGCACAGAAACACATTAAAGTGTCCATATGCTTGGGCTTGTTGTAGTCGGCAGACTCTTCTGAACGTGGGAATCACAGGTTTCGTTAAACAGTTGTCCGGAGATTTGAGAGTGCAGCCTGACCCATATAACGTTCTCTTGCATGTACAGATTCCCGATCGACTGTTGACAGGTGTCGTTGAAACAGTTGTCCGGACATTTGAGAGTACATATGATGTCACAGCCATCAGAACACATCTCTTCGCACTGCAGCCCAAAACCACCATCGGGACAAGTGTCATTACAGGTATAGCCAAGATGTTTACATTGTAGGCATTTTCCAGATTTTTCCTCAAATAAAGGACAGACGCTGAGACAAGACCCGGAACAGTCGTGTCCATAGATCCCATGTGAACAGTAGCCGTGACAAGTACCGATGATGACAGTGCAGCCTTTACTACACCCACTACACACTGCACAAAACGACAAGAATGCTCGTCCAGACAATAGGTGTCTGTAAATGTTTGCACCTCACATACCGTCAGTGCACTGTCGGTCTGCGAAATGGTCGGTGAGAACTCAATCTTAATGTGTGCCATTGACGTTTGTGTTTTGACTACAATAGTGTTCATAGATAAATTAGGGTAGGATATATTATTATACTGGAACACTACTCCGCCACTGTCAGAGAAAGCCTTTAGAGTGGCATTCTTTATCCGAATCATTGTGCTAGGTCGATGATAGATTCGAATGATGTGAGTCTTCTGGGGCGTTGCAAAGTTCAGATACCAGTAAACAGAATTGGTTCCACTTCTCCATTGTGTGTGTGTGCAGTCATTGTCATAGAGATTGGTCTTTGTTTTGCTATTAACTGCGGCCTCTGGTCCACATCCGTCTCCTGTATAACAAGCATCAAATGTTTTGTGCATTAAATCGGCCTGGTTTGTGTTCTGTTTGAGAGCCAGTTTCCGACCCCCGCCAATGTAGTTGGAGCAGATATTTGCAACTATCGCCCTTTCAATCCGTAATTTGTTGATCAGACCAGCCCCAGGGCAGAAGGCATCAATCTCGTGCGGACTAACTACAAACCTTGATACATTGTTACATGAGGCAGAACCATTCAGTTTTACCGTGAAACTGTCCGGATTATTTAAGTCATTCGCATAAATCCTAAACCAGGAGCACGGCAAAGATTGATTGAGAGTTGCCTCAACTGATGTAGAATCTGTATCCGGATTACATGAGGTGTCGTTGCCATCAAACAGGAAAGTAGGTTCAGATTTGTGGGCATATTTGCAAATAAAATCCAAGTACTGACACTGGGGTCCAAAAATTTTGTGCTGACAACTGTCATTGTTTGGGCATGTACCTGTAGTTTTGTCACAAACTAAGCCATTATAGCAGTGACATTGTAACGTACAAGTTGTCCCAAACCAACCGGCTGCACAAGTAAGGTCATTAGCTTCCATTGTTGCTAACGAAGCCAGCGAATAAAGACTTGATCTACAGCGATGGTTAACGATCTGTGTACACACATTTATTATCAAACCCGTGTTTACATTTTAAACAAATCCGCCATCTCACTGTGGTAACAGATAGCGTGAAATTCTCTAATAGAATGAGATAAACCGTTGGAGACAAGGAAAGTCAACATTGTTTACATGGCTTGGACGCAAGAAGCGTCAATTTTGGTGCGTCATTTAGATACTATACAGATATATAGATAGCATACAGATATTTAGATACCATATAGATATATAGACACCATACATATATTTAGATACTATACAGATATTTAGATATCATACAGATATATAGATACCATACAGATATTTATATACTATACAGATATATAGATACTATACAGATATATCGATACATTGATACTATACAATAAAAGGGAAAAGAGGCAGTGCCAGACCAAGACTAACATGGACGAGTACCATTAAAAGATGGACAAATCTGTCTATGACAGCCTGCACCATCAAAGCAAGAGGCAGGGCAGAATGGAGCTCCTTGGTAGCCAACCTTCGTTGCGCAGATGGCACTCGATGATGATGAGATACTATAGAGATATATAACAACATATATATAAAACAAGGAGTCAGACAAGGCTGTGTTCTGTCGCCGGATTTGTTTTCACTTTACAGCGAATATATTATGAGATCAATAGTAGACAAAAAAGGAATTGAAGTCAACGGTCACAACATAAATAATTTGCGATATGCGGATGACACAGTCTTAATAGCAGAGACAGAGAACGAACTACAAGAAATGATAGACATAATAGTAAAAGAAAGCAACAAGAAAGGTCTCAGTCTGAATAGTAAGAAAACAGAAGTAATGGTTATATCGAAGAAACAATCATCACCATCATGCAGCATAAAAATAAATGAGACAAACCTGAAACAAGTAAAACGTTTCAAATACTTGGGCACAATAATAACATCAGATGGGAGATGCACAACAGAAATAAAAAGCAGAATAGCTCAGGCCAAAATAGCATTTCAGAAAATGAAAAATATCTTATGCAACAAATCTATGTCAATAAAAATGAGAAAGAGAGTTCATCGGTGCTATATAGAACCATATCTGACCTATGGAAGCGAATCATGGACAGTAGACAAACAAATGAAAAGACGATTAGAGGCCACAGAGATGGGATTTCTCAGAAGAATGTTGAAAGTATCCTGGACAGATAAAAAGACCAATGAGGAAGTTCTCAAAGAGGCCAACACAAAAAGGGAGCTCTTAAAAAACATCAGAAAGAAGCAATCAACATTTTTCGGGCACATCATGAGAAGAGGAAAATTGGAATACTTGGTTACAACTGGCAAAATAAAAGGAAAGAGAGATCGTGGACGACAAAGAGAGAAAATACTGGATAGCTTGGTGTCATGGCATGGAAAACATTCGGCAACAGAACTGATACGATGCACTGTGAATAGAAGATTGTGGAGGGACATGATCGCCTACGCTAACCGGCAGGGTACATGATGATGATACATATATAATAGATACTATACAGATATATAGATACTATACAGATATATAGATACATAGATACTATACAGATATATAAAAACTATACAGATATATAGATACTATACAGATATATAGATATATAGACACATAGATACTATACATATATATAGATACTATACCGATATATAGATACTATACAGATATATAGATACTATACAGATATATAGATATATAGGTGATACTATACAGATATATAGATACTATACAGATATTTAGATACTATACAGATATTTATATACTATACAGATATTTAGATACTATACAGATATATAGATATCATACAGATATTTAGATACTATACAGATATATAGGTACCATACCGATATTTATATACCATACATATATATAGATACTATACAGATATATAGATACCATACAGCTATTTAGATACTATACAGATATATAGATACCATTACAGATATATAGATACCATACATATATTTAGATACTATACAGATATTTAGATACAGTACAGATATATAGACACCATACAGATATTTAGATACTATACAGATATATAGATACTATACAGATATATAGATACCATACAGATATTTAGATACCATACAGATATTTCAATACTGTACAGTTATATAGATACTATACAGATATACAAATACTATACAGATATATAGATATTATACAGATATATAGATACCATACAGATATATAGATACATAAATGCTGTACATTTATATAGATACTATACAGATATATAGATACTATACAGATATATAGATAATATACAGATATTTAGATACTATACAGATATTTAGATACTATACAGATATATAGATACTATAATGTGAGTAGAGGATTGATTGAGTTCGATGTATTCATGATCGAGTAAAAAAGTTTTCTTTGTTGCGAAGAACTAAATGTGCTCATCTTTCGCTCATGAAATACCATCACATTCCCGAGTGAAACGACATATCGTTTCCCGCATTTTCTCATCTTTTTAACTAACAAATGGCCACCATACGGACCATTTTTGAGTATGAAAAGAAACATCATTGGCCCAAAGAGATCACCGACTGCTGGATCAATAGCAACAGAAACAACAAATGGACTAGAAATATCAGAACCTCACAATTTTGTAGAAACACGCCATGAGTAAATTTGTACAGACCACAAGTGAAGAGCTTCTTTGACGCACATCTCATCCTGGGTACTTTTCAGTCTGAGGTGACAGACACTATAAAATGACGTGCAATATGCATCAACACGGAATAAGGTGTGTAATGAATACTCCATGCTTGAAGTAAGGTCATTTAAACCAAGTCAACTGGTTTGGTGATATCTGTTCTATAATTTCAAGCAAATCAAATTTTTCTGTCAATTAGTCAAACCGAATATGCAAGAGAGAAAAGAATCTCTAAGATTGACTAAGAATCATCATAAAACATGTAAGGAACACAATAAAACCAGAAATAAGTGAGGAACAATACAGATTTGTGGAAGGAAAGGACACATACGAACATTGATAGAAAGAGCTATAAATGTAAAGAAAGATCTATATATGTGCTTTATAGGCTACACAAAGCATTTGACAAAGTAAAGCATGTGGAAATAATCAATATGCTGAAGCAATTAAAAATTGATGGCAAGGAATTGCGAATCATAAAAAAAACATATACTGGCAAAAAATAGCAGCCATATAAATTAGTAACCAAACAGTACAGTTCCAATAGATGAAACAAGGAGTCAGACAAGGCTGTGTTCTATCGCTGGATTTGTTTTCACTTTACAGAAAAAATATTATGAGATCAATAATAGATATAAAAGGAAATTAAGTCAACGGTCACAACATAAACGATTTGCGATATGCGGATGCCACAGTCTTAATAGGAGAGACAGAGAATGAACTGCAACAAATGATAGACATAATAGTAAAAGAAAACAACAAGAAAGGTCTCAGTCTGAATAGTAAGAAAACAGATGCAATGGTCACATCGAAGAAACAATCATCACCATCAATCAGTAGAAAAATAAACAAGACAAATGTGAAACAAGTGCAACGTTTCAAATACTTGGGCACAATAATAACAGCAGATGGAAGATGCATCACAGAAATAAAAAAAAACAAACAGATTAGCTCATGCCAAAATAGCATTTCAAAAAATGAAAAATATCTTATGCAACAAATCAATGTCAATAGAAGTGAGAAAGTGAGTCCATAGGTCCTATATACAGTCACTTCTGACCTATGGAAACGAATTATGGACTGTAAAAAGATAACTGAAAAGGTGATTAAAGGCCACAGATTTGGGATTTCTCAGAAGAATGTTGAAAGTTCCCTGGACAGCTATAAAGACCAATTAGGAAATTATCAATTCAAAGAGGCCAACACAAAAAGGGATATCCTAAGAAACATCATAAAGAAACAATCAACATTTTTCGGGCACATAATGAGAAGAGGAAAGTCGGAATACCTGGTTACAAATAGCAAAATACAGGGAAAGAGGGACTGCGGACGACAAAGAGAGAAAATACTGGATAACTTGGTGTGACGGCATGGAAAACGATCAACAACAGAACTGATACGATTCACGGTAGATAGAAGATTGTGGAAGGACATGATCGCCTACACCAACCGGTATGGCACATTATGATGATGAAGAGAAAAAATACAAAAGTTGCTATAGAATGAAGTTATTTCTTTTGCTTGGTAGATATTTCATTTACAGTTATGTATATTCCAATCGAGGGAAAGAGATACAAAGAAAGTCAAAGGATGACAAGGTTATCATCAACACGTAATCTTTTTTCTGAAATTTCATATTATTAAAATTGTGTAGAATTTGAGGTTTATGTTTCGTATTTTAAGTGTTGTATACATTATAATATATGTGTATACAGAAATTAGAATTAATTTGGAAAGCCATATGCTTGTAGATAAAACAAAAATATAATTGCCAAGAAAAGTAAATACTTCATTCATAACAAAGAGATACAATTACATTTTCTTACATTTTTCAAGGCATTACTTTGGCAAAATTGAAGTCTCTTTCGTTACTAAAAGTTCTCCATATGCCTTCTAGCAATAAACGTAATCAATGTATTTACATTGTTTGAAAGAAAAGGAAAATAAACATTTATATTTGTTAACACTTATAGTAAAAAACTGTAGGGCTGCAAACCCGCATCCATTCGGTTACTGAAATAATAACCCATTATCATCATCATTGAGTGCCATCTCCGCATCGAAGGTTGGCTACCATGGAGCGACCATTCCACTCTGTCTCTTGCTTTGATGGTCTAGATTGTCATAGTTTGACTTGTCCATCTTTTGATGTTACTCAATCATGTTAGTTTGGGTCTGCCCCTGTCTCTTTTACCTTGTGTTTTCCCTTCCAATATTACTTTTATTAGGCTGTTGTGTTTTTTAACATGCCCAAAAATTCCATTTGTCTTGTTCTAATTGTGCTTAGTAGTTCTATTTTCATTTTTAGCTGTTTTAAAACTTCTTCGTTTGTTTTCATTTCTTTCCATCCAATTATGCATATTCTTCTATAAATCCACATTTCAAAGGCTTCAATTTTCTGTTCTGTTTTCTTGTCTAATGTCCATGTTTCTGCACCGTACATGAATATTGAGAAGATGTAACATTTTTCTATTCTTAGTTTTAGCCCTGCTGTTATTTGTTTTGATGTTAGTATGTTCTTCATAGCATTAAAATTACTTTTTGCCATACCTATTCTTGTGTTTATTTCAGTTGTACATTTTCCATCACTGGTTATAGTGTGTCCCAGGTAGTTGTAGTTCTGAACTGTTTCTAGATGTTTTCCATCCACTTTGATATTTAATTGTAGATCTTGAGAAGTTTCTTTGTTTATGATCATAGTTTTAGTCTTTTTGATACTCATATCTAGTCCATATTTTTTGCTTGTCATGTTTATTACATTAAGTAATTGTAGATCCTTAGGATTTCCTGCTAGTAGAACAGTATCATCAGCGTATCTTAGGTTATTGATTATCCTTCCATTAACGTTTAGGCCTGGCATCTCTCTGTGATGTTTTTAAAGATTTGCTCAATGTGTAGATTAAACAAGCTTGGTGATTGGGTGCATTCTTGTCTTACTCCTCTTTTTATATCAATGGGTGTAGAGTTCTCCTTGTTATATTTTATTATTGCTGTTTGCTCCCAATAACTCATAAAAATAAAAATATGTGTAATAGTAAATAGTAAAATATGATAACATTAAGTGTTTGAACACACTACACAACCGAGTAAGGCGTTCTATAATGAATAACATATGACGCTATCCATATATACATCACCCACATTGCTTTAGCTAAGTATCACAGCCAAGCTCTATCCGCCTTCAGTCTGGCTCAAAGAACCGAAGCACGGTCTGTATTCTACTGTCTTCTTCAAAACGCTAAATAAAAAAAAAACAGGTTGTTAAGTGTAAAAATACTAGAAAAATAATAAAGTTTGGCCATATAAAATATAGGGAGCAGTGGTAGCTCAGTGGTTAGTGTTCTAGACCGCTAGGAACACGACATCCAATTCGATCCAGATCGATAGCTGGTTCAGCGTCTTTCATGATCCTGGAATTTTGGGGAGAAGTAAGACGGCACTGGCGTAATACCGATCACATTACCCAAAATATAATGTGTCGAAGGTCTTTACAAAATATTGGCACTAACACCTTATTTATTCCCTATATGTCGCCACAGTGTGTCACGGAGCTCGTTTGTGTTTCTTTTTCACATAAAGTTGTGGTTATAGTATATATATTACTTTTATGGAAGATACGGTACCAGACGTACGATAGATAGATAGATAGATAGATAGATAGATAGATAGATAGATAGATAGATAGATAGATAGATAGATAGATAGATAGATAGATAGATAGATAGATAGATAGATAGATAGATAGATAGATAGATAGATAGATAGATAGATAGATAGATAGATAGATAGATAGATAGATAGATAGATAGATAGGTAGGTAGGTAGGTAGGTAGGTAGGTAGGTAGGTAGGTAGGTAGGTATGTAGGTAAGTGGGTAGGTAGGTAGGTAGGTAGGTAGGTAGGTAGGTAGGTAGATAGATAGATAGATGGATGGATGGATGGATGGATAGATAGATAGATAGATAGATAGATAGATAGATAGATAGATAGATAGATAGATAGATAGATAGATAGATAGATAGATAGATAGATAGATAGATAGATAGATAGATAGATAGATAGATAGATAGATAGATAGATAGATAGATAGATAGATAGATAGATAGATAGATAGATAGATAGATAGATAGATAGATAGATAGATAGATAGATAGATAGATAGATAGATAGATAGATAGATAGATAGATAGATAGATAGATAGATAGATAGATAGATAGATGTTGCCAGGTCAGACACATGACAAAGAAAACTTCAGAGTAGCTTCAAAGAGGCCAAGTTTCAACAGAGACAAGCTATGTGGTGAGTATAATGATAATGATTATGATAATGGTAATGATAATGCTGATGGCAATGATGATGATCAGCAAGCTTAAGTTAAAATTAATGAAATGTGTCATCAAAGCTAGAAGGTACGCTTCCGTTCACAAAACTGTCACCCTAAAAATACTGTCAGAACACATAAACTGGTTCCAAAGTCTGTAAATAGGCCCTTTAGCCTATAAGGCACGTGGAGGTCAGGGATCTCTCCAGTCAAAGATACACTATTGTAAATAAATATGTCAAGAAATAAAATGCCATTTCTTAACAAATAGACGAGAGGAGCGTAGAAGAGTTTGAAAAGCAGTTCTCCAGCCAAGAGCTTTTTCTTGCTAATGTTGTTTCCATGTTAGAAATCTTCTCCTATTAAAAAAAAATATATGAAAATAGTAAATACTATAATTTTAGCAACTTCAAGAGCTACGACTTAGCGGTGGTTAGTGACCTGTCTACTGTTGACAAGAGGTTGGATTCAATCCCGATCGTGCGCGTTATGTTCACCAAGCTGTAAATGGGTACCGCATTTTTTGGGCCAAAAAACGACATTGACGTAACGCTAACAAAACTATCTAGAAAAATGTCAATGGTCAGGAAAACATGAGTACTAATAGGATAATGCATACACAGCTTGGGAAGTGATAGGTTTCTTTCTAACAGTTTCTCCTGATAAAATATTACAAGAGTATCAGTTGTATATTGTATATAATTTGGTCATGATGAAATTAATTAGAACCTAGTTTGTTTATTTAATTGATATTTATTTATTTATTTGATAAAGAAGTCATTCAGCATAAAACAGAAATGATAGTTTTGTAAAAATCATCTTTACTTTGATAGTTAAATCAGGTATATATTTTAATTAAAAAATCCACAAATTTTTTGTTTTCTATTTGTACCGCCATTCGTCTGCTCGTCTTCATCATTCGCATTAAAAAAGGAGACGTTATGTGGGATCAGAAGTGTTGTGTTGTAATCTAAAGCTGTGTTGTGATGTAAAGCTGTGTTGTGATCTAAAGCTGTGTTGTGATGTAAAGCTGTGTTGTGATGTAAAGCTGTGTTGTGATGTAAAGCTGTGTTGTGATCTAAAGCTGTGTTGTGATGTAAAGCTGTGTTGTGATGTAAAGCTGTGTTGTGATGTAAAGCTGTGTTGTGATCTAAAGCTGTGTTGTGATGTAAAGCTGTGTTGTGATGTAAAGCTGTGTTGTGATCTAAAGCTGTGTTGTGATGTAAAGCTGTGTTGTTTGATTAAAGCTGTGTTGTGATCTAAAGCTGTGTTGTGATGTAAAGCTGTGTTGTTTGATTAAAGCTGTGTTGTGATCTAAAGCTGTGTTGTGATGTAAAGCTGTGTTCTTTGATTAAAGCTGTGTTGTGATCTAAAGCTGTGTTGTGATGTAAAGCTGTGTTGTTTGATTAAAGCTGTGTTGTGATCTAAAGCTGTGTTGTTTGATTAAAGCTGTGTTGTTTGATTAAAGCTGTGTTGTTTGATTAAAGCTGTGTTGTGATTTAAAGCTGTGTTGTTTGATTAAAACTGTGTTGTGATCTAAAGCTGTGTTGTTTGATTAAAGCTGTGTTGTTTGATTAAAGCTGTGTTGTTTGATTAAAGCTGTGTTGTTTGATAAAAGCTGTGTTGTGATCTAAAGCTGTGTTGTTTGATTAAAGCTGTGTTGTTTGATTAAAGCTGTGTTGTTTGATTAAAGCTGTGTTGTTTGATTAAAGCTGTGTTGTTTGATTAAAGCTGTGTTGTTTGAATAAAGCTGTGTTGTGATCTAAAGCTGTGTTGTTTGATTAAAGCTGTGTTGTTTGATTAAAGCTGTGTTGTTTGATTAAAGCTGTGTTGTTTGATTAAAGCTGTGTTGTTTGATTAAAGCTGTGTTGTGATGTAAAGCTGTGTTGTTTGATTAAAGCTGTGTTGTGATTTAAAGCTGTGTTGTTTGATTAAAGCTGTGTTGTTTGATTAAAGCTGTGTTGTTTGATTAAAGCTGTGTTGTGATCTAAAGCTGTGTTGTTTGATTAAAACTGTGTTGTTTGATTAAAGCTGTGTTGTTTGATTAAAGCCGTGTTGGTTGATTAAAGCTGTGTTGTTTGATTAAAGCTGTGTTGTTTGATAAAAGCTGTGTTGTTTGATAAAAGCTGTGTTGTGATCTAAAGCTGTGTTGTTTGATAAAAGCTGTGTTGTGATCTAAAGCTGTGTTGTTTGATTAAAGCTGTATTGTTTGATTAAAGCTGTGTTGTTTGATTAAAGCTGTGTTGGTTGATTAAAGCTGTGTTGGTTGATTAAAGCTGTGTTGTTTGATTAAAGCTGTGTTGTTTGATTAAAGCTGTGTTGTTTCCATCTATCCAACCAACACGACTTCCGCTCGGCAATGTGTAGAACCTAGTTCCCGTTTCTCTTCAATTCCTACTCACTTGACCAGACTGGTTAGTCTATTTCCAGAGCACCACGAAAACGGCATATAGAGTCTTAATCAGCTGCTGTTGCCGCTGATCCTGACGCAAGCAGTCACCTAATGAGTCGCAGAGCACATACAGCCATGGTGTTGTTAATGTGTCTTGTTATTTTTTATTATTGCTGTTTGCTCCCAATAACTCATAAAAATACAAATATGTGTAATAGTAAATATTAAATAGTAAATAGTCGCAGAGCACATACAACCCTGGTGTTGTTAATGTGTCTTGGCCTTCAATTTACAAGCATGCAATGATAAAATAATTAACGTGCTTGTGTTTTAGATTACTTTTTTTCTCTTTAGTTTAAAGACATAACTACTTATGACAAGACGCACTAATATGCGTAATCTTCTCAACCCAATATCAAATCTCGTTGCTTAAAACACGCATAAATAGAAGCATTGTAACAGCACTCGGAAAGATCCGTAAGGGGGAAAAAAAGATAAGGTGACGCCCGAAAGAAGAGTCAAACAAAAAAATGCTTACGGTATAAAGTCACATGTAAAGGTAAATAGGAATCTCTATAATCTTTCAAAAGTAATTTTGTTGCCTGTTTGGGGAGACAAAATCATGCATTACTTTAGCCTCTGTATTTCACATATGCTTTTCATGAATATTTATAAATGTATTTGTTTTCATTTCTGCTAAAGCCCCTTACTTGCTATCACAGTACGCCCACGCACAAATACTAATCACTAGTTAATGAGAGAGGGGTCTCGAGTGAAGTTATCGCACCACGCCAGGCTCAATTCATTGATAGTGTCAAAAGCATCAATACATTGTAGTCACCCTCCTTCCATAAGAGCATATGGAATGTGAGCCCCGTCCATAGCTCGTCCATTCTGCACAAACTGTCAACCCACCCAGTCTGTCTTCTCGTCCAATTTCTTTTACGCTCCAGTTTAGGTAAACAAAAATGTAGCAAATTTGAGTCAGTTAACCTCTGCAGAGAGGTTAACCAAGTTATTGTCTCAGTTTATGCCACGACCTCTATCGTGAAACGAACTTGTAATCAAGGCCAAAGCCCTTTTACTTGACAATTCTTCTCCCGAACTGAGATGTGAAAGCCCATGAGCTCTATCTGTGTCGAACAACAGACACATCTGAGTATTTGCATACTTCAACATAGAAGAATTAGTTCTCATTATAAAAGCATGCACTTCTATTTTAACGGTCACTGGGTTTTGTTTCTTTGCAACATTCTCTATTCAGTTTGATGTGTACTGAGAAGTTTATTTACAATTAGGCAACGTCTCTGCATTTCAGCTGCAATGTACGCATGTGTGATGTGAGCAATAACTAAATAGCTGAGGGGAACTTATTTTAACTTGAAACTGTAATGAAATAGAAGCATTATCAAATCCTGAATAGAGAAGAGAACCATTTTACAAGAATTGAAAATAAACGAAAACTTTCAACTAGTAAATTTAATTACGAAAATTAACTGGCTGTATCAAACGCATTAAAATACAGTAATGGAGAAGATAGTTCATGAAAAATTGAGAATTGGGCATAGCAGAAGTCGATGAGACCAAGACATCAAGAACTCCTTATAGATTACACTCACAGTGGCGACAATAAGACAACAACACAAGAAAGACAATGAGAAAGTTTAGACAGATAGTCAAATGAGCACAACGCCCTCTATCAAAATGCTTACTTGATGATGACGCTGATGAGGCCTCATCAGCTTATTTGCGTGTGCTCAAACAACCATAACTATTTGAAGTATTGAAACAGAAGAAAATCTGATCTTTAGAATGAGATCCGTCTATCACGTGCACCCACTTATTCAGTCTACACCATATTTCGTTAAGAACTGGGTAGATCTGCATGTAAGGAAAAAGCAACAATTATTTATAAAAGTGGAACTCGTTAAACAACGCCATTGGATTGTCCCAAGAGCTAATAGTGCAGGTAGGGTGAAATAAAGCTAATGAGCGCTTTACACGATCAATGTCTGAAGGATGCATGTAGCCCCAAATTATCGCAGCGAGTAGCAGGTATTTCCAAACTGGGAATACTAGGTTTAAGTGTATTCGCATACTGATGCTACTAAAGTGTCAAGATTTTGTTTAGGTAAATTTCAGCAGTGTCATATTTTTAGGTAATCTTTAAACATTATTGGGTGACATAATCGAGTGATAGGAAGCCGCGGTAAATCAGTGGATAGTGGACTACTGTTGCTGTCAAACGATCGAGTGCATTCATCCTTATCGACCGACATTCTAGGTTTACCCAACCTTAAATAGGTTCATGGGGTTTATCATATCTGAGAAGAAAAGGCGGCCTAGCGTTGTAGACCTAAAATGCGACGAATGCTTAAAATGAGATACTAGTCCTCTTTTTCTTCTTCTGCTTCTACCTTTCAACTCCCTGTAGATTGTAGGTCTTCAAGAAACACTTTCCAAGCTGCTCTGTTTCTTGCCATTCTTTTAAGATCATTCCATGTCTTCCCCATCATCTTCACATATGTTTCCATCTGTGTTCTCCAAGAATATTTTGGTCTTCCTCTTTGTCTTTTTTCTTTGGGGATTCCAAACAAGGGCCTGCTGTGTAATACTCCCAGTTGGCTGCAGCAGTGTGTGTCCTATCCAGCGCCATCGTCTTCGCTGTATCTCTTTATCCACAGGTATTTGATTGGTATTTGTCCATAATTCTATGTTAGTGATTTTATCCTGTCATTTGCAACCTTGTATTTTGCGCAAACATCTATTAATGAAGGTCTGTGTCTTCGTGACTGCCATTTTCGTTGTTCTCCATGTTTCACAGCCATATAATAGGACTAAATTAACGTTGGAGTTGAATATTTTTATTTTTGCATTTAACTAAATTTCTTTGGATTTCCATGTATCCCAGTGCAACGAATGATCCTCTTGCTTTTGATATGCTTATTTTGGTATCATTCTCTGTTCCTCCCTCGTTGTCTATATTACAGCCCAGATATATGTAAGATTGTACTTCTATTAGAGTTATTTCTCCTAATGTCATTTGGTTATTTATTAACTGCATTAATTCTCATAATTTTAGTGTTATCTCTATTTATTTCATTCCCAGCTATTGTGATTTCTCATCAAGTATGTTCAATTTATCTTGCATCTGTTGATAATTATGTGGTAGGAGAGCTATGTTATCGGCAAAGTTTAAGTCAATAAATTACATGGTCAGTGATCACTGGATTCCATTTGTATTGTTCTGAGTTATTTTCATAATTTTATCTAAGGCCAGTATAAAGAGAAATGATAGATATCCCTGCTATTACTCCTGTTGTTATTTCAAAAGCTTCTGTAAGTTGCCCTTCGCGCACAACAATACATTTCATTCCTTCATACATTGTTCTTATCAGGTTAATAAACGTTATGGGGATTCCGTAATGACTCAGCAACTTCCAAAGCCATTCTTCTGCCTATAATATCAAATGCCTTTTCGTAATCTATGAATACGATATAAAGTGGGGACTGTAGTTCTAAGCTTTGTTCAACTATTATACGTAAGGTAGCTAGTTCATGTGCTGCTATTCCCCGTTTTGGTGTATGTTTTACTTCTGACGGGTAGATGGACTGTGAACGTTACCGATATTTAAGTGGAATATGATTTATTCTTCTTTGTGTCGTGTATTCGCGTTTCGACAGGCAAACACATAGTTCAACAACAATGGCGCCGGACGGTTATGTCCAAACCGAATGTAAAAGATCTGTGACGGTGGAATGGGTGAAAGAATCAGAAATGATCAACGGCCCAGAAAGCGAAAACAGCAAAGTGTGTGGTACACATGAGGCATATTCAGGACACGAAAGACGATATTGCAGACCACCGTGAAAGAAATTGGAGCCTCATCACGTAACAATCCAAAGAAAGCCATGGATACATTTTTGGGGCATGTTAAAAGACACAACAGCCTAATAAAAGTAATATTGCAAGGGAATATACAAGGTAAAAGAGACAGAGTCAGACCAAGACTAACATGGACAAGTAGCATCAAAAGATGGACAAATCAACCTATAACAATCTGCACAATCAAGGCAAGGGACAGAGTGGAATGGCGCTCCATGGTAGCCAACCTTCGATGCGGAGACGGCAAGCAATGATGATGATGAGTTATTTAATCATTACACGATCTGTTTTTTCCTATAACCTGCTTGTTCATCTCTCAAATGTTTCTCTATGGTCTCTTTTAGTTTCTCCGAAATAATTCTACTTAGAATAATTTCCTGGCACTGATAGTAGCATAATTCCCCTTTAATGTGTGCATTCCTGTAAACTTCTTCTTTTGTAGTTTGATCATATAACCTTCTTTCAAGTCTTCAGGTATTTCTTCCCTCTACCATATTTTATCTAATAAATTGTGTAACATTATAATAGAGATATTAATATCTGCTTTGATGGCTTCTGAAGGAATTTTATTTGGTTTCATCTTTTACCATTTTTAAAAACGTTAATGTGTTACCCATTCTCCTGCTGGTAGTATATCTGGAGGGTTATTTGGGCCTGGTCTGTTCAAGTGTTCTTCAAAATGCTCCTTCCATCTCTTCATTTGTTTCCGTATATTACTAAGTACATTTCCTTTCTTATCTTTTATAAAGGTGGTAATCTGATTGTATGTTCCGCTTAATTTCTTTGTTATGTTGTACAATTCTGTCCTATTTCCTTTATTTGCCGCTTCCTCTGTCTCTTTAGTTAAAATTCATCTATATATTTCCTCGTATCCCTTTTAATGCATCTTCTCACTTCTTTGTTCACCTCTGTGTAAGTTTCCTGTGTCTTGGCTTTAGTTCCTCTTGTTTTAATTTTATTTATATCTGATTTTGTATTCTTTTTTTTTTAATTTTCTCCAGGGTCTCTGCTGTCATTCATGCTTTGTTCTGGCGTTCTTTTTTCCCTAGGATTCGTTCACATGTCTCCTTCCATATATTCTATCCCTGTTTCCAATGGTCTTCTATTTTTATTGTAATTTCTAGTTGTTGGACGGCTTGGTATTTGATTGATACTGTGATTGCAAGTTTCTACTGCTTCCAATTCTATCAATGTTTTCTGTGTTTCGCTTGATAACATTATAGCTACCCCTTACTTGTTATGTTCTATGTTCTTGTTGTCTTGCTGATAAAAATCATCTCTCCTGTATTTAGTTTTATCCTTTCTGTCCCTAACCATCTCGTTTCGCACATTCCTAGAATAACTATTTTATAGTTTGATTTATCTGCTGCTACATGTGCAACTTTCCTTGTTCATTTAGAGTAGGCCTACGTATATTCCAGGTGCCAAGTCTGGAGAATTTCTTGGTAGAGAAAGAGTTATTCGGCGACCCGGACTTTTTGCGGCTTTCTCCGGATTGGGTCAGATTAGGCAGAGAGTCCGTATCTTTCCTGGATGGCGGATTTCCTATTTTTTTAGGTTTCTTAACCTGGTTAGGTTTCTTATGACTTGCACATGTTTGTGAAGTTTTTTGCCTCATATATATTACAATATAGAATAGCCAGTCACATGCTCAAATCTCCTTAGTCGCCTCTTACGAACATGCCTGGTAGGGAACAGCGCTATAATTCTTTACTCCACTTTCCGGCCCCGGCAGCGCACGGGCGATGGTATAAGTAAAAAGGTAAAGTAAAGAACCCCGTCATGCCAAAGTGTCGTATAGGGAATATGGTGTTAATGACCCGTAACGCCAAGTGGCGTATAGGTAAATATGGTGTTAGTGACCCGTCACGCCAAGTGGCGTATAGGGAAATATGGTGTTAGTGACCCGTCACGCCAAGTGGCGTATAGGGAATATGGTGTTAGTGACTCGGTACGCCAAGTGGTGTATAGGGAATATGGTGTTAGTGACCCGTCACGCCAAGTGGCGTATAGGGAATATGGTGTTAGTGACCCGTCACGCCAAGTGGCGTATAGGGAATATGGTGTTAGTGACCATCATTTTTACAAACCTTCGACACATGATTTTGGGGATAATGTGGTCAGTATTAGTCCGTATCGCTTTACTTTCCCAGAAAAAATCCTGTACCCATTTAAGGCTGGGTGAACCTGGAAGCCGTCGATGAGGATGGAACCCGACCTTTTGTCCTTAGTAGTCCATTTCATTATATCCTCAACGTGCATGTCTTTATCTTTATAAGATATTGAATACTTTCGTGGCTCCCGAAAATATAAGTGATAACACCACACTTCATAAACGTCACAATCGAGACGGGACATGTATTTTCTTTTTATTACATCTTTTCTTACTTCGAATTAGAGCTTTTCCTTCTTCTCTATTTGGGTAATATGTTATTATTCTCTCCTTACCACGACGGTTCGTGTTAAAAGACAGGAAAATTATAACTGCAAATCTTTGCTGGAAATGAAAAAAGATTAAACATGAACAAAAGTAATAAACTATGAATACTGAAATACGTTTCACTGCTGCAATAACTAATCACAACTACATTCATTGAACAGACAACTTTTGAGATGTCTAACTTAGCTACCACGAAATAAATAACATCAGTTAAATCACGAGGACATAAAACACAGGTACTTTGTAGTCGCTGATATTTTCGTTGTTTTTGCCATTTGTGTTTAACCATGAAGATAAAATACACAATGTTCTCCTATTGTGCATTCACAGTTATTATAAGAAGCTGTAACATTAAAAAGTGAAAAATGTTAAAAGTGGAATATCGCAGTCCCCGAAATTCTTCGTTTTGCAAATTTTGATTATTTTATTACGAGCATTGGTTACTACAATATCATTCGCATAAATATTTTAGTGAAACTATTTCACTTTTCATGTCTGGTGTCACAAATTTAAACTATTTCCATTAAACAAATTACTTTGAAGAATGTGTGGAATATACTAGGCACAAGACATCGTTATCTATAAATACTGAACAATTTTCAAGATTAGAACTAACATGTCACTTTGAGGCGAAAACAAACAGCTGTGAAACACACAAATATTAGATTGATCTATCTTTTGTTTGTCTGAAGTATTTTCTATATCTGTAATGTCGTTCCAAGATAGAAAATCAGCAGAGATAGAATCAAGATGCAACAAAGCTTGTCAAATCATTGGACAGTTATCACCACTATTGTCCAACAAGGAAATAACTCTGGAGGCAAAACGAGCACTATACAATACAATCTTCATCCCAACGTTGTGCTACCAATGCCAGACCTGGACCCTAGATGCAAGAACAATAAAAAATAACCTCTACAGAGATGAAATGTGTTAGACGAATGACAGGAAACAGTCTGAGAGATAAGATCAGAAATGAAGAACCGAGAAAAAAAGCTAGGAATAGCCCCAGCCATATAATATATAAGGAAACAACAGATAAAATGGTTCGGCCACGTGACAAGGCAGAAAGAACAAAACACAACACAACGAGCCTTCAACAAACGTTGTGAGAACACCAGACCCAAGGATCGACCACGAAAAAGATGGGTCGATGGAATATTAGAAGCACTAGGAAACATAACAGCAGCAGAGGCGAACAGAAGAGCAAAAGACCGCAAATTATATCTCCCATCGACGCTGAAAGGCAGATGAGGAAGGAAAGAAGAAGAAGAAGTAATGTCGTTTCCTGTATACATTTTACTGTCTTTTGTAATTTTTGCTGCGGTCCATATAGTTTAAACATTAGATGAATGCAAGCCATTTGACACACACACACAAAGGAAGAATAAATAACACAAATAAAATAATAAAAATTATGTTAGTATAATTTAACTAAAGAAGAATATTATGTGCAGACAGAAAAAGAAATTCGAGACGCAAATATGCACGATAAATGCATCACCTTCAATTTCCGAAATAGGGAAAGAAATGCGAAACTGTAAATTACAATAATTCATTCAAATTCTATAAATCAAAATCTTAGATTTGAATAAAGCATTCTTTACATGCAAGCAAGCAATTAGCTTCTGAGATTGACGAAATAGAACAGAAAAATGTGAACTCAGTACTCACCTTACATTAGCAGTAGTCTGATATCATTTTGGATATAAGTAATATAAATATCAATGGAATGAGATATAAGTCTGGCCAAGACTTGTTTCTTACTCCTCTTGTATACTTATTCTTTCCGAATGTGCTGTGAAGCGTTGAAGGGAGACGCCTTCTTTCTGGGTCAATGTGTGTCTATTGACAATTGTGCTCACTCCTGTAAGAAGATCTGTATACTGTTCTTGCCTTTGTTTCTGGCTTTCACTGATGGCTACTCACTGAATGGATAATTCTCTTCGTCACCTTGCATTAAAAGAAATTTAAGTGTGCGTATTACAAAATGTATTATCGTTTATTTGCGCCTTTCGTTCCAATTCATCCGACTTCAGCATGGTATTTTTGAGTACCAGTTTGCCTTCCCTTTCGATTATAATTCTCTTGGCCAGACTGGAAAGTCTGATTCCAGGAGCACAACTGGGAGGTGGGGTATGGTCTTGATTGGCGGTGTTGTTAGTCGACCGTGATGCATGTAATCGGCTGTGGGTCGCTGAACCCACTCATTTTAGTTGCTCGATCGGAGTCATGGCTTCAATATTGTTGCTTGTCTATCCTGTCTTTGATATTTTCAAGCCTTCAAGCCAGGTGTCAATTTGTTGTAGTCACACAATGATAGCTGGTTAGGTTTCATTTATATAAAGTTGACGAATCACTATTTCGTGTGTCCCTTTGCTTGATGCAGGCATGGTTACAATAATTTGTATTCTGAATATAAATATTGCAGCCTGGGAAGAAATAGCTGCGGACCAGCTGCAATCTCTGGAAACACACTCTAAAGGTTAGCCTCAAATAAGAAGCAGACAGATTGATAGAAAAAGAGAACACACGGCGAAAGGAAAGAAAAAAAAATATTTCTAGGGGCGCTGAAAAATCCATAGTCAACTTTGACTGACGGAGGCTACTTCTAACCAGTCAACCAACTGAACAACAAACCAATGAACAAACCAACTAATTAACTCTCTACTCTTTTGTTAAATTTTCTGCTTAAATTTTTGCTTTTTTCTCAATAAATTAACTCTTCTCACATAATGTGATCTTTATTTATTTTGTTTTAAATGAGAACCATGTTTGATAGACATAACAAAGATAGGATTTACATATAAATATACTATTTATCATGTGTTATTTTGACCGCTATTTTGTTGTGTGATTGCGTGAGTTTTTCCAGTAATTGTTACAACTAATCTTCTGCCTCCGCCTTGACTCAATTACATTTCTTTAGCTACTTAATCAAGTGGGAGCCGTGATGCTCAGTGGTTAGTGAATTGGACTACAAAGGACAAGAGGTCGGGTTCGATCCTGATCGACGGTTTCCAGGCGAAATACCGACCACATTACCCCAAAAATTCATGTGCCAAAGGCCCGTAAAAATTACGGTCACTACCACCATATTCACTATACGCCACTTGGCATGACGGGGGCTCTTTACATTGTTATTTAACTTAATCAAGTCTTACAGCCTTTATGTTGCGTAAGCCAGTTGATTTAGCTTATTTGCTCCAAGGTTAAATTATTTATATCTGTTATCTTCAACAACATATAGATAATATAGAAGATAACTCTATGGTATATATATATATATATATATATATATATATATATATATATATAATAGATTTTAGTGGCATATTCCAGTCCCTCTTTGTCTATGAATGTAGCCTTTTTACCTCATAGGTTATTGTAGAACTGATTTGAGGTTTTGCATACTTCTAGGTGAGCCACGAATCGTTTTATTTCAGACTGAATCTTCCAGATATATTTTTAAACGCTGTTGGTAGGGTACTAATATTTTACTAGGTTGTTTCTGTGATATGAGATCACTTTGATCTATTGGTTGTTGCTTCCCTTGAGGACTTGAGTGAATGCCTTTTGTGTAAAACCTTGTTTGCAAGATGAGAGTTTTACTTGTTTGTTTCTGTGATACGAAGTCACTTTGGCCTTCTTGGTCATTGGTTCTAGTTTTTTAATGGAAAAAAGGGGCGGGGGGAGGGTTAGATTTCTTCCATTAGTCGTCTGGAAACACTGATCGATTAGATGCAAATTATGTGTGTGTGTTGTATTTTCATAAGGACTCATGACTGAAGAAGGTATTGCTGTTCTTCTAGATTATGTACTCTCTATTATCATAGTGATCATCATCGTCGTCGTAACGATTATCATCATCATCACTTTCATCATTACTCTATAGCCTGTCAAATGGGAGGACGTATCTCCTTTAACAGGCATCATTCGTGTGTCTCGCTGTCTAAACATTTACCTGTGTCAAAGATTATGGTTTCTATAGAGTCTTTAATGGACTCATCGTGCATTAAATGACTGATGGTTCCTTTCTCCATTATCCATAATCTCTGCCCTCCATTTTGATTTATTGTTTGACCATAATATATAATTCAGTTTATGTTTAATTAGATTTCTTATCCACTTTTTAAAATCACTGGAGTCTGTAGAAATGTGGTTTTACAGAAGAATGTTGAGACATGGACAGCTAAGAAGAGTGATGAAGATGTTCTGAGAGAGGCCAAAGCAAAAAGAGAGCTAATTTCCAATATTAGGAAGAAATAATCTTCATTTTTTGGCCATGTAGTGAGAAGAGAACAGCTGGAATATATTGTTACAACTGGAAAAATTGAGGGAAGCAGAGACAGAGGGAAGCAAAGAGAAAAAATACCAGACAACTTAAGAGAATGGCTTGGCAGAAGGGCAACAACAGAAATGATAAAGAAATGTCGAGATCGAAAGTTGTGGAGAGACATGATCACCTACGCCAGTAGGCCCGGTACTTAAATGATGATGATAATCAATAATCGATGTTGTTATATTATACACGATATTAGCAAGAATATCGTGTTCCATACTTGTGAAGTGTATCTTCCTTACAATGAGCCGCAAAATTAAAAGAATAATTACGTCATTTGTTTTCTTCCTACAATACGCAAGTCAGGTGTGTATTTTTACCGTTTGGTCGGCAGTTGTTGTGTTTGCTATAAAAGCATTACAATATCTTATAAAGATAAAGACATGCACGTTGAGGATAAAGTCAACTGGACTACCAAGGACAAGATGTAGGGTTCGATCGCAATCGACAGCTTCCGGTTCACCCAGCCATTAATGGGTACCGGAATTTTTCTGGGAAAGTAAAGCGGCACGGGCGTAATACCGACCACATTACCCCAAAAAATCATGCGCTGAAGGTCTATGAAATTTATGGTCAGTAACACCATATTCCCTATACGCCACTTGACGTGACGGGGGCACTTTAATTTACTTACGTTGAGGTTAAAGTCTAAAAGAAAGAACAGTTTGTATTATGTGCTGGTTACGTTTAGTATGTCCCACGTTGAAGATCACTTGTATCTACACGTAGGTTTATCTAATCTTGTCATATATCCTCAAAACACCAACACAATTTTCATGCTATCCAGACATGGCTGTGGTTTCTTGATAAAATGGATTTGTATATGTCTGCTTTAACATAGTTGGGTTTTTATACACTTTTCGGAAAATAAAAAGAAGACAGTACACAAAACAAAAGGATCATAATATTTCACATTCAGACAATAAGTAAGTGAAATAAAATAACAAAAGTATGCAGAACAAAAGGTTCGGGAAAGCTCAGTAAAATTCACATAATTTATTATGTGCTCGCTGTAATTGTCTGTCATCATTGTCAAAATTATTTTTTAACCAGCGTATTTTTATTATCTTCTGCTAACAGTTACCGGAGACTGTGTTGTTTCGTGCTTCTGTTGAGCGAGTTTAATTATCGATTTTACTGAGTTTTTCTTGTGGCTTAAATGACAAGTATCGCATTTCATCTTGTGGTTTGTTGAAATTTTGGACTTTGATTTAGTTACATTGGGTTCGCCTGTTACACATTGGTGTTATTGTTAACTTTACATTGCTCTGAGTAAACCCACATGTGCTGTTCGCTTTTATTAAGTGATAAAGAGTGTACACCAGATTTATTATTGAAGCGTACTGTTTGTTTTGTTTTGATCAATATATTTTACGTTATGCTCATTGCTTTATCATTATTTTAACTTAATTAGATAATATATTCATGTTAATATAAACATTATATATATATATATATATTATTATATATATATATACATATATATATATATATATATTTATATTTTTTATATTTAGGTAAAAATGGTTTTGCTACAAAAAAGTACAACATTCTCTCCCTCCACAATTTATATCAATCACACTGCTGTCTTGAAGAACCGCCGCCCCACCATTTATATCAATCACACTGCTGTCTTGAAGCACCGCCGCCCCACCATTTATATCAATCACACTGCTGTCTTGAAGAACCGCCGCCGCACCATTTATATCAATCAAACTGCTGTCTTGAAGAACCGCCGCCTCACCATTTATATCAATCACACTGCTGTCTTGAAGAACCGCCGCCTCACCATTTATGTCAATCACACTGCTGACTTGGAGGACTGCCGTCTCACCATTTATATCAATCACACTGCTGTCTTGAAGAACCACCGCCACACCATTTATATCAATCACACTGCTGACTTGAAGGACCGCCGCCTCACAATTTATATCAATCACACTGCTGTCTTGAAGAACCGCCGCCGCACCATTTATATCAATCACACTGCTGTCTTGATGAACCGCCGCCCAACCATTTATATCAATCACACTCTTGTCTTGAAGAACCGCCGCCGCACAATTTATATCAATCACACTGCTGTCTTGAAGAACCGCCGCCGCACCATTTATATCAATCACACTGCTGTCTTGAAGAACCGCCGCCTCACAATTTATATCAATCACACTCTTGTCTTGAAGAACCGCCGCCGCACCATTTTTATCAATCACACTGCTGTCTTGAAGAACCGCCGCCTCACAATTTATATCAATCACACTCCTGTCTTGAAGAACCGCCGCCGCACCATTTTTATCAATCACACTGCTGTCTTGAAGAACCGCCGCCTCACAATTTATATCAATCACACTCCTGTCTTGAAGAACCGCCGCCGCACCATTTATATCAATCACACTGCTGTCTTGAAGAACCGCCGCCTCACAATTTATATCAATCACATTGCTGTCTTGAAGATCCGCCGCCCAACCATTTATATCAATCACACTCTTGTCTTGAAGAACCGCCGCCGCACAATTTATATCAATCACACTGCTGTCTTGAAGAACCGCCGCCGCACCATTTATATCAATCACACTGCTGTCTTGAAGAACCGCCGCCTCACAATTTATATCAATCACACTCTTGTCTTGAAGAACCGCCGCCGCACCATTTTTATCAATCACACTGCTGTCTTGAAGAACCGCCGCCTCACAATTTATATCAATCACACTCCTGTCTTGAAGAACCGCCGCCGCACCATTTTTATCAATCACACTGCTGTCTTGAAGAACCGCCGCCTCACAATTTATATCAATCACACTCCTGTCTTGAAGAACCGCCGCCGCACCATTTATATCAATCACACTGCTGTCTTGAAGAACCGCCGCCTCACAATTTATATCAATCACATTGCTGTCTTGAAGATCCGCCGCCACACCATTTATATCAATCACACTCTTGTCTTGAAGAACCGCCGCCGCACTTTTTATATCAATCACATTGCTGTCTTGAAGATCCGCCGTCACACCATTTATATCAATCACACTCTTGTCTTGAAGACCGCCGCCGCACCATTTATATCAATCACACTGCTGACTTGCAGAAGCGCCGCCACACCATTTTTATCAATCACACTCTTGTCTTGAAGACCGCCGCCGCACCATTTATATCAATCACACTGCTGACTTGAAGAACCGCCGCCCCACCATTTATATCAATCACACTGCTGTCTTGAAGAACCGCCGCCCCACCATTTATATCAATCACACTGCTTTCTTGAAGAACCGCCGCCCCACCATTTATATCAATCACACTGCTGTCTTGAAGAACCGCCTCCCCACCATTTATATCAATCACACTGCTGTCTTGAAGAACCGCCGCCGCACCATTTATATCAATCACACTGCTGTCTTGAAGAACCGACGCCTCACCATTTATGTCAATCACACTGCTGACTTGGAGGACCGCCGTCTCACCATTTATATCAATCACACTGCTGTCTTGAAGAACCACCGCCACACCATTTATATCAATCACACTGCTGACTTGAAGGACTGCCGCCTCACCATTTATATCAATCACACTGCTGACTTGAAGAACCGCCGCCTCACCATTTATATCAATCACATTGATGTCTCGAAGAAGGGCTGCCCCACCATTTATATCAATCACACTGCTGACTTGAAGAACCGCCGCCTCATCATTTATATCAATCACACTGCTGACTTGAAGAACCGCCGCCTCACCATTTATATCAATCACACTGCTGACTTGAAGAACCGCTGCCCCACCATTTATATCAATCACAATTCTGTCTTTAAGAAGCCGTCGGCTACCATGTAGTTTTGTATCCACAAAAGAGAAGATACTCGTGCTGGTCGAACATTTAATTTTGATGAAACCCTGTGTTGTGTGGTAGCCGCGACAGGTCAGTGTTTAGAGAACTGGACTACAAAGGCAAGGGGCAGGGTTCGATCCCAACCGTCGGCTTCCGGGTTCACCCAGCCTTAAATGGGTACCGGATTTTTTTCTGGGAAAGTTAAGCAGCACGGGCGTAAAACGACCACATCACCCCAAAAATCATGTGCTGAAGGTCTGTAAAATATAGGGTCACTAACACCTTATTTCCCTATACGCCACTTGGCGTGACGGGGGTACTTTACTCTTTTTTTTTTACCTGTGTTATGTGAAGGCTCATTGGAAGTGAAACTAAAATACAAACACAATATGTTAGCTGCATACAACAGCCGTTGTTTGTTTTTATTTATGCTAAATTGTTGTTCAGCTATTGTGAATAATTGGTAATTGAATTAATCTTAGATCAGGTTCGTTTAAAAATTGGGCATTGATCTAAAACAACTGGACTACCATGAACATGGGGTAGGGTTCGATCCCAACCGACGGCTTCCGGTTCACCCAGCCTTAAATGGGTACCGGATTTTTTTCTGGGTAAGTAAAGCAGCACGGGCGTAATACTGACCACATTACCCTAAAAATCATGTGCTGAAGGTCTGTAAAATATAGGGTCACTAACACCATATTTCCCTATACGCCACTTGGCGTGACGGGGGTACTTTACTTTTTATTGATCTAAAACTGCTCTGAATATTTAATATACCAAATCACT
This sequence comes from Megaustenia siamemsis, assembly GCA_032433765.1. Taxonomy (NCBI): domain Eukaryota; kingdom Metazoa; phylum Mollusca; class Gastropoda; order Stylommatophora; family Ariophantidae; genus Megaustenia; species Megaustenia siamemsis. The sequence continues at coordinate 65,524,888 of JAVIAB010000092.1, read as the reverse complement.
GGATTGAGAGAAGGATGTTTACAGATTTAATTATAGCCAAACTGGTAACTGCTCTAAACATTTATTTTTGCCAATTATTGGATAAAAAAAACTACTTTAACATGTGATATAGCTATCCACAGGATATAAACTGTTTTAAACAGGATATAATCGATTATTGGTTTTCAAGCCTGTTTACACTGGATAGATCATTTTTTCTCTTTCTCACTGATACCGAAAAGGTGTCGTAGTATATATCATTTGCCGTTATTGAGATGCTCGAACTGTCTGAATTACTCTCTCTCTCTCTCTCTCTCTCTGCGATCAGGACTCAATCAGAGTAAGGATTTCAGACTCTCACTTGAAGTCAGCTGTCAGGCTAAGTGTGTTGATCGCCCTCACAGACAGAACATCACAATTAGAGTTCGCCAGATCCACTCTGATTGAGCACCCGTTAAAACGTTGCACTGTGTTCTGCGCCATTGGCCCAGTGCATCCGATTTCAGTCAGCATTTTATTCGGGTTTGCTTTCCCTAGCCTTTGATTGTCCCCAATCTTCCTGCAAGGCAGTAGACTGTCTTTTCTGTAGGGGGATTCTGCCCTTAGATGGTCGGCCCTCCCTGGTTTACGAGCACCATCTGCCCGAGTCACTAGTGGTGACTAACACAGACATGCATACAAAAAGATGTGAGATGTGACTAACACAGACACGCACGCACAAAGATGTGACTAACACAGACATGCACACACACAGATGTGAGATGTGACTAACACAGACATGCACACACAAAGATATGAGATGTGACTAACACAGACATGCACACACAAAGATGTGAGATGTGACTAACACAGACATGCACACACAAAGATATGAGATGTGACTAGCACAGACATGCACACACAAAGATGTGAGATGTGACTAGCACAGACATGCACACACAAAGATATGAGATGTGACTAACACATACATGCACACAGCGATACGAGGCATGACTAACACTGACACACATCAAGATATATGACACATAACTAACATAAACATGTACATAAAGATATGAGATATAACTGACATTGACATGCACACACAAAGATATGACACATGCCTAACATAGATATGCACACAAAGATAAGAGATATGACTAACATAGATATGCACACACAAAGATATGAGATGGGACTAACATAGCTATGCACACACAAGGATATGAGATGTGACAAACACAGACATGCACACACAAAGATATGAGATATGACTAACATAAACATGCACACAAAGATATGAGATACCACTAACCCAGACATGCATACACAAAGATATGACATATGACTAACACTGGTACACACTAAGATATGAGATATGACTAAACACAGACACACATAAAGATATGAGACATGATTAACACGGACACACCGAGAGATGAGATATGGCTAACATGACACACACATGATGAGCCATGGCTAGGACAGAAACACAGCAAGATATGAGCCATGGCTTCACTAAAAAACACCCAAAAAACGAACCATGTCCAGCACAGAAACACATTAAAGTGCTCATATGCTTGGGCTTGTTGTAGTCGGTAGACTCTTCTGAACGTGGGAATCACAGGTTTCGTTAAACAGTTGTCCGGAGATTTGAGAGTGCAGCCTGACCCATGGAACGTTCTCTTGCATGTACAGATTCCCGATCGACTGTTGACAGGTGTCGTTGAAACAGTTGTCCGGACATTTGAGAGTACATATGATGTCACAGCCACCAGAACACATCTGTTCGCACTGCAGCCCAAAACCACCGTCGGGACAAGTGTCACCACAGGTACAGCCAAGATGTTTACATTGTAGGCACTCTCCGGATTTTTCCTCAAATAAAGGACAGACACTGAGACAAGACCCGGAACAGCCGTGTCCATAGATCCCATGTGAACAGTTGCCGTAACAAGCACCGATGATGACATTGCAGCCCCTACCACACCCACTACACATTGCACAAAACGACCAAGAATGCTCGTCCAGACAATAGGTGTCTGTAAATGTCTGCACCTCACACACCGTCAGTGCACTGTCGGCCCGCGAAACGGTCGGTGAGAACTCAATCCCAATGTGTGCCATTGGCGTTTGTGTTTTGACTACAACAGTGTTCACATATAAATTAGGGTATGATATATCATTATACTGGAACACTACTCCGCCACTGTCAGAGAAAGCCTTTAGAGTGGCACTCTTTACCCGAACCATAGTGCTAGCTCGATGATAGATTCGAACGATGTGAGTCTTCTGGGTCGTTGCAAAGTTCAGATACCAGTAAACAGAATTGGTTCCACTTCTCCATTGTGTGTTTGTGCAGTCATTGTCATAGAGATTGGTCTTTGTTTTGCTATTAACTGCGCCTCTGATCCACATCCGTCTCCTGTATAACAAGCATCAAATGTGTCGGTCTGGTTTGTGTTCTGTTTGAGAGCCACATTCCGACCCCCGCCAATGTCGATGGAGCAGATATTTGTAACTATCGCCCTTTCAATCCGTAATTTGTTGATCAGACCAGCCCCAGGGCAGAAGACATCAATCTCGTGCGGACTAACTACAAACCTTGATACATTGTTACATGAGGCAGAACCATTCAGTTTTACTGTGAAACTGTCCGGATTATTTAAGTCATTCGCATAAATCCTAAACCAGGAGCACGGCAAAGATTGATTGAGAGTTGCCTCAACTGATGTAGAATCTGTGTCCGGATTACATGAGGTGTCGTTGTTATCAAACAGGAAAGTAGGTTCAGATTTTTGGGCATATTTGCAAATAAAATCCAAGTACTGACACTGGGGTCCGAAAATTTCGTGCTGACAACTGTCATTGTTTGGGCATGTCCCTGTAGTTTTGTCACAAAATAAGCCAGTATAGCAGTGACATTGTAACGAACAATTTTCCCCAAACCAACCGTCGGCACAAGTAAGGACATTAGCTTCCATGGTCTCTAATAAAGCCAGCGAATAAAGACTTGATCTACAGCGATGGTCAACGAACTGTGTACAAACATTTATTTTCAAACCCGTGATTACATTTTTAAAAAATCCGCCAACTCGCTGTGGTAACAGATATCATGAAATTCTCTAATAAAATGAGATAAACCGTTGGAGACAAGTAAAGTCAACATTGTTTACATGGCTTGGACGCAGTAAGCGTCCATTTTGGTGCGTCCCATGACCTGAATTAGTGATTTTCCTTTGTTGTTACATGTCTCTGTCACTGCATTTATCCATCTTCATCTAAGTCTTCCTCTTGGTTTTTTTCCATGCATTCTCGAGAAGAACGCCCTTTATGGTGATTGGTGAGGATTCATTCTGACCAGGTGGCCCAACCATTTGAGTTGTTCTATATATTTTTGGCAGGCTTTAATTCCTACCGTTTTTCTTATGGTTTCATTTGGTATTCTATCGCTTACTGGATAGATAACAGTGATAATATAGAACATCCTTTAATCGTTTGGGAAGGAGCTGTACATCCGTGATAATAATTCGTTTACAAACTGTTCACTGAATGCAAGGCCGGTTAGTTTTGTATCATATGAATGCATAATAACGTTGACAAATGAAGGCGTTTGATTATATATCGGATAGTATGACATCGTGAGAAAATAGATTGGATGAATGGATGAATGGATGAATAAATACATAAATAAGAGAGAAATAGAGAAAGAAAGAGCGAGAATAAGAGCTAGAAATGTAGCAAAGAAGAAGGACATTCAATGTTAAAGTTAATGAAAAGAGTCCCAAGTGGAGATACAATAAAAGTTTTTAACAGACGCGTTGACAACGAACAGAGGTATTGTTAGGGTGATTGTGCGAGGTACAGGGAGAGAGAAATAACACCTTCAGATATTCTGAGAATAATATTTATACATATATAATCACATTTAGAGATAGTTAGAGAGACGTAGAAAAAATGATGTGTATTGATTGTTAATTAATGCAAAAAAATAGTGGTATTGATAAAGAAAATAGTTCGAGTTATTGAGATATATACACTAACAGATAGAAGGGAGAGCTTTGTTTAAGTGTTACAGGACATTGAAAGAAAATCATATAAAGAGTGTACTTCCTTGTTATTTGAAAGACACATCAAGAGAGAGAGAGAGAGACAGAGAGAGAGAGAGAGAGAGCGAGAAAGAGAGCGAGAGATATAGAAAAGAGAAAACACTGTTCGGGTAAATAAGACAAGTACAGATTAGAAGCGATAGTATTGTTCGAATTATTAAATAACGTACAAAAGAGATGGGACTGAAAGAGGTTACTTTGAGAGAGACAAATGGAGAGGAATACTGAGCTAGTCATTGTTGATAAACGGTAGAAGGAAAGAAGAGATCATAAAATGCATGTGCCACCAGAGACGATACGGGTAGAGGGGATCAAAGAATGGCTGGGCCTAGACTTTGAAAAAGTCCCAAAGAATGACTTAAGAGGGAAATCAGTGAAGATGTTTGACGAAATATGTCAGTTGTGCCTTAACGACGTACGGAATTATGGAGTAGAGAAGAGGGCAAATAAAGCATTATTGTAATTATTGGACACAATGATCAAATTATGGAGAGGGAGAGTGAGAGAGAAGATTTTGTTCTTGTTATTGTGAAAGGTACACAGAGAGATAGAGAGGTTCAGAGACAAAGATACAGAGAAAATATGTGCAGAGAAACTGGCAGAGAGAGAGAGAGAGAGAGAGAGAGATACGAAGAGAAGTTACACTTTTCTAATCATTAGAGGGGATAGTGAAAGAGAAAGCATTGTTTTAATTATTGAAAGAAATATAGAAAAAAAGAGAGATACAGAGTGAGTGACATTGTTTAAGTACTAAGATGGTTAAGTACTGTTCTAGTTAATGAGAGAAGTATAGAAACAGACAGATACATAGAGGGAGATACAGAGTGAGTGACATTGTTTAAGTACTAAGATGGTTAAGTACTGTTCTAGTTAATGAGAGAAGTATAGAAACAGACAGATATATAGAGAGAGATGACGATGTTTAAAGTACCGACAAGGGTTATAAATTCTACTGTTCCAAATAATGTGCGAGGACAAGGTTATTATAGAGATAACAATATTCGAACTATAAAGGGGGATAGAGAAGAGATGGCACATCGCTAGTTATTAAACGATGTGCATAGATCAGAGAAAGAGAGACAGACAGAAAAGAGAAAGTGATATGACAATGTTCAACTATGGAGAGAAATGGTGACCAGATGACACTGCACTGTTCTATTTACAGAGAGAGAGAGAGAGAGAGAGAGAGAGAGAGAGAGAGACAATCACAGAAAGAGATGTGGGATAATGCTCAAACTATTGAATGAGATAGTGAGAGAGAAGACATGCTCTAGCTATTCCAAGAGAAACAAAGACAGAGAGAGAAAGAGAGAGAAAAAAAATATAGAGAATGAGGGTAGACATTTGAGCTTTTGAGAGGGATTGTGAGATAAACGGTTCTAATTGAATCTATGAAAGCTGCAGTGAAACAGAGATAGATAGATTGATGTGTGCGTATGTAATTAAAATTATTGATAAAATGTTAGATAAACAGACAGAACGAAGTATATATAGCCTGCGTGGTTATTCATATAGGTACAGACAGATAGACTGGGGAAGTAGAACATTTTGACACTACTAGGAAATGCACAGACTGGCGAAATGTTACATCTACTTGCCACTGATATTACGTTGCTCATTTTTTATGAAAAATAATATTATATTTTATGATTTGACTTTGACTAGAACGGAATGGCTTCACTGCAGGTGTGTCAGCCCGCTCAGTCCCCGTTTCAGCAATCAAAATGTGTCCACCCCGATCGCTCATACTGTTCCATTGAACGTGTCGTGTTCTGTGAAAATGACGTGCCTTGACACAACTGTGTAATATTGAACGCGCTGCACTCTGTACAAATGGCGAACAGCTCATAATGGACGCACCCGAGTCACTGTACCGGCCGTCTCGAGCAGCATATCTCCATGCAGGAGACAAATAATAATAAATGAATATTGTTATAGAGGGAAACTTCCGAGGCGATAATCAGCGAATCAATTCAGAGGAAGAGGTATATTTACAGCACTCGGAAAAATTGACAAATAATCAACAACATAAAAAAATATGGACCAAAGCAGGATCGAACCCGTACTCAGTGGCACAGCGCCTTGCCACGAAAAGCCAAACAACCATGTAGATGTTGTGGTCAGGTGAATGCAACCGCACTAGGACATTGTCCACAAACAAAAATCCCAGACATAATCACTTTAAACCACACTGCAACAAAAAATGCCACTAGTCCTAAACCCGATTTGACTAAGCGGCCATTTTGGTCTTGCGCACCATCCGGAAGTCTATTTTATTTATTTAATTGTTGTTAAATGGCTTATCCAAATTGAGTAGACGTTTTTGTCCTTACGGCGTGATCAGTTATTAATCTAGTTTACAAGAGGTTTTTTTTTAATGTGACCAAGGAAAGCGGTATGTCTTGATTACATTTTAATTCACTGCTTATTGAAATGGCTTGATATAGGGATACCATTTTTCCACTATTGGAGTTGCATGAAGTAACGAAACTATTTTTAATTGATGCCAAAATTAAGGGGAGACAATAGCACTGAGAAAAGAAGTAACTAGTCCAGTTCAAACTAAAACACAAATACAGCAGAGATGTTTGTTATTATGAATCTGTTCCAAGTTTATTCAGAATTGACCATGGACTCAGAATTGCTCAGACATTAAACAGCAAGCATCAGAGAACCAGAGCGACATAAAAATGGACCATATAACTTGTGAAGCTACCCTAGGTGCTACATAACTTGTGAAGCTACCCTAGGTGCATTTTGTGATCTACACAATTATTTGCTATCACTATTTATTACTGTTTCCGTTTGTCTTGTTATTCCTATGAGATGAGCCTATAAATGTAACAAATCAGATAATGGTATTCATAACACGCTAAACCACCCACATTTATTTTGCAGATAAAGAGCAGAAATAATTGAAGCATGTGAACTCAATAAACTTTGATTATCAACCTTTTCACAAAGGACATCATGACATTCTTTGCAAACCCTCTGGACCAATGAAAAGCTTGATGATCGTCAACAGCCCGAAGCAGAATTGTCCTCCGTGACACCGGATCATCTTTAGAGCCATTAACGGTCGCTCATTTATTGCTGGCTCAAATATTAAGAGGCATTTAGAACTTTGAGTTGCTATTGTCTGGCCACACGCTTGATTCTACGTGCCATTTTGGCGCTGCTTTAGTGTCATAGATCGGTGCTATCCGTAAGACTATTGTAGATGATAAGTGAAGGAAATCGTAGCGGATATAGTCACAGGTGTGCATCTAATTAGGATAGCTCAAGTGTTTTCCTCATTGAATACAGTCATTGACATTTTATCAGAAAAAAAGATATTGGAGAACATATTACAAACATTTATAGAAATATGATGATACAATATAGGAGAAGGCAAAGAAATAGATCTCTGTGTCCCTGACATTATTAAAGGAAGTGTTCTGGGGCTTAAAGAACAGAAAGTGGTCTGTTCATTCGAGAGACTCGTTGAGCTAGTGTCTGGGCCCAGCAGTAGAACGAAGAATGACGCAGTACGATTTTGTACAACAACATGACATTTACAATGTTTAACAACGACATAGAAAGTATATAAACTTTCATAGTGTCGAATGTTGTATCATTTGCTATGAAACTTTATTGTCACAAGAGAGAAGTGAATGTGTACTTGTTAAAAGCTTTTATTGTCATGGCCTTTCATAGATAGCAAATTATAAAGAAAAATAAAATAGTAAACCATTACAATACTCTCAACATTCACTTCGTGTTACAATTGATTCTTGCTGTCCATGAAAAACACATTTGCTGCGGTTTTAAACTTATGTAACTTGAAAGATCAAAAGTCAAAATTAACGCAAAAAAATTAATTAATGTATTGGATGCATTATCGAATAAAAACAAATGAAGAAAGAATAAACATAAATTATTTTTGCTTGAAATTGTATAATGTATGTATTATTGTGTCTTAATATGTATTATCTTATTTCGCACATTTTTCCTTCCTTCGCTACCATCTCTCCATTGATTTATTTCTCCATACTGTTCCTTTTTCTTTCTCTCTCTTTCCTTTATACTCTTTCCATCTCACTCACTGTTGTTGAATTTATTGTCTAAGTAACATAGAACAGTTTTACCACCGTCCCAGTGAAGTCCATTATGTGTTTCATTCTGAAATTTTATTGTAAACTGTTAAACTTTGCTTGCATTGTTTTATTTCTCACTTTGTGTACTTTATTTAAAGTCATCAATACTGACTTTGCAACGACAGGACGATATGACCTTTCTTCTTAAACGAGATACTTTAGCATTTAAAAAAGACGGTATGACAATCGTTAATAAACAATATATACATATACATATGTATATATATATATATAGAGAGAGAGAGAGAAAGAGCGCGAGAGAGATAGAGAGAGAGAGAAAGTACAATTGTACCATACATTATGTACTAACACATCGTGATATGAGAAACAGTTATTATTTTTCTTCATCACTTCTTTTTCCTGCCTTCCTTAGTGTAGAAAGATTTTATTTGTGGATTTAGTTTTTTTTCTTCACCTCACCTGCTGTTATGTTTTTAACTGACAGTGATTAATGTATTTAAAATGCAGTTGCATTTTTAATTAGCATTTTTTTTTATTCCTTCTCCAAATTTCTGGCGTGATTTGTCGATTGGATGTATGTATGCGTATAGAAAATTAGATATATACATTTATAGATATACAGACGGGCGGACGGACGGGTCTACGGACGGAAGGGTAGTTTGGTACTTGCTTTAGTTTTCCTTAGTTTCCATTTTGAGCCTTGATAACACGCGGAAGAACATATACAGTACATACTAGAGTTTTGTTGAGACGCGACATTCGTCATCTCAAATGAAACAACTCATCCAAAGTTTACCATTAAATTAAATAAGAAAGCTTTCAAACAAGTCATTTTATTGAAATATCTGGAATAATGATAATAGCTTCGGATGGTAGATGCATTGTCGTGATTAAATGCAAAAATAGTTGATGCAAAGACAGTTTTATAAATATGATAAACATGTGTATGCAAAAAATCCTTAACAATAGGAGTAAGAAAATAGTTATCTAATATTACATGGAGCCTATCATCCTGTACTGTAGTGGTCATGGGCGATCAATAAGCAAATAGGAAGTTTCTTGGAGGACATAGAAATGTGCTTTTGAAAAAAAAAAGAATGTTGAGATCTACCATTGGCATCTAAAATGAGTAATCAAGAAGTTTTGAGAAAAGCTAGAACAGAAACAAATATTTTTCATTTGTCGAAAAAGATGATTCACTTTATTTTGGGAGTATATGATGTCAAGAGAATAACTGGAAAATAAAGGAATAAAAGTGACATGGGGAAAGGAGATAAATAAATGAAACAAGAAAATATATTTGACACTTCAACGACGAGACAAAACGAAATCAACAGTGGAATTGATGTGGAGCATCGACGTAAGAGAGAGGTGGAGAGACATGACCGGCATACATGGCATCTGATGATGATGATTAACGGTGGAATATGGGTGGTAGTATAGATGAAAACCCAGCACATTTGATCTACTTTAACTCTACTTTTTTTTTTTTTTACTTAGAATGATTTAATGCAAAACACAGTAGTGTACAAAACAAATTATGCAAACGCAACACACTGTTTAATATATTATTATTTTTCGTTCTTTAAAAGACTCCCATCATTCATAAACTATTATTAGTAAATGTACTATGTAGTTATGTTAATAACTATAATTTAAATTGATGTTTTAATGTTTTAATGTTTACACTTGACAGATATTAACAACTGTGTAACAGGCTGGATATGTTAAAATATCCCTGGAGGTGGATATACGTATCAACTTTTACTTTCCTAATAGTATTTTACCCTTACCAATCTCTCTCTCTCTCTTTCTCTCTTTTTTTCTGTCTCTCGCTTTATTTATGGTCTGTCTAGGTCTGTCTTTGACATTGTTGATTTTTCTGTATTTATGTTATTTATCTTCCACGAAGAAAACTTCTAAATTGATCCTTGGAATTGTCTTGTGGGCTATTGACATTCTTCTGTTAAGCTGCCAACTCTAGATTCTGTAGCGTTTTCTCTATTTAAAAAAAAAAAATTAATTCACGGAATTAGGCAACAAATGTTCGAGTAGTCGACCAGTTTATATTTATTGGACCGTGAAAGTGAGAACAAAATAACTGTGATACTCTAGCGATCAATACAAAGAGAAACACCCACTAAATCTCATATACAGAAACCCACAGAAAGGGCTATTGTTAAATTTAGATGGGACCATGGACAAATAAACATTGCGTTGCTATGACCATTTCTGCATCTCTGAACGCTATAGATTGGTCTTAAATTGCACATATTTTAACAACATATTGCTCTAAGATGACAGAAGCTTTGAGATTATTTAAAAGTGCTAGAAGTTGTTAACCTTGAGTACTTCAATAACAGGGTGAGATCATTTTAAACACTGTGATAATTGTATTTATATTTGTGTGCGAGAAAAGAAGACCCCCCCCCCAAAAAAAAAAAAAATATTAGTAGCAAATTAGTAGGATGAAAAAGGAGTTATAGAATTACAGACACCAGGGGCAGAGATAAAAGCAGAGTTAGATTGTTAGAAATCAATAATTAAAAGAAGCGATACTAAGTGTGAACGTAGAAATAAGCTGAGACAGAAAAAAGAAGCGTCGTTTAAAGCATACAGAGGAAAGGACAGCTAAGAAACATAAAAAATAGATACGTTGAAAATGTAAATTAGAAAAACAGATGGAGGGAGAGTCAGGGAGAAGAGATATCGACACCTGAGGGATTAAGTTACGTAGGCAGCGAAACTGTTAATTAGAAAATGATAAATGGCAATACAGATAATGACAACTTGAGATACTAAGACACAACGTTATACATAGCAAAAAAGCGAGAGTGGAAGGTTAAGGTAAAGAAAAAAGATAAATGTTAAATCATGAAAATGAAAAAAAGGAATAACTGGTTTACGTAGGTGAGAAACAAAACAAAAGTAGAACGAGGTTTCGGCCAAGAAGGCCTTCAGCTGGAACAACAAACAACACAACAAATATAAGGATATCCACATAAATCTAACTACATATCGATAATATACTAGACTCTCAAAAAAGGAAAATAAGCCACTTCCCTGTGGTCCCAAGCTTTGCCAGTCATCGATTAGACTTGCCTGACCAAGCTCTGGACCGCAGGGAAGAAACTTAGTTTCCTTTTTTGAGTGTATTTCACACCTGGGTCCGCCCTGTCAGCCGGCCATATCAATTTTAGCCCACTCGATGCCTGTCCAAGCTTCTGACCACATGCCAGTGACTTATTTTACTTGTTTGAGAGTCCAGCATATTATCACCATGTAGTTAGATTTATGTGTATATCGTTATATATTTTTGTCTTGTTTGCTGTTCCAGCTGAAGGCCTTCGTGGCCGAAACGTTGTTCTACTTTTGTTTTGTTTCTCACCTACGTAAAGCTGTTACCATACCACTTTTGCATTTTTAAAATAAATATTCATTATTTTCATCATCTTTACGGCAGCTTCGCACTTCAATGCATCTTGATGCATATTATTTATTGCCTTTACCCCGTTTACAAGTTAAACCAGTCAGTTACGGTGAATTATTATCTCTAACGACGACGGTCCTGAAAATTTGGCTTTCTTCGTTGCTTGATTATGGAACTATTTATCATGCACTCCACAAGGGCAATTCAAAATGGCGTTTTATAACTAAATTGAACACTGTTGGATGAAGAGCATACACTATCTGTAAAGATCTGTGCCAACAAAATATGACGTATAAGAACATTTTAGGTTGAAAAACAAATACTGTACTTCTTTAAAAAAAAAAAAACAATTTTGACAGTAAAAACATGTAACTACTCACAATTGTTGTTTTTTACTAAAATGTCATCTTTATTACGGCTGTTTTGTGAACGTGCTCTGTAGCACGGACGACATCAGTGGTCTTAAGTGTTTCTCTTCAAAATGATTATTAGTCATCCACATCGCATTTCAATGTATCTTTTCATCAAAGCCGCGATTGCCCTATGGCACTGATCTTTATTGGGGGACTCGGTTGCCGCCTAGTTGGGGAACCACCCGACTGGGATACCGACGTTCTGACAACCTGTGTTCGATCTCCGATGGAAACTGTGAATTGTACACGTGGTTAGAAAAAAAAACCTCCGCAGTCGACCCAGCCGCAGGCAGAAATTGATACCAGGAAATATTATGGGAGGTAAGGACTGCCGCCTCGTATCGTGGGTTTCGATGCTTGAAGCGACACTATCCAGAAGTCAGTCTCCGAATACTTATGGATAGACGGCCGAGCACATATGTGTGAAAACTAGCTTGCTAAAACGTCGATTCGTCTCGTACTTTACTTTACTTTATTGATCTATATAGCTGTATAACCAATACACGCATACCTCCTCCATTAGCAGGCAGCATCAGGGCTATAGTACTGTTTATATAACATTTTTAATGCATTGAACACGAGTATACTTGTCAATAATTATTATTTTTTGTTGTTGCGAATTTGGAATAATATATGAACAAAGAAAGACAAATGCAGAAAACACAAGCCAAAGTGTAGCCCATGACGTATAACATCAGAGGAAAGAATGTTCAGTGTACAAAAAAACAACCTGCCAGGGGAAATTCTGAGGTGGATAGGTCCAGGATAGAAGTGGCGAGAAGATGGAATGTGCAAAAGTCTAGAATAGTCCAGCCTGACCCTGTACTATGTTTGAAACGAGACGGATATTAAAGTTGCTTGTTTCAAAACTTTGGTAACGGAAGTTAAAAAGACGATGTGGGCAGAATTATGTGGACAGGTAAGTAAAGAAAAATCAAGGAAGCTGTTCAGTTGTCTGAACATTGCAGAAAAGAGTATGTCCCTGACTTCCAGAGTTGAGAACTTACCCAGAAGGTGGATGATGACAAGCGTTAGATGTCGTTCTCTCACTATCTAGAGCAGGATGGGAAGACGGTTTGATATAAAACAGCTTTGACATAAGTAAAGTAAAGTAAAGTAAAGTAAAGTAAAGTAAAGTAAAGTAAAGTAAAGTAAAGTAAGGTAAAGTAAAGTAAAGTAAAGTAAAGTAAAGTAAAGTAAAGTAAAGTAAAGTAAAGTAAGGTAAAGTAAAGTAAAGTAAAGTAAAGTAAAGTAAAGTAAAGTGAAGTAAAGTAAAGTAAAGTAAGGTAAAGTAAAGTAAAGTAAAGTAAAGTAAAGTAAAGTAAAGTAAAGTAATGTAAAGTAAAGTAAGGTAAGGTAAAGTAAAGTAAAGTAAAGTAAAGTAAAGTAAAGTAAAGTAAAGTAAAGTGAAGTAAAGTAAAGTAAAGTAAGTAAAGTAAAGTAAAGTAAGGTAAAGTAAAGTAAAGTAAAGTAAAGTAAAGTAAGGTAATGTAAAGAGCCCCGTCCCGCCAAGTGGCGTATAGGATATACGGTATTAGTGACCATAAATTTTACAGACCTTCAGCACATGATTTTTGAGATCGGTATTACGCCTGTGCCGCTTTACTTTCCCAGAAAAAAAAATCCGGTACTCATTTAAGGCTGGGTGAACCCGGAAGCCATCGGTCGGAATCGAACCCTACCTCATGTCCTTTGTAGTGCAGTTCACTAACCACTGAGCTATCTCGGCTCCCATTGACATAACAATGTATATACATTGTGTCGGGCCTGAAAAATTGAAGAAGACATTTATGTGAGAATGGATTAGATCAATGTTGCGTTATGGTATCTCAACAAACAGTAGACCAGGTCCAGAACGTATCCGATACGAGGACATTGGTTAGTTGGTTGATGGGAAATAGGTTGAACTGGTGAACGTATCCAACAAAAGCATTGAGTGTGCTATTACCAATGAAGAGTGGTTGCCCTTGTTTATCAAACGTTGAGGAATATACTCAGGAGGTGATTTCAGCACTTATGGAACTGTTCGATGTGCAGTGAGGATAGTCTACATTAAGTTATTTAGTCATTTGTGAGTTATTATCGTCGCACTTCGAACATGTTTACAGTCTATTATATAACTAACTAATTAACTAACTAACTAAATAGCCAACTGGCATCGATGTTTTTGTTTACAAATGCTGCTTATGAAAATGTAACAATATTCTCTACTTAGTGGTTAGTGGGGTAGAGTTCTGCCCTACCAAAGGAGGAGTAAGACGTCTCCTTTCCTCCGCTAGTCTTCAGAACACCCCTGGGCAAGGTGAAGCTCCCGTTTAGCCTCCCTATCAGGGTTATGTGAAGCCATTGGAGCAGGTGGTGGATGGTGCTGTGGGAGCAGCCGACAAGTAGTGCCGGTTATGGTCCCCTCACCGCGATGGCAGGCAGAGGATCTCATGTTTAGAGGCAATGGCTGCGATCTCCGACTAGTACAGTCACTGCCAAGAGGGAAAGGAATGGCAAACTACCTTCTTAAATTGCCTGGAATAAAAATGACTAATCACAACCTTCTATTTACAGCTAACGACGTTAATGGGGACTTCAAAAAAGGGAGCTCGTAAAAAACATCAGAAAGAAGCAATCAACATTTTTCGGGCACATCATGAGAAGAGGAAAGTTAGAATACTTGGTTACAACTGGCAAAATAAAAGGAAAGAGAGATCGCAGGCGACAAAGAGAGAAAATACTGGATAGCTTGGTGTCATGGCATGGAAAACAGCCAACAACAGAACTGATACGATGCACTGTAGATAGAAGATTGTCGAGGGACATGATCACCTACGCCAACCGGTATGGCACATGATGATGATTCTCTACTTTTCCAACATTCTCTTTTTAATTTATTTATATTTACACATGGTTTAACATGAACTCAATTTACACAGTTTGCCTGAAAACTTACTCTTACCTCAGATTACATAGACTGCAGCGTCAAGACATACAGTCTTAGACAAAATATTTCAGTACGTTAAGAGAAGACTAGGGAGCCGCGATAGCTCAGTGGTTAGTGAACTGAACTACCACGGACAAGGGGTAGGGTTCGATCCCAACCGACGGCTTCCGGGTTCACCCAGCCTTAAATGGGTACCGGATTTTTTTCTGGAAAGTAAAGCAGCACGGGCGTAATACTTACCACATTACCCCCAAAAAAAATCATGTGCTGAAGGTCTGTAAAATATAGGGTCACTAACACCATATTTCCCTACACGCCACTTGGTGTGACAGGGCTACTTTACTTTAAGAGAAGACTGCTTAGAATATTTAATACAGAATGGATTTGACAAAGTGCACCCTTTGATCGGTAGCTAGCAATAGTTGTAATACTATCGGAAAACAAAGGGAGTAGATGGGATTGCTCACTATATCCAGACATCTGCCTTCTGTGGCAAGCAGCTGGAGCTAGAGCCAAACTAC
The DNA here is from genome assembly GCA_032433765.1 of Megaustenia siamemsis. Classification (NCBI taxonomy): domain Eukaryota; kingdom Metazoa; phylum Mollusca; class Gastropoda; order Stylommatophora; family Ariophantidae; genus Megaustenia; species Megaustenia siamemsis. The sequence goes on along the minus strand of JAVIAB010000092.1, from coordinate 65,509,428 downwards.
CTAAAAGTAACCACATTAGAGAAACTCTACAAAGACATCAAGTGTTAATAGATGATGACTGCTAAAAGAACAAGAACCAGAGATCCGTATCTCTCGACGACTTATGTTGTAAGAAGAAGAACAAGAAGAGATATAGAGAGCGAAAGAGAGAGAGAGAGAGAGAGAGAGAGAGAGAGAGAAAGAGAAAGAGAGAGATTTGGCACGATTCAGCTTAATACGTCATCCCCCCTACAACATCAATTGTTGCCGGATAGCCATCATCCACAGGAAGCCAACGGGGAATGTGCAAGATTCGAGTCATCATAATGAACGAGCTTAATATCAATTCTGCCTATCCCATTTTTTTTTTTTTTTTACATTTTTTATATATGCATAATCTGATTGTTATCTCCTAAAATGTTATATAGAGGTAGGAAGTGTACATTTTCATGTTATCTAATAATTTGAAAAATATAACAATTTTACTAACATTTTGAAATAATTTCTTATATGCATATATTTCTGCCCTGAAAAGTGTTTACAATCAAACAAAAAACGAGCTGGTAGCAAATTGAAAAAAAAGCATTTTATGTGACTGGAAACTTTATCAAGAACCGTTTATCACTGACTTGTATAAATCTGCATTTCACATCTAATACCTTGCGAATACACAGGACATTAACGTGTGTAAATCAGCTCATGCTAGTTTAATAGACAGATCAATCAACCATCTGTTTCATATTGTGATGCTTTAGCATCATTAAGTTAATGAAATAAATTACGTAACTGTAAGAGGTAGATGTAAAGACCTCTAAATAATTACGTTACTAATAGGGATGGCACAACTTGGGGCTTAACAAAACAGGGAGTACAACTGGCAGTGAATCGCCGTCAGGCATGGTGAGTTATTATTTTAACTCTTTGTGCCGAATTCGTCCCAAAAGAAACCAACATTACTCATTTATTAAATAATTAACTTTAAAAGTGTCACTTATTTTAACTTAATTAAGCAGAATAATATTCATGATGGGAAAAGAAATCTAACCGATAACTTTAATATTTAGCTCTTCTGTTTTAAACTCTCGTTATCTAAAAACCACACATTTCACCCCTGAACATTAACGCAGAACATTCTTTAATCGCAAATTTATTATATTTTGTTTATATACAAATACAGTGAAAATACTACTAGCATTAGTTAGAAATAGTCAAGAACCAGTGATCCGTTAAAAGATTCCGAATTCCCGATGAATATATATATTGAGTTATTTGCGGGTCATCATCATTGCACTCCGAACATGTCCATAGGTACTCAGATTCCCTTCTCAGCAAGTCCCGCAGCGTCCAGCGACTGACGACTCCAGTTCTGTGTTGGTTGATAAGTCTTTTTACACACCCACTAAGTTTCTCATTTCTGGCTGTACACGTCTTAACTCCCATCTCCATCATCCGAGGAAGTGACGTGGATCTGTGTTTGTCGAAGTCCTGTGCTCTTCCCACATCTCGGAGGGCATTGATGATGTCCGCCCAATCCATTGGTTGCCCGTCCTCAACGACAGCGCAGCTAGCCAACTTGTCCTCTCTTTCATTTCCCCGTACTACCAGATTAAAAAATAAACAAGAAATGCTTTAATGCGTGCTTGTTTTAGCATTGCAATTTAAACATACTAACGAGATTTCCCTATTCGTAGTATAGTTTCCGTCTGTTTGGTGCTTTTCCTACCAGGACTTGCTTACTTGAATTGTTTCAATGGATTGTTCTCACCTTTCAGGTGGACTAGTTCCATTCACTACAGCCTCAGTAGTAGAATTTGTTTTCAGTCGAGTACTGGGTAGAGGAATGAAACTAATCCTTAAACTGTACACCAGGCTGCGATTGCACTAGGCAGGCATCTATACTCCAGTTCCATATTTAACCTCTCTGCAGAGTTTAGAAAAGAAATATGTATGGTAACGATATTTTAAAAAAATGTTTTAATGCAAATGAATACACAACTAAAGTGTGTCAAACGTAATAAGTAAAAAAAAAAACTGTAAACGATGTTTAGCACTTATTATCACTTAGAACTCAGACAGGTTAAGAGAATGGCTTGGCAGAAGGTCGATAACAGAAATTATAAATAACTGTCAAGATCGAAAGTTGTGGAGAGACATGATAACCTACGCCAGCAGAACAGGTACTAGATGATGATTACTTATAACACAATGTTTGATAGAATTGTAATAATTGTAATAGTAATAATTGTAATAATTGTAATAATTGTAATAATTTTAATAAGTGATCCGTTCATTTTAGAAATAAAAAATTGCGCATATTGTAACTTATACAACAAAATAATGACAGCAATTAGTGTCTCACCACTGCCAGTGACTTTTAACCATTATGTATTAATAAACAAACAAGCAACATATTAAAATAGATTACTCTGATCACGTAAATATAGCAAAACGTGTCAAAAGAGTGCAGCATATGATTTTTAAAAAAAGATATTAGAGATAAAAACGTTTATATAAACGAATAGAAGAAATATTCATCATCAGTTACGTTGCCTGCCACAACAGGTGAATTATAAAATAAGAAAAAAATTTGTAAATTATACGTACAAGAAGGATCTAATAAGAAATATTTTGAATTAAAAATGTTAAAATTAAATGTGATAATTGTGTAATGTGAGATGTGTGATGCGATGAACAGATGAAGAAAATGATATGGAGCAGTAATCACAAAAACACTTGCTTCTAGTGAAATTCTAGAAAGGGTTCTTCATTAGTGTTACGTGGAGCCAATCATGTCAGATGTCGTAGAAATGATTAATTAATTTATTAAAAGCTGTGGCCCGATCTAGATGTCACACGTCAAACAAGAAAATTGAGCAAAACATTACATTTGGCGTACGTTTTCATGACATTTACTCGAGATAATATCAACCGATCAAGTGCACAGATTGTGTGGTGTGATTCTAGGTCTCGTAAAATATGATTGAGGCAGTGTTGTGGTTGTGTTTGAGAGAACCTGTTTCTGCCCGGACTAACACAATCATCAATGTGTGTGACCGCACGAGCAGATCTGCAATTATATAACTAGACTAATACAATCAACAATGTGTGTGACCGCACGAGCAGATCTGCAATTATATAACTAGACTAACACAATCATCAATGTGTGTGACTGCATGGCAGATCTGCAATTATATAACTAGACTAACACAATCATCAATGTGTGTGACTGCATGGCAGATCTGCAATTATATAACTAGACTAACACAATCATCAATGTGTGTGACTGCACGAGCAGATCTGCAATTATATAACTAGACTAACACAATCATCAATGTGTGTGACTGCACGAGCAGATCTGCAATTATATAACTAGACTAACACAATCATCAATGTGTGTGACTGCACGAGCAGATCTGCAATTATATAACTAGTAAACTACAATGAACTGCCTGAGTACGCGATTTGCGCCATCGTAGAATTTTCCAGTGACAACGAAGCCGAATATTTTATTCAGTAAACAGCGATCAAAAGTTGACATAGGACCTGTCAAGACTGCAGGCTCCTCGCGATATTTAGGTCTAGAAGTGATCACATGCCATGTTGAAGTTAGTGCACTCCTCGGTGTTTCTTTGAAATCTCCAAAAATAGTTTCAGGCCCAGTTCCATTAATGTAATCTGACATCAGTTGTTCATGAGTCTATGGACTACAATTTGCCATTAGACCATTTGTCAAGCCTCAAGTTTTGTCCTGATCTATTAAAAACCTCTGTCAGAACATAGTTAAAACAAGCGCAGATAATGCAGGATGCAGTGGATGACCTGGACGTTCCGCTGTCCACACCTCTCTGCTGAGATCGATTAATGACCACTTCAAGCAATCAGCTCAGCAGGTAGCACATTGCGTGTGTTAATGATGATCAAGCGTATTACAAGTCGATGAACAATTAACGGGCGATTATGTACACTGATACGCTTACGATCAAAAACTTATAGAGGAAACGAACATAAATGGCATGCAACAATGTACGCATTCGACATGCGCAAATTGGCTTCTCTTTTTCACGTAAGCTAATTTATTGGCTGGCTAGTTGCAGAAGATTCTTACAACTGTGTCCAGAAAGAGCAACGAAATATAGCAAGTATTTTCAACCAACTGCGGATACACAATTTTGTTAGAATACAATTTAGCTGAACCATACATGTCTCTATCTCTCTCTCTCGCTCTCTCTCTCTCTCTCTCTCTCTCTCTCTATCTGCGATCAAGACTCAATCAGAATAGGATTTCAGGCTCTCTCATGAAGTCAGCTGTCTGTTTAAGTTATTCGATTGCCCCATATAGTTTCTGTTCCAGGGAGGTGGGCGTGGACCACATTGCTTTTCTCAGGTCTGTGTACTGGGGGAAATCCTGTAGAACATGTTTTATAGTCGTATTGTCGAGTGTACAGTGGCATAGGCTGGTTGTACCTATTTTGAATTTGGTGAACATGTGATTTCTTATTCTATTGAGGCCAGTGCGTAGGCAAAGTATGATGACTTGATCTCTCCTTGATAGTTGATGTTATCCGTCCCTCTCGTTATGCTTTGGGTGTTCTCGTTTCCATTTTTCATGGTACAGACCTTTGAGGATGGATTTGGCTTCATTATAACTGAGCGTATGGTTCTCTTGTGGTAATCTCCCTCCCTCTTTAGCTAATTTGTCTGCACGTTCGTTCCCATGTATATTACAGTGTGATGGTATCCACTGAATGACTACTCTCTGGAAGTTATTGCATAGCTGGTCTAAGGTCGTCCTCAAGTTATCTAGTTTATTGTTCTTGTAGCTTTTTAGTGCTGATAATACTGACAGTGCATCTAAAAGAGCACTTCGTTATTGAGTCAAATGAAGCAAATTTAATAAAATAAAGATGCAGAAATTATTGGAAAAACGAGAACAAATAGTAGATTTACCTAACATTGTTTACTAACTTTAAAAGAAAAGAACAAATTGGAAGCAACAGGCTCTGAACAGAATATAGCGTAATTAACATTCACCTTCATAGACTTAATATGCCACGGACCTAAAGTATACGTACCAAACTAATCGATATATTTTAGAACACATCGTTTAATTATATATGACTTATACAGACTCTTCAGAACTGAAACTTGACCACAAGAAAACAAATACTACACATATAAGAAGTACTGGCCCATTAAAGGTTTATCCAACATCTGGTAGTTTAGTAAAGTACTGCACTTCGCTGTATTTGATTAGTACATTTGCAGCAGAAGAGCCTGTGTTCTGTATTGCAGGTACAATCAGTTTACTCAATCTTTGATATACATTTGTTTAGTTGAGAATGTTATATTGTCAGGCTGGGAGTGAGAATATTTATGATCGAATTATCAGCACGTTTGCGAGTTAACCACTTTACTACCAATTGTCTCTACACTGAAAATAGCAAGTCGACACTACGTGTACTCTACAATCAAAGCTTTCACTTTGTACCGCTACATTACCTATAATAAAACACCCAAACCCCGTTTCCCATCCTTTTGAAAGTGAACAGCTAGTTAATTTAGTACAATTAAGTGACAAGAAACTGAAAATAGTATAGTATATGTAAACAATATTCCAAAATAGTGAAGAAACATGGACACCAATATGGAAAAGATGATGAAAATTTAAGATATTGACATGCAAATTATAAAGAATTGAAGGAAATAGGTTGACAGGGAAGAAAACTAAAAATAAAATGTTCAAACAGCTGAACATGAAGAAAGAAACATTTCACACAATACGAGAACAATCACAAAGAAAGAAACATTTCACACAATACGAGAACAATCACAAAGAAAGAAACATTTCACACAATATGAGAACAACCACAAAGAAAGAAACATTTCACACAATACGAGAACAACCACAAAGAAAGAAACATTTCACACAATACGAGAACAATCACAAAGAAAGAAACATTTCACACAATACGAGAACAACCACAAAGAAAGAAACATTTCACACAATACCAGAACAATCACAAAGAAAGAAACATTTCACACAATACGAGAACAACCACAAAGAAAGAAACATTTCACACAATACGAGAACAATCACAAAGAAAGAAACATTTCACACAATACGAGAACAACCACAAAGAAAGAAACTTTCACACAATACGAGAACAACCACAAAGAAAGAAACATTTCACACAATACGAGAACAGCCACAAAGAAAGAAACATTTCACACAATACGAGAACAACCACAAAGAAAGAAACATTTCACACAATACGAGAACAACCACAAAGAAAGCAATCTTTCACACAGTACGAACAAAACCACAATGAAGAAAGAAATATTTCACACATACCGACAAACCAAATGCAATTTGTTGAACACATAAAGAGACACAGAAACTCACCATGAGAGCTAAAATACAGGGTTCAAAGTAAATGAGTATTAAACAAGGTAACGGCAAACAAATACTAATATGGAATGACATTATGACGAGGTGTTCAAGAGAAGCTATAATAACGTGGTATATCAAGGCTAGTGACGCAATGTAAACGACGCTCCACGGTAGCCAACCTTTCATGCCGAAAAAGATCATCGTGACGAAGAAAAAAAAAAGGAGAATCCAACTACTGCTCTAGCTACAAACATCATTTTCAGTGGTTAGTCGCTATTGTAACTAGACTTATCATATCTTCAGCGCAAACCTAAATTTACCGCCATTAACTAAAACATTGTTCTAGCATTTGTGCTATCTACACGCCGCTGCATTAGTGGTCCAATGAAGAGGTTCTAGCAACACAGCTTTCCGTTTCCGTTTTCGAATTCCCTAACGTTCTAATCACATTCAAATAGTAGAAGTCGGCATCTCTGTTCCCTAATTGATGTTTATTATTGTATGAATCAGAAATTGTTTCAAGAAGACAGTTAGGAACACCCTCGCAGCAGATTAATAAAAAGAATTATCTATAAACTAATTAATCCACTTGTAGGGTTTGCTATGGAAGCTAACAGACTGGAGAACAAAGGAGTGATTGTTCAATCAAGAAAGATTTTTCCGCAAAATTGTTTACGGAAACAACAAATCAAATAGTATTTTACTTAACAAGATAAAAACAATTCTATCAACTAGCACACTTCACGCATCTATCAACTTACACACTTCACACATCTATCAACTTACACACTTTACACATCTATCAACTAACACACTTCACACATCTATCAGCTGACACACTTCACACATCTGTCAACTAACACACTTCACACATCTATCGACTTACACACTTCATACATCTATCAACTAACACACCTCACACATCTATCAACTACCACACTTCACACATCTATCAACTACGACACTTCATACATCTATCAACTAACACACTTCACACATCTATCAGCTGACACATTTCACACATCTGTCAACTAACACACTTTACACATCTATCAACTAACACACTTCACACATCTATCAGCTGACACACTTCACACATCCATCAACTAACACACTTTACACATCTATCAACTAACACACTTCACACATCTATCAGCTGACACATTGCACACATCTGTCAACTAACACACTTCATACATCTATCCACTTACACACTTCATACATCTATCAACTAACACACCTCACACATCTATCAACTACCACACTTCACACATCTATCAACTAACACACTTCACACATCTATCAACTACCACACTTCACACATCTATCAACTAACACACTTCTACCAACTCACCTACGAAAACGACCCTGCGATTGAAGTTTAACGTTCTAAAACAAAATGGATAGACGGAATGAAAGGAAAGCTTGTGAATAAGACAAGAGAAGAGGCCAACCACAGAACAATGACCACATATTATTTCTCTCTTATGCGACAAATCGGAAAGGAAAGAACACAAACTTTAACTGTTGTGATTACAATTAAATTTTGCAGCCCCCAGAAACTCTCAAATTTGTCAAACGTTGCTCGTTGGTTACAAACATTAATCGTCTTCTTCCATTCAGCTCCAGGTGGAGCATCGGTCTTCAACAAACGAGTTCCAAACCGTTCTGTTTCTTGCTATTCTTTTAAGATAATTTCATGTCTTTCGCATAATCTGCACCTCTGCTCCCATCTGTCTTTTTCAAGAATATTTTGGTCTTCCTCTTTGTCTTCTCCCCTTGTTATTCCCAAAAGGGCCTGCCGTTTAATACTCTCAGTTGGCTTTCGCAGTGTGTGACTATCCAGCGCCATCGTCTTTGCTGTATCTCTTTGTCCACTGTTATTTGACTGGCGCATTTCCACAACTCTATGTTAGTGAATTTGTCCTGCCATACATTATTATTCTGCTCAAATGTCATTCACACGTTAAATATTGACTTTAACTAAACAAAAACCATAACGTTTGTGTGTGTGATGTCAAACGCTGATACCAATTCCATGAAATATCAATTTTAAGATTGTGTGGAATATGGCTTGGGATGTTACATTAAAAAATATTGCAACTCGTGCCAGTATAATAGCTAAAATTCACCTTTAGATGAAAATAAGCAGCTAGGTGGATCAAGTCCGATTAATGATTATGATTCTCATAACATCAGCAAATTACTGGCATTTATTTAGTACACTTCCTCTACTTACACAAATATTTTACCAAAGAATGTTTTTCTTCTTTCTGAATAAATGCACCTCTTGTACATCCAACTGCACGTCCATTCATCTTATTCCAGGCTGGTCTTAGTACCTCATCCGTCATTATTGTACATGTAGGTGGCTAAAAGACTTATTATTACATCTTGTTTTGCTAAAAAAAAAAGTATAAAAAAGAAACACTATCTACGCATTGCATCATTGACATGCTACTTGCAATATTAGTCAAGAAATAAATAAAAACAGACAGACAGACAAAAATAAAAATATAATAAGAAACAAATACAATTCTCGGCAGAGTAGAAAACTAAACTAATTTTCCAACGCGAACTCACTAACAACGTAACCCGGAATACAACATGGAAACGTTCACAAATAGGCATCGTATTTTGGCCGGAGAATACTGATTGCTTGAAATTGTTGATTTTGTTACTTAGGAAAGAATGCAAACTGTACTGGAAAATTTCACTCTATGTGAAAATTTGAGCCAAATTGGATAACATTCTCCATTCTCGAATTTTCACTTTGCGAAGTTTTGAATAATGCGATTCCAGTTAGTCTCACTTGCGGACACTATTTATCTTTTAAAAACTTGTTGGAACACAGAAGTAAAGAAAATCAGAAGCAGAATTTTAATAAACACCGCATTTGGTTTCTGTAGTTCTTTAGTTCATTTTCGTAAATGAATATGTCAATAATTATGCTACAAAATTAGAACCTAGATATTGCGGAAATATACAAAATCTGATCCTGGAGAACGGTGTTGAGTGCAGGAGTGAGTGGTAGATGAAAGACTGGAAATAAAAGCAGCTAGCCAAGTAAAGTCTCCACGTTGTGTACAGGTTGAATCTTTTATCGTAATGCAAAAAGAAAAGAAATTCGTGTACTTTTTTATATACGATTACGTTGAACGGGAAGAACAACTTCCAATAATATTTTCTATTGTTGTATATATATATATATATATATACATATATTATATATACAGAAAATTGAAGCTTTGAAATGTGGATTTATAGAAGAATAGGTAGAATTTATGGAAAGTTAAGAAAACAAACGATGGCGTTTTAAAACAACTAAAAATGAAAAGAGAACTACTAAATACAATTAGAGCAAGACAAATGAAATTGTTGGGTAATGTTAAAAGACACAACAGCCTTATAAAAGTGATATTGGAAGGGAAAAGACAAGGTAAAAGAGGCAAAGGCAGACCAAGGCTAACATGGTAACAAGAAAGGATTTTGTGACAAATGTGAGGTAGAGGCTAGCAGGAAGAAAGCATATTGTGACAAATGTGAGGTAGAGGCTAGCAGGAAGAAATCATATTGTGGCAAATGAGAGGTAGAGGCTAGCAGGAAGAAAGCATATTGTGACAAATGTGAGGTAGAGGCTAGCAGTAAGAAAGAATATTGTGACAAATGAGAGGTAGAGGCTAGCAGGAAGAAAGCATATTGTGACAAATGAGAGGTAGAGGCTAGCAGGAAGAAAGCATATTGTGACAAATGTGAGGTAGAGGCTAGCAGGAAGAAAGCATATTGTGACAAATGTGAGGTAGAGGCTAGCAGTAAGAAATGATATTGTGACAAATGTGAGGTAGAGGCTAGCAGTAAGAAAGCATATTGTGACAAATGAGAGGTAGAGGCTAGCAGGAAGAAAGGATATTGTGACAAATGTGAGGTAGAGGCTAGCACGAAGAAAGCATATTGTGACAAATGAGAGGTAGAGGCTAGCACGAAGAAAGCATATTGTGACAAATGTGAGGTAGAGGCTAGCACGAAGAAAGCATATTGTGACAAATGTGATGTAGAGGCTAGCAGTAAGAAAGCATATTGTGACAAATGAGAGGTAGAGGCTAGCAGGAAGAAAGCATATTGTGACAAATGAGAGGGAGCGGCTAGCAGTAAGAAAGCATATTGTGACAAATGAGAGGGAGAGGCTAGCAGGAAGAAAGCATATTGTGACAAATGTGAGGTAGAGGCTAGCACGAAGAAATGATATTGTGACAAATGTGAGGTAGAGGCTAGCAGGAAGAATGGATATTGTGACAAATGTGAGGTAGAGGCTAGCAGGAAGAAAGGATATTGTGACAAATGTGAGGTAGAGGCTAGCACGAAGAAATGATATTGTGGCAAATGGGAGGTAGAGGCTAGCAGGAAGAAAGGATATTGAGGTGTTAGACTTGACATTGAATGTTGAAACATGGGAGTGTATGCTGAAGCTTTACTAAATAAGGACAACACAAATATTGTAATATAGCGCTACCATACAATTCCAAGTTAATACATTTATTTCTTCCACAATTGTTTGTTGGTGATACTTTGTTGCCTTTCTAATGCTCGTAGTTCTCAATCATAACTTGAGGATAGTTCTGCTATTAAAAGTAATGACGTCACGTCGAGTGGCGTATGGGGAATATGGTGTTAGTGACCATAGTTTTTATGCACCTTCGGCACATGATTTTTGGGGTAATATGGTCGGTATTACATCCGTGTCGCTTTACTTTTCCAGAAAATATCCGGTACCCATTTAAGGCTGGGTGAACCCGGAAGCCATCGATCAGGATCGAACCCGACCTCATGTCCTTTGTAGTCCAGTTGTGAAATGTTTCTGTTAGAAACATTAAATGTCAAAAGCATACAAGTTAACGAAGCTATCATGCCATATTGTTGTGCAATTAAGTGTTTTTATTAAGTGTTAATTGCTCCAATAAAGTATTAATCTCAAGAAAGAATGAAATTAATTTCATCAGGACATCTTCATTCATAAATATAGCAACAATTTTGATTAACAATAAAATGCAACTTTAAGGTTAAAACAAGCAGCTGTGATATTTGGCATTTTAAGGTCAAATATACAAGCAGCTGTGATATTTGGCATTTGTATGCTACAACAAACAGCAGTGATATTTGGCATATGAATGCTAAAACAAACAGCAGTGATATTTGGCATTTTAAGGTTAAAACAAACAGCAGTGATATTTGGCATATGAATGCTAAAACAAACAGCAGTGATATTTGGCATTTTAAGGTTAAAACAAACAGCAGTGATATTTGGCATATGAATGCTAAAACAAACGGCAGTGATATTTGGCATTTGAATGCTAAAACAAACAGCAGTGATATTTGGCATTTGAATGCTAAAACAAACAGCAGTGATATGTTTGAACCAGGTTTATATCGGCCTTGCACAGCATCACATATTTTTGTGCCAATTTGTGTTTGACATTGAATGGGGTAGTAGGAAGTCAAGAGCAAAACTAATAAGTAAATATAGAGACAGGAAGTTGTGGAGAGACAGTATGATCTTCCTTAGAAGGTTCCGTTCTTGACGACGACAACGACGTGTGTGTATGTGTGTGTGCCTGAGTGTGTGCGTCCGTGTGTTTGTGTGCATGTGTGCGTTCCTGCATGTGTGTATGTGTAGCATACTTATACAGGGTGTTTATAAAGTCTCACTACACTTGGTATCTAGGTCAATTTGAAAAAAAAATGTTTATGACGTCATCACAATATGTGCTCCCACTGTCAATGAAATTTGTTGAATAAGTTTATTGCTAATGGAAATGTGGAAGATGCTCCACGATCTGGTAGGCCTGCTGTGAATGATGAAATATGTTTAGATATCCAAGACAGAATCCTTAAAAGTCCAGACAAGTCATTAAGAAAACTGTCGCAACAAGTGAACTTACCATTGAGCACATATTGTGATGACGTCATAAACATTTTTTCAAATTGACCTAGATACCAAGTGTAGTGAGACTTTATAAACACCCTATACATGGACCCGAAACGAGGACTACCTATGCAGGGCAAGAGGGACGGTTTATCAGCTTTCGTGCGCTTTGCCTTTCCAAAATAATGAACATCAAATGGTAGGACAAAGCAACTAACTTCACCGTCTCACATAGTGATAAACTATCTTTCATCATGACAACACTTAGGAACCTGAGAATATAGTTATACAACTCTACAGGCAAAACTATAGGAGAATCTGCAAGAACTACAAAAAAGTAAAACTGTCACAAAAAATATTGCAGATATAAACATACTTCAGGTGAACGAAAGACAAACAGACAGTTCCTGATACAAACAGTGATTGGGAATTTGATTGTCGTTAATTCTTCACACGTGACCCATCCGAGCCAATGGGTTTTCTTCAGTGTAATACATAAAATAAAGCCTTGAAGTATGTGTAAGAGCATGTCCACATGTAAATGTGGCCGAGGTGCCTATCTTGAACTGTTTATACACGCGACTATGAAGTCGACTGTTCAGAGGCGTATACTAATAGCTTATCTCTACCAATCTCTAACAATCTTATCATATTATAGTAGGGTGAGACCTAAGGGCAGACAAGTACTAAGTCCTAAAGATGTTTGCAGGTCTTCTTTGAAAGAATTCTCTATCAGCAAAAGGGAAAATCTGGTGATGGAGAACACACACACATGACCTCAGTGTTCGAGGTTGTTATGATAACTTCAAATCAGAATAGGAAAGATTCAAGAGAAAGGAGATTTAATGTGGCCTGTCAACACGAATGCATGTTGTTCGTTCTGCGGCTGGTTCTTTTCAATCCAATATTGGCAGAATGAGCACTAAGAGAGATTGTTCAGTGAAGGAGCACCAAGTTTAATACAATATTTGGTTATGAAAAAAAAATTATTGACAAATAAAGTTGTTTGCCGTCTGCCATGATGTCATGGCCATTTATTATACACCCTCGCATGATATACATGTATTTGCAATTGGATATGTGATATACACAGACTCGCATGCATAAAGTTGTACATATATAGTCATTAAATTAATATACTATAACTATACGAAACGTACGAAAGAAAATGCATAAACATATTTACATATACATACATACACACCCACACACACACACACATCATACATATATATATATATATATATAAACATACATACATCACAGTTGTTTGTCAATGATACTTTAGTTTATTGATCATTTGTGTCTTTCCATGAAAATAAAATAAACAGAATTATTCTATTATCGTTTGAAGTGATTAACTGACTGAAGCTGTATCGTCAGATTTAAAAACGTTTTGCGTTAAAAAGTGATTGTGCTTCCCGAATCTGTTAAACCTGTCAATCTGTGAATTTTGTGTTACGAGTATTAACTACTAAAATATCTTACATACATAAATATTTACTGTAGTTAACATTTTTGATTTTTGTGTTTGGTATCAGAAAATGAAACCACTTTCATAAAATATTAATTTTAAGATTAAGGGGAAATTTTTAGACTGATGACTTCTTCATCCATAAATGTTCAAGACTGTAACTAAAATGCCACTTCGAGATAAAAAAAAAATCAGCTGTGAAACACACACACACACATATTTACATAATCACTTACATACGTTTCTTTTATGTGTCCTTACATTAAATAACAATTTCAGATGCACATGTAAAAGCCAATAAAAGAGTCTAGAAGATGAGTGATTTAGACATTTGTGCATATAGAAATTAGAAATGTATCCAAAGTGACCTGTGTTGAGTGTGACTTATTTCTATTTTAAATCATTAATACAATTGTTATTTTTATTTGAGTTGTTTTGAATAAATAGATATGACACTACTTGTCATTGAATGTTCCGTTCCTGTTAAATTTGTTGTCTTTCTTTCATGGATGAGTGATGATTAATGTTGTGATGTCACAAAATGAAAGGGAGCCGCGATAGCTCAGGTGGTTTGTGAAATGGATTACAAATGACAAGAGGTCGGGTTCGATTCTGATCGACATAAATGTGAGTAAACGTAACAACACACGAGAAGTAATGCGACATAAATGTGAGTAAACGTAACAACACACGAGAAGTAATGCGACATAAATGTGAGTAAACGTAACAACACACGAGAAGTAATGCGACATAAATGTGAGTAAACGTAACAACACACGAGAAGTAATGCGACATAAATGTGAGTAAACGTAACAACACACGAGAAGTAATGCGACATAAATGTGAGTAAATGTAACAACACACGAGAAGTAATGCGACATAAATGTGAGTAAACGTAACAACACACGAGAAGTAATGCGACATAAATGTGAGTAAATGTAACAACACACGAGAAGTAATGCGACATAAATGTGAGTAAATGTAACAACACACGAGAAGTAATGCGACATAAATGTGAGTAAATGTAACAACACACGAGAAGTAATGCGACATAAATGTGAGTAAACGTAACAACACACGAGAAGTAATGCTACAACTATTTTGTTGTTGTTCCTGTAAAAGGAAATAGGTATTTGTAAAATATTTTTCAGTGATATGTATGTATATGTAAATATGTATGAATATGTAAATATGCGTTTGTTTATATATATATATATATATATATATATATATATATATGTGTGTGTCTATGTGTGTGTGTTTGTGTGTGTTTGTGTGTAAGAGATTGGCACAGTGGGAAGTCACCAGTTGAACTAATAAACAATTAAAAATATAAAAAAAAGCTCTTGAGAAACATGACCACCCACGCCAGCAGACATAGTACTCGCTGACTACAATAGACTCTCACATACACATAAACACACTCCCACTCACGCACACATACACACCGGCTATAATTTCTCTGCGTGGATCTGCTAGGTTTTACGTTTCAATAATAATAAAATATTGGCATAGTTAGATTGTTGATTGCATATTTCGTTCTAGTTTTATGAAATTGAGCTATTTTCAAATCCTCGAATAGAAACCACATGCCACACGGCATCTCCACTGAGGGAAGTACATTTCCGAGGTCGATAGTCAGAGTTAAGCTTTTAACACATAACTCTGAGAATTGTTGTGATATTTTCTTTTATATTTTCAATTTAGTTCTTTAACTCTTATCCCTCTACATCTATATACTCTCTACACCTATATACTCTCTACATCTATATACTCTATACACCTATATACTCTCTACATCTATATACTCTCTACACCTATATACTCTATACACCTATTTACTCTCTACACCTATACTCTCTACATCTATATACTCTCTACACCTATATACTCTATACACCTATATACTCTCTACATCTATATACTCTCTACACCTATATACTCTATACACCTATATACTCTCTACATCTATATACTCTCTACACCTATATACTCTATACACCTATATACTCTCTACATCTATATACTCTCTACACCTATATACTCTCTACATCTATATACTCTCTACACCTATATACTCTCTACATCTATATACTATATACTCTCTACACCTATATACTCTCTACATCTATATACTCTCTACACCTATATACTCTATACACCTATATACTCTCTACATCTATATACTCTCTACATCTATATACTCTCTACATCTATATACTCTCTAGACCTATATACTCTCTACATCTATATACTCTCTACATCTATATACTCTCTATATCTATATACTCTCTATACCTATATACTCTCTACATCTATATACTCTCTACACCTATATACTCTCTACATCTATATACTCTCTACACCTATATACTCTATACACCTATATACTCTCTACATCTATATACTCTCTACATCTATATACTCTCTACACCTATATACTCTCTACATCTATATACTCTCTACACCTATATACTCTCTACATCTATATACTCTCTACACCTATATACTCTATACACCTATATACTCTCTACATCTATATACTCTCTACATCTATATACTCTCTACATCTATATACTCTCTAGACCTATATACTCTCTACATCTATATACTCTCTACATCTATATACTCTATACACCTATATACTCTTTACATCTATATACTCTCTACATCTATATACTCTCTACATCTATATACTCTCTACACCTATATACTCTCTACATCTATATACTCTCTACATCTATATACTCTCTACATCTATATACTCTCTACACCTATATACTCTCTACACCTATATACTCTCTACACCTATATACCCTCTACACCTATATACTCTCTACATATGTATGGCTCTTTTCGTCTTGTCAGACAGACGGTATAGTGGAGGCTATTGCGTATTTTATCTTTTTTGGAGGTTTTGTTTTTGTTGAACAGCTTCTCTCGTGGCTGATTCTACCAATGTTCGGCAAACATTCTCGGCCACAGAACGAACAAGTCAGGTCCACTGATCCACGGGTTCCATCTTTTTTTCATAAGTCTTTTCTCTTCCATGCATTCTCTATATACAACAACATAATCATGAAAGTATCAGAATAAATATCAGTTTATAGATTGAGTGGATTATAGAATAGTGAATCCACTCTATTGCAAAAGTATGATGCAATTTGAAAAGTAATTTATAATTATTCCGAGGACTAAAATCTCCATTTCTAAAGCACATAATATCAAATCAAATATTGAAATTCACATTAACACCTTTGTAATGTTTCCATACACGTTTTAATTATAATAAATTACGCAAATTTAGAATAATTCGTTTCATTGAATTAAATTTCAAGTTAATGAAAAATAGCGAGCTAAATAGCACAAATTATGTACTAACACAATATAACAAGCAAGAAGGTAACTGATGTGCATTGTTTGGTCATTTTGGCTAACTGGAAGTTGTTAGAGATAATATGGTACATAAAAAAAGTAAAGTACCCCCGTCACGCCAAGTGGTGTATAGGGAATATGGTGTTAGTGACCATACATTTTTACAGACCTTCGGCACATGAATTTGGGGTAATGTGGTCGGTATTACGCCCGTTAAAGGCTGGGTGAACCGGATGCCGTCGGTTGGGATCGAACCCTACCTCATGTCCTTTGTAGTCCAGTTCACTAACCGCTGAGCTATCGCGGCTCCCAATATGGTACATGTTCTTGTGTAAAGTAGCATCACTGTATGTTGTAGTGTAGATTCGTGTAAGTCAAACTATTCATTAGGAGAAAACTGTATAAAACGTTTGAAATGTTGTATCCATAAGTATATTGTCACAGCACACCTTAGATATTGATTATGAAAGAGTTGTATTTTTTCCGTTCTAGCTTTTACCTCTGACGAATTCACTAGAGACTAGGAACTGAATTTTGCATGTTAATCCATTTTTCTAGCCGTTTGCACAGGTCCCTCGCCGCACAGGCAGAACACAGTATGGCAAAACAGTAGTGACTGGGTAGAAAAACTACGGTCTTTAAGAGTTAATACAATTCGAAGGAAATAGTGTCATTTTATGACACATATAAGTGAAAATAACTTACTGAAAGTCAAGTCATATTGGTAGGGAAAGTATACGGTAAACGAGGCAGAGGAAGATAGAGACTAAAATGGTTGAGCAATATTGTAGGATAGGAGAATCTGCTAGGCGTACTCAGTAAAACAAAACAAAGTGAAATGCCTCTCCATGGTAGCCAATCTTCATTGTGGAGACGGCACAAAATGATAATGAATGGTGGATAACAAAGTAGTGAGTGGATTTCAATGTAATAGTGGATGTCAAAGTAGTGAGTGGATGTCAATGTCGTGGGTGCATGTAAAAGTAGTGGGTGGATGTAAAAGTAATAGAGAATAGTCAATATTTAATTAGACACCAGAAGAGTGGATAGATATATCAATAGTTTTTTGTTGACGCATTAGCAAAGTAATTAGATGATTGCCTTCCGTACGTAATGCGAAGATTCGAAATACGTAGTACACGACTCAGCAGAGAAAAAGGGATTGTTTAAAAATAGGCACATGATTGCAAACAAGGAAGGACAGACGTCCGTGGTAAGATGACATGAAAGCAACAGAGCTGGAAGTTATCAGCGACTCATAGATGTTAGCTTGAGTCAGGATCGATGAACCAGAATATTCCATACCCTACTCCGCATCTTCGTAGTGCCTCTAGAAAGAGGCTAACCAGGCTAGTCTTGCCAAGCGAATAGGGATCGAGAGGAAAGGCAACCAAGTATTCAAAAATGCTATGATTAAGTCGGATGTGTTGGGCCGAAAGCCGCAAATAAACCACAGCATTAAGCACCGACACTCACTTAACGTCTTTAATAAAGAAGAATATCGAAGAGAACTCCATTTCTTTAGTAGTCATCGGATGAACCACAAAAAGAGAAAAAAAGATACACCCGGGCAGATAACCACCGGTGGGATCTACCGCACATTTTGTATCCAATAAAACTGAGTATTCTACATTCTCAATTGGTAGTATCATCAAGTGCTGCCTTTTTACGATGCAGCTTTTTTTCATGGATGTCAGAGTAATGAGTGTCAAAGAAGGAAATAAAATAACGTTCAATAAGGAAATAATGTTAAAAAAGGAAATAATGCCAATGAAGGGAAAAATGTCAGAGTAATGAGTGTCATGAAGGAAATAAAATAACGTTCAATAAGGAAATAATGTTAACAAAGGAAATAATGCCAATGAAGGGAAAAATGTCAGAGTAAGGAAAGAATGTTAAAATAATTTAAAATGTAGAGCAACATTTTCACCATAGTGAAAAAGAAAATGTGTTCACCGGTTACCATTGTTGTAGAACACATTTGTCCACTCTTGTTTATCACTTACATCCTTAAAATATGCACAGATATCAAATCACAGCGTGAAAATATAAATGACCTGCTCTGACGACCAGGCCCTAATAGTTTTAGAAGAAACAGAACTTCAACAACATCTGCTCTCCTTGATTAAATAATGTAAAATGAATAACATGAAATAAGCACTGAACAAAAACAAATTGTATCAACAGGAAGATAAAGGAAGAAATTAAACATAGCTATAGAACACCAAGTTATAAAGTAAGTAAAAAACTTGAAATCTCTAGGAACAACATTCTCTGAAGATGGTAAAATCGACAGTGGAACAGACATATGACTCAACAAGGCAAACCACATATTGGGAATAACCACATATTGGGAATAAACCTTATATTTAAGCACAAAACAATACTCATTACCACCAAGAAACATTTTTTACAAAGTACATTCATTCCCACATTGTGCCACCACTGCCAAACATTGTCACTTACGACGAAGCATAAAAGAAACCTTGTCGGCCCAGACATAAGATGTCTGAGAAGAGCGCTAGGCGTGACTAGAAAAGGTGGAATCAGAAATGATATTATAAGAGAAAATGTAGGCATTGAACCAACATTAAGCTACATACAGAAACAAAAATTAAACTACTTTGCCAATCTAGAAAGAATGACATGCGATTCCTTACCATACAGAGAATATATTGAAAGAGGAGAAGAGAGAAGAGCCAAAGGCCAACCCAGAGTAAGATGGACAACATGAAAGAAGCGCTACAACAACATCAGTTGAAAATGAATGAAGTCAAAATAGCGAGAACCAGAACTTATTATCTCCCTCGACACCATGACGGGTACAAGAGAAAGTGAAAAAAGACGAAAGAGACAGGGAGAGAGAGAGAGAGAGAGAGACGGAAGTGAAAAATATAATAGTAATAAAAGTGTGTCAGTGTAATGAGAGAATGTCAGATTAGTGAAAGAAAAAAAAAAAAAAAAATATATATATATATATATATACATATAATACTATAGTACTAGAAAAATATCAAAAGGAAAAATCCGTTCTGGTGTAACATACTTTATTTACATAAACACGTATCCATATAGATATATTTTATCTTCTCTACACCTCGTCTCATCCAGCTCACTGCAGAGGTTCTATGTCATTTTCAGAATTGGTACGACTTTGTCGTATCTGCCAGGATTATAGAGATTTTCTCAACAGGTCCACATGATGTTAAGTTTCTGTAGGCGTCGTCTCTATCCTGAATGCGGTCTCCAATCTGCCTTCCAATGAGCTCTCAGCATTTCTTGTCCGGTGGCACTCATCCCATCCACCCGCAGTTCATCTGATAGGACTATTTTAACCCGCAACCACACTCACAATATGGCTGCAGTGAGGATCTTTAACCGGTACTGCTCTATTCTCCACTCTGATCCAACCACCCGCCTACTTTTCTGTAATCCTCATTTGGTCTCCTTCAAACACGACAGGAGCCTGAGAAACATTCTTGTCTAGAGCCGCCTCCCTCCCACTCAACCACAAATACCTAGGCATCGTTCTGTGTGGACGCCGAGTCTGCAGCACCTTGATCACGTGCTTTGTACCGATTCCGTTCTGTTCCCCAATGGGCGATTTGATATCAAGGAGGGGTTTACATGCGTATCACGGAATATCATTTACACCATAATATGTCAGCATTGCTAGATGACGTATGTGGGCGTGTCTGGACGAAGCCTGAGTTACTGTAAGCATCTTCGTAATGTTGAGCCGAAGACTGGCAGTCTGGTGTCGTCTCATTTTAATTCACCAGGCCACCCTTACAAGTTATTAACCTTGTCTCATCTCAATCCAGCAATCGTAGCCGGTTCGCCCTTGAGAATCGTCTCATAGTCCAGTTGGGTGCTGTTCTCTCAAAAACATGAACGAGTATATAGCTTACATACACATAGGATACCTGCACCACATTTCTTACTGTAATGCGCTACCGCACTATACATGTGTGTATATTTGTCTCCATGTGTAATGGCACCTTTGGACATCTTAGGTTGTTTATTTTTAAAAATATGCTTTGAGGTAATATATACAAATGTATACGTTGCTTAGGCCATGTTAAAAGACACAACAGCCTACTGAAAGTGATCCTGGAGGGGAAAATACAAGGTAAAAGAGGCAGAGGCAGACCAAGATTAACATGGACGAGTAACATCAAAAGATGGACAAATCAACCGATGACAACCTGCACCATCGAAGCAAGAGATAGAGCAAAATGGCGCTCCATGGTAGCCAACCTTCGTTGCGGAGACGGCACTCAATGATGATGATGATGATGATACGTTTATGAATGTGTGGTCACGACCGCATGCGTTGTGCACATCTGTTAGGTGTTCACTCCCATACTTGCAGATAAACACAGATTTATGAGTTCGCTTGGGTACGTAATTCAATTTTCCACGTGGATAAACTTATTGGGACTCAACTTATATTTACGTTTTCAGTTATAGGAGAGTCTGATATCTTGTACCCACGTCCACATATTTTTAAAGCCCTTCCCTTTTATTGTATTGCATACCTAGGTCCGCCCTGCCAGCCAGCAAAATCACTTTTAGTTTAGTCGGTGCCTGACCAAGCTCCGGACCGCAGGGAAGTCACTTATTTTCTTTTTGATAGTCAAATATTTTACCGCCATGTAGTTGATTTCTGTGTATATCTTTATATATTTTTGTGTTGTTTGCTGTTCCAGATGAAGACCTGCTTCCCCCTAAAGGTCGTTATAATTTTGTTTTGTTTCTCACCAAGCTGATACCATACCACTTTTTCCCTCTTTTTTTATTTTCATAATTACGTGCCCATAAACTCGTTGCCTTTAAGATAGCTCTTCCGACGCTGAATCCATTACCTTGTTTGCTGTGTCTATAAATAGGCATGCCATGCTTCTCAATTTTAAAATAAAATGTAACATTAAACACAAATATCAAAATAAAAACTGTCAAAACATTATCAATATCGAATGCAGCATTAAATTTCCGAACACTGCTGGATGTTCAACCGGTGCATTTCCATTTCCAAAATTTAGATCCATGTTTGGCAGTGGCGTATCCAGAATTTTAGCGTGTGTGGTGAGCCATTCTAAAACTACATGGTCGCTGTCCGTTAAATAATCTGTAGCGTATAACCACACGTCAAATTAAACTAAGTTTAATAATCATGATAAAATGATGACGTGATTTTATGAAGACATATATTAAAAACTGGAAGCCGCGATAGCTCAGTGGTTAGTGAACTGGACTACAAAAGACAAGAGGTAGGGTACTATCCCAACCGACGGCTTCCGGTTCACCCAGCCTTTAATGGGTACCGGATTTTTTTTTCTGGGAAGTAAAGCGGCACGGGCGTAACACCGACCACATTACCCCAAAAATCATGTGCCGAAGGTCTGTAAAATATATGGTCACTAACACCATATTCCCTATACGCCACTTGGCGTGACGGGGGTACTTTACTTTATATATATATATATTAAAAACGAAAAGTGTTAATTTAATATATAAAATATAGCGTTTAAGTATTTAATACAAACGCTTATACATTAAGAAATATACGGCTTCTCTGTGAATGTATGTATATACTAACATTAGTGACAGTACAAGGGGCCGCTGTAATTTGGTTTAAGGTATTCTTCAATTTTGCAAATAATCAAATAAAAGACCTTAGACTAATGGAAAATATGGCGTTAGTTACATATTTTTGTCAACGAACAACATCATATTTTATACGTAATGTGGCCGGCACTACACCAGCTCGCTTTATTGTATTTAAAAAATATATATATCTGGGGTCCATAATGAAGGGCTGAAACCCCTAAGTCATATCGACCTGCAACAAAATTGACACAGCCGGGACCTGAACTAGGATCTTCTTGATCAATAGCGACGAACTAACTACTCAGCCACGCCGTTTGAACTTCATGAGCAGCGTTCGAGTTTATTATTTTTGACCATCAACCTCAGATATCAGGGTAGGTATGGCCGAGAGCATATACTTAATATGCAAATTCGATTTCAAGCTGAGAACTTGAGTTAATATGAGCTTAATATAAAAATGGGCAGGCTGTATTCCACTACTCTGTTAAAGCATCAAAACTAAAATTCTTGCTATCATTTTTTTCTTATATTTCTAAACAGTTTCCTGAAATGACGTCATGCACCCTCGCCGTGCTGCTGAGTTCATTCACATGCACAGTTGATGTCATTATTTGTAAACGAACAAAATATCGTGGCCTTTTTGTGCACTGCCCGAGCATTGTGATAATGAACAAATAAATAAGGACTCTACGTATATATTCATAAAAAGGTACACAAATAATTGTTACCAACATCAGGAGGAAACAGTACACATTTTACCATGCAATGAGAAGGTAACCGCTGGAATATTTTGTGACAATTGGACAAATTGAGAGCCGCGATAGCTTAATGGTTAGTGTACTGGACTAGTAGGGACAAGAGGTCCAGTTCAATCCTTATCACCGGCTTCCATGTTCATTCTAAGGGAATGGTTTTGTGAGAAGTCTACAAAGAATCGATTACATGTAGAGTTAGAAAGTTGTGGACATGTTCACCTACGAATCATTCCAGGGGAAGAGGTATGTTTACAGCACTCGGAAAACATTTCCATATTATCAACAACAGGAAAAAAAAAAATTTTAAATAGTTCACAGTCTGAAACAGGACCGAACCCGTAGATCTCGACACAGCGCCTTGCCACGAAAAACAAATGCTAGAATACACGCATTGCCCATGGAAAAGCCCTGGAGATAGAAGAGAATCAAATAGATTGCATAATGATAAAAGAAAGGTTCCGTAACAGCGTAAAGAAAGCCAAAACCTACCCAGGAGCAGATATTAATTCTGATCACAATCCTGTAATGATTAAAATGAAAAGCAAACTAAAGAGAAACAAGCAAAAGTCGAATTCATCAACAAATCCACTAGATATAGCAGCTTTAAATAAAAAAGATATTAAAGATACCTATACAATATATTTAAACAACACATACCAGAAACTGCTAGAAGAATGAATTGAGCAATACAGAAGAGAAAATCCTGATGAAAAAGTAGCAACCAAATGGCAATGCATAAAGAAAAGCATACAAGAAACCTGCGACACCTTACCCAAAAGAGAAAAGAACAAAAAACAAAAATGGATAACTAACACAATCTTAGAAAAAATGGAAGAAAGGAAACAAGCGAAGAACACTGCCCAATACAATAAAATAGATAATGAAATACGCAAAATGTGCAAAAAGGCAAAAGAAGACTGGCTCAGCCAAAAATGTATAGAAATAGAAACTATGGAAAGCAAACAAGACTTAAGAAGAATGCATACAGAAATAAAGAGAATAAAAAAGTAAAAGAAGTAAAGTATCCCCGTCACGCCAAGTGACGTATAGGGAATATGGTGTTAGTGACCATAAATTTTACAGACCTTCGGCACATGATTTATGGGGTAATGTGGTCGGTATTACGCCCATGCTGCTTTACTTTCCCAGAAAAAAATATGGTACCCATTAAAGGCTGGGTGAACCGGAGCCGTCATTTTGGATCGAACCCTACCTCTTGTCCGTTGTAGTCCTGTTCACTAACCACTGAGCTATCGCGGCTCCGAAATAAAGAAAATGACTAATAAAAATAAAAAAGCCACAAAAGGTTGATGCAGACAAAAAAGGAAAAATGCTAACAGACAATAAATATATTATAGATAGATGGCAGGAATATATAACAGAACTATTTCATGATCAAAGGGACAAGAAACCAGTTATAAAATGTACATCAGACTATAAAATCTTAAAATCTGAGGTGGAAAAAGCTATGAAAAAGGGAAAAGCAGCAGGACCTGACAGCATGCAGATAGAGATGATACAGGCACTAGAAGATTTTGGCATTGAAGTGATTACAGACATATGCAACGACATATACCACACAGGATACATACCAAATAAACCCAAAACATCAATTTCATTGCATTGCCTAAAAAGAATGGTGCTGTTGAATGCAGTGACTTTAGAACAATAAGCCTAAAGACCTATGTTACAAAAATTTTGCTAAAAGTTATACAAGAAAGGATTCAGAATAAAATCAATACTGAATTAGATGAGCAGCAATTTGGATTTAGAAAAAATAGCGGGACAAAGAAGAATGTCAGAAGAATGACAGAAAACAGCTTAATGGACAGAGTAAGAAACACCGACCTGAGGAAGAAACTCGAAATTGAACCAGCTATCGAATACATAAAGAAACAACAGATAAAATGGTTCGGCCACGTAGCAAGACAAAAAGAACTAACAATAACTCAAAGAGCCATAAACAAATGCTACGAAAATGCCAGATTAAGAGGAAGACCGAGAAAGAGATGGATAAAGGGAATACCAGAGACACTAGGAGGGATAACACCAGAAGAGGCCAACAGAAGAGCAAAGAATCGCAGATTGTATCTCCCCTCGACGCCAACGGCAATGGAGGAAGGATAGAAGCAGAGGAAGGAGAAGAAGCGGGATAAAAGAAGCCATATTCTGCATGAGAACATTTATCAAAAAGTACACAGAAGTAAACAAACCAATATTTGCCTGCTTCATAGACTACACCAAAGTTTTGATAGAGTACACCACAAACAACTTATATAATGCCTAAAAGATATACATCTAGATGACATGGACATACGACTAATATATAATCTATACTGGGAGCAAACAGCAATAATAAAATATAACAAAGAGAACTCTACACCCATTAATATAAAAAGAGGAGTAAGACAGGGATGCATCCTATCACCAAGCATGTTCAATCTATACACTGAGCAAATCTTTAAAAACATCACAGAGATGCCAGACCTACAAATTAATGGAAAGATAATCAATAACCTAAGATATGCTGATGATACTGTTCTACTAGCAGAAAATCCTAAAGATCTACAACAATTGCTTAATGAAATAAACATTATAAGCAAAAAATATGGACTAGATATGAATATCAAAAAGACTTAAACTATGATCATAAACAAAGGAAATACTCAAAACCCACAAATGGTTATCAAAATTGAAGGAATAGACCTGGATACAGTTCAGAACTACAACTACCTTGGACATACTATAACCAGTGGTGGAAAATGTACAACTAAAATAAACAAAAGAATAGGAATGGCAAAAAGTAATTTTAATGTCATGAAGAACATACTAACATCAAAACAAATAACAAAAAGGCTAAAATGTTACATCTTCTCGATATTCCAATTGGTGCAGAAACATGGGCATTGGAGAAGAAAACAGAATAGAGAATAGAAGCCTTTGAAATGTGGATATATAGAAGAATAGGTAGAATTGGATGGAAGGAAAAGGAAGCAAACGATGAAGTCTTAAAACAACTAAAAATGAAAAGAGAACTACTAAACACAATTCAAACAAGACAAATGAGATTTTTGGGCCATGTTAAAAGATACAACAGCCTACTAAAAGTAATCCTGTAGGGGAAAATACAAGGTAAAAGAGGCAGAGGCAGCCAAGACTAACATGGACGAGTAACATCAAAAGATGGACAAATCAGTCTACAACAACCTGCACCATCAAAGCAAGAGACAGAGCAGAATGGCGCTCCATGGTAGCCATCCTTCATTGCGGAGACGGCACTCGATGATGATGAGGGCACACGACCAACTAAGCTACCGGTTGATTAGTTGATCGTGTTCAAGGCACTCTGTCAAGGAGTATGTGTTCGATCCTACTTCGGGCTGTCTATTGATCGTTGTTCTTTTTTTCGGTTGTCGATTATTTGTGAATGTTTTTCTGAGTGTTGTAAACATACCTCTCCCTATGAAATGATTTGTATGACTTTCCACAACTTTCTTCACAAATCTCTACAGCTAATCGATTCTTTGTAGACTAATCGCAAAACAATTTTCTTACATTGTACTGTATATTTTCTTTTCTTTTGTTTATATTTACACCATAGCTCTTCCCCTGAAATGATTCGCTGATCTATCGCCTCGGAAGTTTCCCGCCATAATAATTTTCATTTATTATTATTTATTTCCATGACCACCTACACCAGCAGGCTCTGTTTGTGTTGTTGAATTAAAATAATTGTTATAAATTTTCTACTATTAATCAATCCTATACGTAGAAGTAAAGTAAGTACATAAGATGTTTTCTTAGGTGTTGAAGGCGTCCAGTGGTTCCTTAACCACAAAAACCACAAAAACTTGTTCCTTTTCACTGCGCCCTGGGCGGTAAGCCTTATAAACACAATCACAACGCCGTTGAGTTGAAGACACCTGGTTCGGCGCTGTTTCTCTGAAGCGGCTGCGTGATCGAGAGATATATTAGATCCCCGTTGCGAAAACAGAGCACCAGCTGAAAAGACGGGTTGCAATAAAAATGACAGTACATCGGCAGAAAAGACGGGTGGAAATACATATGACAGTACATTGGTGGAAAAGATGGGAGAAAATAGATATGACAGTACATCGACAGGAAGACTAATGGAAATAAACATGACGCTACATCGACAGAAAAGATGGTTGGAAATAAACATGATAGTATAACGATAGAAAAGACTCAAAGATTGAGATATACATGAATGCCAGAGCTTTTTATGTACCAATATAGCAACTGTCGGCAGGCATTATTATACATATATACATATAGATGCTGAGTTTAATCTCTTCCAGGGTGTATTGCGTACGACACCTATAATTTGACTACAATTAAGAAGTAATAAATCTTTTATAATGCCGTACACAACTACTGCAACCCCTTTTTAGACACGTCCTGGTGACGCTTTGAAGCTCGTGACCAATAAACAACGAGACATGGGCGCCAAACACGGTCGCACACATGTGTGAATGTCGTAAAATAGTAGGGTAACATGTTCCAAGTTTGAGGCAGGGCTTATTCCCATTGGCATCAAACGTGCTTAGTTACTCACTACAAAACAATCAAACGAAACACCTTTCATAGATTTCTACTCACGCTAGCTAATTTATCTTTACTACCATTTATTAGAAACATCACTGCCATAGGCAACAAAATTGATAGCTAAACTACATAAAAGCGCCCCAAAGACACTAAACATGAATACATTTAGCTGGGATACATTATTATGAATAGTACTTTCATAAGTCTATACACGCGATATAAAAGCGCGCGCTAAAAAATGTAGACACAATTTATATTCGGACCAACTAGTAGAGGACACTTTTTTGCACACGTTTAGTCCAGCGATCGAAAGGCTCTGAATGCCATAAACACAACTTACTGCGTACACTTTGTAATGGCCGGTATATAGAAAGTGTCTCTACAGTCGATATGAAGGTGCTAAACAGTTCAAGATAAAGACATTGCGAAGACATGACATGAAACTACATGAGAAAACTTACTTTAACTTACTACAGCGATCACGTTAAATGGACGCAGATACTTCATGTTGGAGTTTACAACAAGCTGTGATATTTACGTTTGAGGCTTAAATATGTGTGTTCTAATGATGGCATTTTAAGAACTGAATTGCAATCCGTCTGTGATATCTAGTCATTTACTATTCTAGTTAGCTTCCTTTCACGTTAACTGCTTGGGCGTGGCATATGATCTTAACCAGTTGTAGTTCGCCTATCCAGCCCAAGCATTGGACTATGAGCCACTGATTTCTTTGAGCCCATATGCTGTCTCGCGTGATATTATATGAATGATATAATATATATGTAATGACATTAACGTGACGTAACAAAGGACAGCACTAACTGTAAAGAAATGATTGCTTGGTGTTGCACAGTGCAGATATTTCAACAACAGCTCACACGCAAAAAGAACACTCTCTTCTTTAAATTAAACCGTTCAGAGAACGTTTGGTCACAGTACACAGTTTACATTAATCTTTAAATAAACCAAACAGTGAAATGCCGCTGAAGTAACACATTAATCTTGAAATAAACCAAACAGTGAAATGCTGCTGAAGTAACACATTAATCTTTAAATAAACCAAACAGTGAAATGCTGCTGAAGTAACACATTAATATTTAAATAAACCAAACAGTGAAATGCCGCTGAAGTAACACATTAATCTTTAAATAAACCAAACAGTGAAATGCCGCTGAAGTAAAACAATAATCTTTAAATAAACCAAACAGTGAAATGCCGCTGAAATATCACATTGATCTTTAAATAAAGCAAACAGTGAAATGCCGTTGAAGTAACACATTAATCTTTAAATAAACCAAACAGTGAAATGCTGCTGAAGTAACACATTAATCTTTAAATAAACCAAACAGTGAAATGCTGCTGAAGTAACACATTAATCTTTAAATAAATCAAACAGTGAAATGCCGCTGAAGTAACACATTAATCTTTAAATAAACCAAACAGTGAAATGCCGCTGAAATATCACATTAATCTTTAAGTAAACCAAACAATATAATGCTGCTGAAGTAACACATTAATCTTTAAATAAACCAAACAGTGAAATGCCACTGAAGTAACACATTAATTTTGAAATGAACCAAACAGTGAAATGCTGCTGAAGTAACACATTAATCTTTAAATAAATCAAACAATGTAATGCTGCTGAAGTAACACATTAATCTTTAAATAAACCAAATAGTGAAATGCCGCTGAAGTAACACATTAATTTTTTAATGAACCAAACAGTGAAATTCTGCTGAAGTAACACATTAATCTTTAAATAAACCAAACAGTGAAATACTGCTGAAGTAACACATTAATCTTTAAATAAATCAAACAGTGACATGCCGTTGAAGCAACACATTCATCTTTAAATGAACCAAACAGTGAAATGCTGCTGAAATAACACATTAATCTTGAAATAAACCAAACAGTGAAATGCCGTGGAAATATCACATTAATCTTTAAATAAACCAAACAGTGAAATGCCGCTGAAGTAACACATTAATCTTTAAATAAACCAAACAGTGAAATGCCGCTGAAATATCACATTAATCTTTAAATAAACAAACAATGTAATGCTGCTGAAGTAACACATTAATCTTTAAATAAACCAAACAATGTAATGCTGCTGAAGTAACACATTAATCTTTAAATGAACCAAACAGTGAAAAGCTGCTGAAGTAACACATTCATATTTAAATAAACAAACCACTGAAGTGCTGCTGAAGTAACACATTGATCTTTAAATAAACAAACCACTGAAGTGCTGCCCAAAGCACCACTTATTCTTTACATAAACCAAACATTTAGGAATTTGAATGAATCCATTTCAACTTTGAACTGACTCTTCTATACAGCTCCTGCCTCTCTTACTATTACACAGATGAAAATCCTTCTATATTGGTATACTGGTGTGAATAGTGTGTTGGCAATTGTAAAATGTGTTCATCAATAGTAATGTAATCATCAAGCACCGGGCCTTCTGGCATAGGTGATCATGTCTCTCCACAACTTTCAATCTCGACAGTTATTTATTATTTCTGTTGTTGACCTTCTGCCTAGCCATTCTCTTGAGCTGTCTGGTATTTTTTCTATTTGCTTCCCTCTATCTCTTCATCCTTCAATTTCTCCAATTGTTTGTTTCTTCCTAATATTAGAAATTAGCTCTCGTTTTACTTTGACCTCTTTCAGAACATTTTCATTATTCTTCTTAGCTGTCCATGGTATTCTCAATATTCTTCTGTAAAACCACATTTCTACAGACTCCAGTGATAATAGTAATGTAAGAAATGCATAATTATAATTACACTTGTGGGATCACATCACTGGGCAATCAACGACAAAAAAGTAACATTTTGGGTAATAAGTTAGTATTGAAACAATTATATAAATACATACTCAGATATTATAACGAAAATATTTATGGAGAAATTGAAATTTGTTATATCAAGTGAGAATATAAATGTTGTAATGCAACATTAATGTAATTCTAACACAAGTTATATGTGCATCATATGTTATATTAATGATAAAATTACCTTGAAAAAAGTACATTGAATCTGCAGTAAATATTGAATGCGCGCTGTAAGCTGAGGGCCAATGATGCTCAGAGTATGGTGAGTCTACGATGCCGGTACTGAGTTCTAACAGATACGAATGGATCAGATCACTGTACTGTGGCTACTCGGTCTCATTTTGTGACTTGAAAATTCATGGTCGATAATTACTGTCTGTTTGTACTTTGTGTTGTCCGTAGTTTTTTGCTTTGTGTGTGCAGTGTGATGTTATAGTATGCTTTACACCATTTTATGTGGTGATAAAAAAATAGAGATAATAACATATTGACAAACCTCTTTATATGGAAAATTACAGAGAGTGAGATAAAAGGTTTGAAGAGAGACACATCGACAGGAGTGTTTGATAGTAGGGACAGACATGATAGGCTTTTCTAAACTGCTCAGCAGGCAGGAATCTATCGTACTTTACAAATACTAAATATAGGAGAAACATAGAAGTGCAGTTATAGTGGTTAGGACGATAGCTAAACAGGTCACTAGAATAATTGCTGGACACAATGGTCGAGATGGAAATTGAGATTATTTGAGTTACTGTTAAAAAGTAGTTAAACGTATTTTCCTTCAATAAATGCAGAGAAAGAAACAGACAGGGAAAACCGAACCCTTGATAGATAAATAGACAGACACACAGGCAGATACAAAGACGGAATGGACGGACAAACGGAAGAACAGGCAGGCAGGCATGTAGATAGATAGATAGATAGATAGATAGATAGATAGATAGATAGATAGATAGATAGATAGATAGATAGATAGATAGATAGATAGATAGATAGATAGATAGATAGATAGATAGATAGATAGATAGATAGATAGATAGATAGATAGATAGATAGATAGATAGATAGATAGATAGATAGATAGATAGATAGATAGATAGATAGATAGATAGATAGATAGATAGATAGATAGATAGATAGATAGATAGATAGATAGATAGATAGATAGATAGATAGATAGATAGATAGATAGATAGATAGATAGATAGATAGATAGATAGATAGATAGATAGATAGATAGATAGATAGATAGATAGATAGATAGATAGATAGATAGATAGATAGATAGATAGATAGATAGTAGAACGTTTGACGCGTTGTGAACACGTATTCATTCCGGGCTGTACGCTCTCATGTCGATCAACACAACAAAGAATGACTTGATACACGCTGAGCTGATTAAAGTAATAACAGCGAGTAAGGACGATTACTTCCACATGTTTTTGTTTAATACTAAGTCACTGTTCAATATGTCGTTCCCCTACGTAGAACTAGACTTTATTTACTTTTACAAATTGATGAAAGACACATAAAGACACATATATTCTCACTCTCTTTCTTTGAAATAGGTGCAATTATAGCTCTCCAATTAGTGATATGAAACAATCCGTAAAGAAACAATGAAACTCAATACAATCATTGCTCCTGTTCTTCATAGTCCAACTGAACATTTCAATTAATTAACTAAGAGAAGCTACATTGAGTGATTGCATGACTTTGTGCTTCATTCGTTCACTTTAGCGGGTCGAATATTCACTCATCCAATTAACCTATCACTCTATTATCCAACCAATCAATTAATGACTCACAATTTAACGCACGCGAATTTCAATCACGAAATCGAATGCAGGACTTACATTAAAATATAGAAAACCTTTCCCGTAGTTCAATAATAAACATCACAGTCTGACAGATGATTACGTGTGTGGAATAGTTTGCTATTTTCAATAGAGCTCAAAGATAATTGCGAGTTTTGATATGAAATGATCCATTTTCATCGGAAATTGTTATAAAACAAAAACGCTTCAGAAAGCAAATATGTTGCAATAAATGAGTTGGAAGTAGTGAAGTGTCTTGAAGATTCACTGAAACTTTCTATTTTCACTGAAACAAAGTGCTCTTGGACAAAGAGATCTATATTTGCAATTGCCACCAGTCCATATTTTTATTTAACGTTTGATTTAATATCGAAACTCATTACTTGTGTCTGTTTTGTGCTGGTTCTTCTGTTATCACACACAATACAGTCCAAATGACGTTCGTAGATTATCATTCTTTTCTAATGAGTTGAGTCGTACCATGTGCAGTCAACTGCCATTACCAGCCTTCACACTTGCAAGGCTCATGATGAAGAAGTGTTCAGGTCAGCGTGTTATGTCTAACACACGTATTAGCAAATAATGAAGTTTTCGGTCTATGCCAGGCTTTTATAGCTGTACCGCTTGTCATGTATCAAGCAATATGTATTTATAATGGATGTTTCTACATTCTTATAGGTTTTATGTTCGTCTAACCGTTTTTTTTATTGTTCTTTCTCGTGTATTTTTCTGTAACCATAAATATTTTCTAATATCGTATAGGATTCGCCCTGGTTCATGATTTGTTCCACTCATTAAATTACAATGATACACCAAGTCCATTACTAACTCTTAAAGTACGAACACTTGACCGTTTAAAAGGAAAAGTTAATTGCAAATTACAAGTGGTATGTTAGAGATTTTGGACTGAATCCAATCTGCTAGGAACCGGAATGATCTGTTCATTACTGTTTGCCTAGTTTGACGATTTTCCAATTCTCTCATTTCTACGCACAGCGCTCATATTTAACTTTCTTGAGTCGTATCTTCACATTAGCTCCGTTATTTGCTGGCACTATTCAAACAAATTAAAACGTATTAAAAATATATGGGTATTAGAGAGTGAGTGAAAGTAAAGGGTATAACGAGTGCGAGAAAGGGGCGAGAAAAGGAATGAGAGAGCCTAATATAAGATTGTAATAAAAACAGAACAAAATAATCATTGATGAATGAAGAAATGAGTGTAGGACTATACTCGTAATAGTATGTGCCAATCTGTTGTCACATTGCGAAGAGAATTACCCAAACCAGTCATTATTTACAGTCTGCGAGACGAGACACACAGCGAGAATCTGGAGCTTTATTGTCAGAAGTGAGCTGCGAAAAAAACGAGACTACTCCGAGTTTCTTCTCTTGGAGAAAACGAGGGTACGTCATTATTACTTGAGTGAGAACGAGGGAAACCGGAAATCTCAGCTGAGCAAACACGGCCCATGTTCCATACTCGATTGTATGCGAAGTCCATGGAGATTTGTTCAATGTAGGGGACCGATCTTATCTCGTCTGAGGTTTTGATCTCACACCCTGATTTCAATCTCAGAGTGCTTCTATAGACTTGCCATAGAAACGGGTCATCAAGGACCAAGAACATTTTTAAAGGAAAGTACAGTCACATTGAAAGATGGTGTTTATTTTTATGATAAAAATGGATAAAATCTAAACAAAAAAATTATTTATATCAGTCACTTAACTATTTCCAGTTTCAAATAAAATAAAATCAATGGTACACTGGGCACAACTTTGACTGTTCATTTTGTGTTACGATTTGATATAATGTGTGCACTATGTTGTTTACTATAGCTCAGGATTTACACATGCTAGCGGGTCGGTTCTTTCAGTCTTTCACGTCCAAGTCAGCCCTATCTCTGGGATGTCATAATGAACTTCTTATCAAGCACTACGCTACTATTCTAATTTGCTCATTTAGAAACCTCAATATTCGATTAATCTTTTCAAACTCTAAAACTAAGAATGACCTAACAATGCAAACACAAGAATTTATACACAGGAGAAAGTTGGAGACAGATTGCTCATGCCCTACAAGATAGAGAAACAATCGCAAAACTATTGTGGATTCTAGAAAGAAAGCCTGAGAGTCTAAGAAAATAACAACCCGGCTGAACACAGTG
Source organism: Megaustenia siamemsis (assembly GCA_032433765.1). Classification (NCBI taxonomy): domain Eukaryota; kingdom Metazoa; phylum Mollusca; class Gastropoda; order Stylommatophora; family Ariophantidae; genus Megaustenia; species Megaustenia siamemsis. The sequence continues at coordinate 65,474,531 of JAVIAB010000092.1, read as the reverse complement.
AAAGACTAATACTGTGATTAACACATGTCGCTCCCTGCGAAGGATGATCCAAACATGTGGATCTCTGTGATTGATGACCCACACATGTGGATCTCTGTGATTGATGACCCACACATGTGGATTCCTGGAAAAGATTATCCAGACATGTGTCTTCCAATGTAGGATTACCAAGACACGTGGATCCATGGAAAAAGGAAAAGAGAAACTTTGTTATTCCCTTATACGGTGTGTGCGACACTAATCTCTTCTTCGTAGGACTGTGACGAAGAGAAAGATTATGAATTTGCTTCAGACCCCATAATCCCAAAACGTGATCATCCTAATTGTATTATTGTTGATTCCTGAAATGTCCAGATTCACATTCTTCTATAAAACGAACACAAAAACTGAATGATCACACAATTTTCAGATTAATAAACACGCGGTTTTATCTTTTTCTGAGGTGCTGATTGTTGTGCAGTTAAAGTAAGGGTGTGTCCATAAAGGTAGAACACGAATTTCTGCAACTGTCCAGCTCTAAACGTGCTGCCCAACCCTAAGTTGTGTAACTGTCTTGTGTTTCTCATTGCTTGCAACAAAAGGCAGAAATAAATTACGCGCAATAAGTCACTAAAATAAATGTTCAAACATTGATCTGTTTCAATCTTCTTATTTGATCGAACTGAGATATACTACTTGCGTGTTTCATAGCCAGAAATGAGAAAAAAAATTAATAAATAAAACACTTACAATATTAGGTATAATAAAACAAATACACCAAATATTCGACAAAGCTTTCATTATTTGATTCAAAAAGAATTGTCAAAGTTTCCCATGAAATCATTTCCCGCCAGTAATACTTGATTAATAAATAAAACTATTAAATATTAACTCAAGTTATGATTCTTTTCTACTTATGAATGATTCTTTTCTACTTATGATACTTTCATACTTTCATTAATGGATGCTTACGCAGGATAAAAGGATGGAAATGGCAGGACAAAATCACTAACATAGAATTATGGAAATGTACCAGTCAAACACCAGTGGATAAAGAGATACAGCGAAGACGATGACGCTGGATAGGACACACACTACGGAAGCCAACTGAGTTTTACACAACAGGCCCTTTTTTGGAATCCCCAGGGGAAAAGACCAAGGAATTCTTGGAGAAGACCGATAGAAGCAGAGATGAAGATGATGGGGAAAACATGGAATGATCTTAAAAGAATGGCAAAAAACAGAACGACTTGGAAAGTGTTTGTTGAAGACCTATGCTCCACTGGGAGCTAAAAAGGTAGAAGAAGAAGAAAGTTATGATTAACCTTTTCACATGTTGAATAGGTTTTGCTAGGACAGTAAATGTATGTAAGTAAAGGGCCCCGTCACGCCAAGTGGCGTTTAGGGAATATGGTCTTAGTGACCATCATTTTTACATTATTTTTGGGGTACTGTATTCAGTATTACGCCCGTGCCGCTTTACTTTCCCAACAAAAAATCTGGTACCTACATTTAAGGCTGGGTGAACCTGGAAGCCGTCGATCAGGATCGAACCCGACCTCTTATCCTAATTAGTCCAGTTCACTAACCACTGAGCTATTGCGGCTCCCAGTACAGTTAAAGTAATGCATATAAATAAGGTAAAGGCAAAGTACGAGACTTGAATCGGCGTCTTAGAACGCAAGTTTTTCACCCATATGCTCGGCCGTCTACCCAGAAGTGTTCGGAGACCTCTGGATAGTGTCGCTTCAAACATCGTAACTCACGATTCGAGACGGCGTTCCTCACCTTCCCAGACTACTACCCTGGTAACCCTTTCTGCCAGTGGCTGGGTCGTCGGCGGGGACAATTTTTTCCCAACCACGAGTACAATTCCCACTGCTTTCAGCGGGAATCGAACACGGGTTATCTGAACGTCGGTAGCTAGGTCGGGTGGTTTTCCCAACTACACTACCAACGCAACCGCTTAAAAAACATATGCATATAAATATTAACGTGTACGTCCGTTTTGTTGCTCAGTGACTGCCATCATATTACGTATTGCGTGTATACATCCAGTTATAAAAAGTAATGTCGTTATTAATAAATTGCGTATTAATACTGTTTTTTTTATGCAGGACGTGACCAGCGGATGAAGCTGTGAGATAAAGGTGAGGCATAAAAGTTAATGTCTCTTCGACTGATGACAATTGTACTGCAAATAAAGATCATATGTATATCCAGGAATTAATTCATTCAAACTTGGCTCTATTTTGTTTTAACGACCAAAATCCTAGGTCAATGATACGCATGGAGACCACGAGTCAGGTGTTTTTTTAAGAGTTGCTAGATTCATTGTCAGAATCAGTTAAGTTAACCTAGCTCAATTAAAGCGAAGTAAGTCGTTAGGTTTTCATTCGGTTTCAATAAGTTATGAAGAATATACATTCTGTAGATAATTAATCACACTTTCACTCTTATTTTAATTGCACTGCCACTCATTATTTGATGTGTATGCAATTAATGCATTGACATTTCATTAATTGTCATGGCTAGAAAGAATTCTTTTCTATAAGAATGTATTTTGGGTGTTTTCAATAGAATTGTATTTCGGTAAATATTTATAGTTGGGTGATCCTAGCAGCTGTTCAAAGGAGAGGATCGAACCAGATCTCTTGTTCTCAGTAGGTCGGTTTACTAACCATTATCTAACAAAATGTAGTAGGAGAGTGAAGTATTGTAGAATGTTGTGGCAAAGTTAACTATTACAGAATGTTAGAGGAGAGTGAAGTATTTCAGAACGTCGTAGGAGAGTGAGGTATTGCAGAATGTAGTAGCAAAGTGAAGTATTTCAGACTGTTGGAGGAGAGTGAAGTATTTCAGAACGTCTTAGGAGAGTGAGGTATTACAGAATGTAGTAGCAGAGTGAAGTATTTCAGACTGTTGTAGGAGAGTGAAGTATTTCAGAACGTCTTAGGAGAGTAAGGTATTACAGAATGTAGTAGCAGAGTGAAGTATTTCAGAACGTCGTAGGTGAGTGATATATTGCAGAATGTAGTAAGAAAGTGAGATATTTCAGAATGTAGTAGGAAAATGAAGCATTACAAAATGTCATTGGAGAGTGTAGTATTTCAGAACGTCGTATGAGAGTTAGGTATTGCAGAATGTAGTAGGAAAGGAAAGTAATACAGAACGTCGTAGGAGAGTGAAGTATTTCAGAACATCGTAGGAGAGAGGTATTAAATAATGTTGTCGGAGGGTGAAGTGTTATTGAATGTTGTTGGGCAGTGAAAAAGTACAGAATGTTGTAGGAGAGTGGAGTATTACAGAATGTTGTAGGAGAGTGGAGTATTACAGAATGTTGTGGGAGAGTGGTGTATTACAGAATGTTGTAGGAGAGTGGAGTATTACAGAATGTTGTAGGAGAGTGGAGTATTACAGAATGTTGTAGGAGAGTGGAGTATTACAGAATGTTGTAGGAGAGTGGAGTATTACAGAATGTTGTAGGAGAGTGGAGTATTACAGAATGTTGTAGGAGAGTGGAGTATTACAGAATGTTGTAGGAGAGTGGAGTATTACAGAATGTTGTGGGAGAGTGGTGTATTACAGAATGTTGTAGGAGAGTGGAGTATTACAGAATGTTGTAGGAGAGTGGAGTATTACAGAATGTTGTAGGAGAGTGGAGTATTACAGAATGTTGTAGGAGAGTGGAGTATTACAGAATGTTGTAGGAGAGTGGAGTATTTCAGAATGTTGTAGGAGAGTGGAGTATTACAGAATGTTGTAGGAGAGTGGAGTATTACAGAATGTTGTAGGAGAGTGGAGTATTACATAATGTTGTAGGAGAGTGGAGTATTACAGAATGTTGTAGGAGAGTGGAGTATTACAGAATGTTGTAGGACTGTGGAGTATTACAGAATGTTGTAGGAGAGTGGAGTATTACAGAATGTTGTAGGAGAGTGGAGTATTACAGAATGTTGTAGGACTGTGGAGTATTACAGAATGTTGTAGGAGAGTGGTGTATTACAGAATGTTGTAGGAGAGTGGTGTATTGCAGAATGTTGTAGGAGAGTGGAGTATTACAGAATGTTGTAGGAGAGTGGTGTATTACGGAATGTTGTAGGAGAGTGGTGTATTACAGAATGTTGTAGGAGAGTGGAGTATTACAGACTTTTGTAGAACAGTAACGTATTACAGAATGTTGTAGGAGAGTCGTGTATTACAGACTTTTGTAGAACAGTAACGTATTACACAATGTTATAGGTGAGTGGTGTATTACAGAATGTTGTAGGAGAGTCGTGTATTACAGAATGTTGTAGAACAGTAACGTATTACACAATGTTATAGGTGAGTGGTGTATTACAGAATGTTGTAGGAGAGTCGTGTTTCACATACTTTTGTAGAACAGTAACGCATTACAGAATGTTGTAGAACAGTAACGTATTACAGAATGTTGTAGAACAGTAAAGTTTTACAGAATGTTGTAAGTCAGTAATGTTTTACAGAATGTTGTAAGTCAGTAATGTTTTACAGAATGTTGTAAGTCAGTAATGTTTTACAGCATGTCGTAGGTCAGTGAAGTCCTACTCAAAGACTCATTACCGTTACCTACTCAATGAACCATTAACGTTCCCTACTCAATGACCCCATACCGTTCCCACTCAATTACTCGTTACCGTTCCCTACTCAATGACCCCATACCGTTCCCCACTCAATTACCCATTACCATTCCCTACCAATGACCCATTACCGTTCCCTTTTCAATGACCCATTACCGTTCCCTACTCAAATACCCATTACCGTTTCCTACTCAATGACCCATTACCGTTCCCTACTTAATGACCCATTACCGTTCCCTTCTCAATGACCCATTACCATTCCCTATTCATGACCCTTTACCGTTCCCTACTTAATGACCCATTTCCGTTCCCTACTTAATGACCCATTACCGTTCCCTTCTCAATGACCCACTACCATTCCCTACTCATGACCCATTACCGTTCCCTACCAATTACCCATTACCGTTCCCTACTCATGACACATTACCATTTCCTATTCAATGAACAATTCACCAATACCACATTGAGGTGAGTCGACAGAAAATGATTAAACTTTGATCAAACATGCATTCCAAGACAGCGTTTCAACACTTTACTACTGGCAATCTCCAGGCGCTATATCACCTTAATAAGAAACAATGGTCCGAAATTGGCCATCTGTGTGGCTGATACCGCTAGTATAAACTTGTTAGTGAATTATAATCACTGGAGCTGTATAAATGTGGTTTTACAGAAGAATGTTGAGAATACCATGGTCAGCTAAGAAGAGTAATGAAGATGCTCTGAGAGAGGTCAACGCAAAAATAGAGCTAATTTTCAATATTAGGAAGAAACAATCATCATTTTCTGGCCATGTAATGAGAAGAGAACAACTGGAATATATTGTAACAACTGGAAAAATTGAGGGACGAAGAGATAGAGGGAAGCAAAGAGAAAAAATACCAGACAGCTTAAGAGAATGGCTTGGCAGAAGGTCAACAACAGAAATGATAAATAGCTGCCGAGTTCGAAAGTTGTGGAGAGACATGATCACCTACGCCAGCAGGCCCGGTACTTGATGATGATGAATGAATTATACTAAAGGTTATGCCATTGCGGTAAATTTTGCACGGTGTTAGAAATGCTCCATTTTCCACTATCTTTCCTGTCTGCGTAGTTATAGCATGTTATTTTAGATTTCTACACTCCAAATTCTCCTTTAAGGTTCGTTGAATAGGATTCGCTGTAACGAGACTCTGCGAAGGTCTGCTCAGAATTTTAAAGTTTCTACGTCAGAAAATTCAAAATTCACAATCTTATTGAGCGTACAATTTGGCTTTAGCATTACGTTCAATGCCTCATTAAATATCAGCAATATTACTCTATAGTCTAGTCGACAGATCATCTTTATTGCACAATGGACAACTCCACAATGCTTAGATCCCATTCTCAGCACATCCACCAGTATGAAACATTACCGTTATATGTTAATGAAAACACTAAACACGGCTTGAAGTACGCTACACAAACTCCACTGTATGGGAAAAGACCTTGTCCTGATTCTCCTTTGTCGCCTCATACGACAAACAAAAAAAGGTGACAGTGACTGTATATGTTCCTGGTTATGTATTTTAAGTAATGATGACGCGGACAGTTGCAAGAACTACATACAAAAGCGACCAGATCAAAGTTACAACCACTACGATCGGGAGAGACAATAGTGAGTTTACACAACACGATAACCTTAACACCAAGTATTGATTGACGTGACCCTACTGCCTTAATCACCTGTGTCACGTTTCGAGAGCCGGGACAATACTATAAAATCAACATCAGAACCTAGGCAACCACACGTTCAAATATTACTTTTGACACATGAAAGGATGTGGACAAGTTGAGGTCTTGTAGGCGCAGAACGTGTTCGTTGGCAGGCTATTACTTGAAAGCTGCTACTTATTGAACACTGAAATGAGAAGCAGCTTTATAACGAAGACAGGATAGAAACAGATCTCCCATCAGCAGCAGATATTACATACCCACACCGTCCTAGATTATTCTGACTCGCATAAAATTTAACAGTATGGTCGCACTCATACACTAAACAGCTGAATAAAATTAGTGGTTTACACCATTAGTGAAGGACGAACTACACAACACACAACATGTTAACTACTGTTTCCCTCCTTTTCGATTCTTTCTTTCATGCTGGCTAGTTTATGTTTGACACCTTAACGAGCAGACGTTCAACAAAGCAGTTTTTGTTTCCCACCTCAAAGTGGTCTTTTATTTTTAATCTTGAAAATGTTCATCGTTGATGGATGAAGATGTCCTGAGCGTTAACGTTGATATATAAGGAAGGTGGTTTCAATTTGTGACAACACACTCACACACAAAACGTTACAGTTTTAGCGATAGAAAATATTTATGTAGGGATCACATTTTAGTTGAATAAAGTTCAAATAAAGAAGATCAAAGAAATGTCAAATTTGAGAGTTTCGGGTGATGCAATATTTAATGTTTAACCACGTAAGTTTTTATATTTTAATACAGCTTTAACTAATCATTTCGAATGTATAATAGAAGAAGAATATGTATTTTATCTTGCAGGAAAGACACAAAGAAACAAATCAACTAAAGTATAAGTAAAAACAACTCTATCTGAAGTCTTAGTTAGCTCTGGTTCACTGATCCTAAAGCCTGAAATCAGCTATGAAACTTTGACTGTTGTACGTTCACAGACCACAGCTAATGGCAAGTGTAACTTTCAATTACCGCTGTGCTTTGAATAAAACTCTCAATTGTATTGACTTGTGCGAGAAGCATGCGGGTACTGTGCTCCATTACCGTCAAGGTTATACAAATATCAAGTTGACGCATTTGTGATCTATAGTAAAGTATTTTGCATAAAATGACCTTTTTACCATTTAAAAAGGCACGTGAATTGGCAATCAAATTAATGCAGACAACATATTTGCATTGAAGGATGCGTACATTATCCGTCAAGAGTTGGGACTAACTATTTTGTACATTTGTTTTATTCTGTTATAGTATTTAGACATGTTTTCTTTTGTTTCACCTACATTTCTGTTAAATATTATATATATGTATGTGTATGACAAATGAAAAGACAGAGACTTCAGAAGTGAGATTTCTCAGAAGAATGGTGAGAATGTTATGGGCTGCGAGACCAACGAGGACATTATCGAAAAGGTCAAAACGAGAGCTCCTAAAAATATCAAATATTTTTCGGACACACCATGAGAAGAGGATATTTGAAAATCTTATTTACAGCCGTAAAATTATAAGAAAAGAGGGATCACAGACAATAAAGATACGGCACAGATTATCTTGGTGTTGAGGTAAACAGTAAAGAGCAGACATGTTACGATGCACTGTAAACAGTAAAGAGCAGACATGTTACGATGCACTGTAAACAGTAAAGAGCAGACCTGTTACGATGCACTGTAAACAGTAAAGAGCAGACATGTTACGATGCACTGTAAACAGTAAAGAGCAGACATGTTACGATGCACTGTAAACAGTAAAGAGCAGACCTGTTACGATGCACTGTAAACAGTAAAGAGCAGACCTGTTACGATGCACTCTAAACAGTAAAGAGCAGACCTGTTACGATACACTGTAAACAGTAAAGAGCAGACCTGTTACGATACACTGTAAACAGTAAAGAGCAGACATGTTACGATGCACTGTAAACAGAGAACTGTGGCAGAAGATAATCGCCTACGTCAACTGGTATGACATATGATACGTTAAAATCTGTAGATCTCGAATCTGGAATAAAGAGGAAGATCAAAATAATCTCATCATGCCCACCGTGTATGTACAGTACATGTGTGTACGGGATATGGTGTAATTGGCCACATTTGTTTGCCACTGACAATTGTTTTCCGTTATGTGGTCAGCATTATCCCATTGTCTTTTTTCGTTCCCGGAAAATAAAAATAAAACAGGAACCCTTTAGAAAGCCGACGACTTGCTTTGAAACAGATATATTACCTGCCAGGTATGCATCGAAATACTCTAATTGTATAATGGATGGGTAATTTATGATCATACACCGAGATCAATACGTTTTGTTAAAAACAGATAAGATTAGATGTCAAACTCTATTGAACAGCTACTATAATATATTTAAGTATACTACTAGACCTTCAAGTGATCCTTAAGAAACATGTAGAAAACCTGAGTAATAAAGCAATATGAAGATTACAACTTATGAAAAGGTTTTCTAGTACTTCACGGGGAGCAGATAAAGAAGCTCATAAAAATCTATATCTGGGTTTGTTCGCTCTATTTTGGAACATATGGCAATTCTTTACTAATAACATACAACTGAACAACCAACATGTCATTTAACAGGACAAAAAACTGTGCACTACGGCTTATCAGAGGCGCAATGAGGTCCACGCCGGATGTATCATGCGAAATATACTGCAGTGTAAAACCTTCAGAGATGAGAAGAGATAAGGCCACTATGGTGCTATATGAAAGGCAAACAAGAATGGAGAAAGACCATCCTAACAGAAAGTTAGTTAACGCATGGATTCATAAACAAACTATGCTGCACATCTCAACTTTGCGGCATGTTAGAAACATACAAGAGAAATATCACCTACCCTCGAATGTATACTGAGTGATTCGATGAGCATGATAAAAAAAGTGGAGGCAGGCTCTGTACGCATGCAATGGGTAGAGTCATTGCAGAAATCCAAAATACGTAAGGTCACCTTTGTCTATGTCCCTGGATATGCGGGAGTACGGGGAAATGAAAGAGCGGACAGGTTGGCTAGCTGCGTTGTCGTTGAAGACGGGCAACCAATAGTTCGGGCGGACATCATCAATGCCCTCCGAGATGTGAGAAGAGCACAGGACTTCGACAAACACAGATCCACGTCACTTCTTCGGATGATGGAAATGGGAGTTAAGATGGGCACAGCCTGAAATGAGAAACTTAGTGGCCGTGTAAGAAGACTTATCAACCAACATAGAACTGGAGTCGTCAGTCGATGGACACTGCGGGACTTGCTGTGGAGGGGATCATGTTCGGAGTGCAATGATGATGAGCCGAAAATAACTCAATAACAATAACCACCTTCCTGAGAAACGTCAAGAAACATCAAGAGTTACCAAAGGCAAAATACATAAACCCAGAAATCTGTACAGAGATATATGACAGAATAGATCAAAATGCTGACCCAGTATCAATAAGAAAGAGGTAAAGACACCAAGATGTATAGAGATGCGAAGCTGCTGTAAAGCTTATGCTTTTGCGCATGTATGGTTATGTACGCATGCTTTTTTGCACATCGGTTTGGGTGCATACCCATGGTTTGATATACACACTTTTATACGTATATTGTACCCACATCCCCATATGTTTAGAACCCTTACCTTTTATTTCTCACGTGACTGTCTGGTCAGCCCGCCGACCAATTTTAATTCAGACAGTACCTAACCAAGCTCAGGACAGTATGCATGTGACTTTTTTTCCCTTTCTTTAGAATCTATTATCTCATTATATATTTTCATATATATTCATATTATTGCCATGTAGTTAGATTTCTCTGTATATCCTTAAATATGTTTGTGTTGTCGTTTATTGTTCCAGCTGAAGGCCTACGTGGCCAAAACGTCGTTCGACTTTTGTTTTATTTCTCACCTGCGTAAAGCTGTAACAAAACCACTTTTTCTCCTTTTTAAAAAAAAAAACTATAAATAAGAACCGACACAATAGAAACTAGCGATATTTACCCAGATGACTGGACACATGTTTATACTGATGGTGTAGCCACAGAGGCAACTATCAAAACTGGATATGGAATCGTGATATTTTATCCAGATGGTACAACAGAGAACTATGTAGCCCATGTGGTGAAGTTTACAACAATTATGGAACAGTAATAACAGCCATAGAAACAGCAGTGTATCATCTGAATACTGTGTTTGATACAATACCATCAAAGATAAAAGAAATAGAGTCATATTTACTTATTGAAAATCAGCTCTCTGCAGGCGCTAGGAAGTAACACAAACAAGCCAGAACTCTACAGCTCACCTTACACATAGATAATCTCATTAACACACATGACACATAAGGCAAGTGATGCAATGGATCCCAGGACACTCCAACACAGGAAATGATAAGGCAGATACATTAGCTAAGAGTGGATCCAGACAGACATAATTTTGCACCAGAATTATCGAGAACCGAGATTATGAAATTGTGATGCACAACATCGAAACTGTAATTATTGTAACCTCTTGTTGCTAGACTTTGTTGTATTTGCAATAAACAGGCGGTTTTTTAAAGCATTTTGGTATTTTCAAACACTTGAGCAAACAAACCTTTTATATTTCAATCAGATAGCAGTGTCTATAAACATAAGGTTCCAAGATGTTTACTTTTATAAGACCATCTTGCTTTACATACAAATGAACATAAAATGTCAGAATTGGAAATCTGTGTGGATAATTCCGAGGATCTGTCAACAAGTTTATGTTAATAAGAAATCTTTATGGCAGACGAGAATGCTTGTATTATTCTAAAGACACACTATTGGTTGAAATTTCTCGCGAGTACATAGCATGCAATATTGAGTGTGAATGTGAAATTGAGGATTTGATTACTGGACTTGTACGAGGTCCAGTTTTAATTAGTTCTACAATCAGGGCATCGGAAATGAGTGATGGGAGAGGTGCATCGTATTGTGGGCTCGATACACGGAGAACATCTAAAGTCCACACTAATTTTGTGCTTTGGTTCCTTCATAACAAAATACATCTTTAGATTAACCCATGACGTCATTTGATACGCAGCTGTATCGATTTCCTGCAATTTCCTCTTTCTTACAGCATCCCACGCGGGCCATTTACTCGCGGACAATTTCAACTAGTAATGTGTATTTACAATAATACAAAGAATTCTCGTCTTCCTGAACAATTTCTTAGAAAGTGCAAAACTCAAGACCGACCTATTCTCATTAAGTAGTAAGAAAATAGATGCAATTATAAACTTGATACTTCATTGATAGGAATATATTATATAGGAAATATTATTAAGTAGCAAGATAATAGATGTGTAAACGGTTGTGATGTTTTGGAATTGAAACACTGTTTACGTAAACCATAGTCTGAGAATCATCATCCGTGTATTCAGACTGCCCGTCAACGTTCTGGTCACTCTGACCTTGTAAAGCGGGATCTCAACGCATTGGACAAACGTTTAGCATCGGTCAAGCCTGCTTCCAATTTCGTCCCCTTCTCTTTTCTCCTGTCAACTTGAAAATTTCATAAAAATCAATTGTGAATTCGGCAGTGTTTTAATGCTCGTTCAGATCACATTTGGAACAATAGTAATTGCCCCACTAATATCTGATCACAAAGTCATCTGGAGCAAGGACCTCAGGAAACTGACGATGAAAAGGAGTTTAGCTGTTGACGTTAAGCACACAAAAATAAACCATTGGCGTTTGAAGTTCGAAAGACTTTATTGTATACCACTGCTCTAGCAAATAGCTCAGCACCACCAGATAATTAAAAAAAACATCTTTGCTAGTAAGAATTAAGTAATATAATAACAATTTGTAACATGTTAACATGGCTTATAATATGTAACGGCAATGCAGACGCAGCTGTTTTGACCAACTTTAACCTCAGATCAACGATTTTGATAACTCAAAAGTGTTATGTCGATATTGGACCATGCCCCATATACATCACTTTTATGGTGTAAAATATTATCACTTTAACTTCATTTATACGTTCATATGTTTACATAACAAGAAGGCTTATACACAGGCCCTAGTAGGATCATGGCAAAGAAATGCATAAAAATGCGAAGCTGCAGTAAAGCTAATTGTAAGGAGAAATGAAACAAATATATATATATATATATATATATATATATATATATATATATATATGTATATATATATATGTATATATATATATGTATATATATGTATATATATACATATACATATACAATAGAGAAAAAAAAACGGAGTGATTAAAACTTTACGTAATAAGTGGACGACACAAATTAGAACAACGTTTCGATTCAACAGGCCTTCAGCAGGAACAAACATACAACACACGCATATAAATATATATATATAAATATATATATATATATATAAAAAACATAAAATAATAAATAATTTTCATTTGTTTTAAATACATATCTATGCATATGCTGTATGTTTGTTCTTGCTGAAGGCCGATTGAACTGAAACGTTGTTCTAATTTGTGTCGTCCACTTATTACGTAAAGCTTTAATCACTCCGTTTTTTTCTATTTTATATGTATATATAAATATATATAATTTTTCATTATACACAGGCTCTAGCCTGATGGCACTGATTTCTTGAAAGCTTTAAATCTGATTATTGTAAACAAAATTATAAAAATAACTCCTAAGTTAAAGAGTTCACATTTTATGTAATAGTTTAACATTTACTCACTACGACCTTCCAATATTATTAAAACAGTTACGGGGTTTTATAATCATCATGTGCCATACCGATTGGCGTAGGCGATCATATCCTTCCACAATCCACAGCGCATCGTATAAATTATGTTGTTGACTGCTTGCTATGCCATTACATCGTGATATCTAGTATATTCTCTCTTTATCGTTTGCGATAACTCGTTCAACGTATTTTACAGTTGTAACGAAATATTCCAACTCTCCTCATCTCATGACGTGCCCGAAAATTGTTGGTTGTTTTTTTTTTAAATAATATTATTATTAATGAATTTGTGTCAAATCTTTATTTCTGTGCATTCCTTTACTATTTTCGAAACATTTTGATACGCCGCAGTTCAATTTGTTTGTGCTTGTCGTTTCAGTTTGTTTTAGTCTGATGTTTCCACTTGATTCAGTTTGATGTTTCCATTTGTTTAAATTTGATTTTTCAACCTGTTTATCAAATTTGATTTTTTTTTACCTGTTTATGAAGTTTGATGTTTTAACTTGTTTATCCGGTTTTGATGTGTACTATAATTACCTTGATTGAATGTTGATGTGACTTAGAAGAAATCACAGAGTGCTAACGAGAATAGTTATTTTATATACACGTATCTGTCTATGATGAAAGAGAGCCCTTAGAATGTCTCAAAACTAGTTGGTCTACTAGAGAATAGTGGTACTATCCATCCATTAGGATCTTGTCCCTCTAAGCTAAAAATCCACTTTCCCATAATTCCAAGCTGTCTATCTAGTAATAGCTTTTCATATTTCCGGAAGAAAATCTAAAATGGAAACGAAAATTCTATCACGGACGCCATAATTTGCATAAAAGTCACTCGCGCCTGTTAAAGGAATATAATGTTTCCTTTGAGAATCAGTCAAAAGTTGTGCACTTTACTAAAAATCATAAGACAGACGAAATGCTATGAGAAGTTATAGTCTCATTTTTGAGACACACTTTTGATTCAAATATCCCGTTACCTGGTGTGCTCGGTGCTGTGTGAAAAAAATAGATTGATTTCTAAATTGGAGAGGAAGTTCTATCTGTAGAAACTATAAGACAACAGTGTATATTTTAAATATGTGCTTTGAATTCTTCATACTAAAGTGACATAAAGAATACATAAAGCTACATGGTTGTAACCAGATCATAAAACGGAGAATCATATTGACCACATCTGTATTAACACAACGTTTAAGTCATTCAACTACATGATGTAAAATATATAGGCAGCAGATTTGGCTTCAGATCACCATCTTCTGTTTGCCAAACTTAAACTGAAACTGAAAAAATATACTGCAACACATAAGGGTAAACATTATTTCAATTTAGCGTTTCTTAAAGAGCAAGAAAATGTCAACGGAAAAACGGGTATGTTCAACCCTTATGTGAAAAGTCTGTGACGGTGGATGGAGGCGGAGGAATCAAGAATGATCAACGGCCCAGAAAGCGAAAACAGCAAAGTGTGTGGTACACAAGAGGCATGTTCAGAACACGAAAGACGAACATGGCTGACCACCGTGAAAGAGATTGGAGCCTCATCACGTACCAGTCCAGAGGAAGCCATGGAGAGTCGGAGAAATTCGAACTTATGTCGGAGGAAAGATCTTAAAATAAGTACTTGGAATGTTAGGACTCTATATCAACAAGGGAAATTGGAAAATCTAATTCAAGAAGCAGAACGAATAAATATAGATATTTTAGGCATATCAGAGACTAGATGGAAGGAATGTGGGTACATTGAAGACGAAAAATATACATTTATATACTCAGGAAACACAACAGAACATCAAAGGGGGGTAGGAATACTGATAAAAAGAGAGCTACAAAAATATATAAGTACCCACTGGACATACAGTGATAGGATTATACTACTCAAGTTGAAAGCAAAACCATTCGACATAGCAATAATACAGACATATGCACCAACTCAAGACTACACAGATGAACAAATAGAGGCATACTATGAAGACCTAAATAAAGTTATGAAGCAAGTGAAATCTTCAGACATCTTGATTGTAATGGGTGACATGAACGATAAAGTAGGAAAAGGTAGATATAAGACAATTATAGGAAATCATGGTTTAGGAAAAAGAAATGACAGAGGAGAAAGATTAATACAATTCTGTGAAGAAAACAGGCTGATAATATGTAACACCTACTTTGAGCAAGAGAAAAGGAAACTATACACATGGAAAAGCCCTGGAGATAGGAAGAGGAATCAAATAGATTACATAATGATAAAAGAAAGGTTCCGTAACAGCGTAAAGAAAGCCAAAACCTACCCAGGAGCAGATATTAATTGTGATCACAATCCTGTAATGATTAAAATGAAAATCAAACTAAAGAGAAACAAGCAAAAATCTGATTCATCAACAAACCCACTCGACATAACAGCTTTAAATCAAAAAGATATTAAAGATACCTATACAATACAAGTAAAGAACACATACCAGAAGCTGCTAGAGGAAGGAATTGAAAAATACAGAAGAGAAAATCCTGATGAAAAAGTAACAACCAAATGGCAATGCATAAAGAAAAGCATACAAAAAGCCTGCGACACCTTACCCAAAGAGAAAAGAACAAAAAACAAAAATGGATAACTAACACCATCTTAGAAAAAATGGAAGAAAGGAGACAAGCGAAGAACACTGCCCAATACAATAAAATAGATAATGAGATACGCAAAATGTGCAAAAAGGCAAAAGAAGACTGGCTCAGCCAAAAATGTAGAGAAATAGAAACTATGGAAAGCAAACATGACCTAAGAGGAATGCACACAGAAATAAAGAGAATGACTAATAAAAATAAAAAAGCCACAGAAGGTGGATGCATTGCAGACAAAAAAGGAAAAATGCTAACAGACAATAAGGATATCATAGATAGATGGCAGGAATATATAACAGAACTATTTCATGATCAAAGGGACAAGAAACCAGTTACAAAATGTACATCAGGCTATAAAATCTTAAAATCTGAGGTGGAAAAAGCTATAAAAACAATGAAAAGGGGAAAAGCAGCAGGACCTGAAAGCATACAGATAGAGATGATACAGGCACTTGAAGATTTTGGAATTGAAGTGATTACAGACATATGCAACGACATATACCACACAGGATACATACCAAATGAACTAAAAACATCAACTTTCATTGCATTGCCTAAAAAGAATGGTGCAGTTGAATGCAGTGACTTTAGAACAATAAGCCTAATGAGCCATGTTACAAAAATCTTGCTAAAAGTTATACAAGGAAGGATTCAGAATAAAATCAATACTGAATTAGATGAGCAGCAATTTGGATTTAGGAAAAATAGCGGGACAAAAGAAGCCATATTCTGCATGAGAACATTAATCGAAAAATACACAGAAGTAAACAAACCAATATATGCCTGCTTCATAGACTACACCAAAGCTTTTGATAGAGTACACCACAAACAACTTATAGAATGCCTAAAAGAGATACATCTAGATGACATGGATATACGACTAATATGCAATCTATACTGGGAGCAAACAGCAATAATAAAATATAACAAAGAGTTCTCTACACCCATTGATATAAAAAGAGGAGTAAGACAAGGATGCATCCTATCACGAAGCTTGTTCAATCTATACACTGAGCAAATCTTTAAAAACATCATAGAGATGCCAGGCCTACAAATTAATGGAAAGATAATCAATAACCTAAGATATGCTGACGATACTGTACTACTAGCAGAAAATCCTAAAGACCTACAACAATTACTTAATGAAATAAACACGACAAGCAAAAAATATGGACTAGATATGAATATCAAAAAGACTAAAACTATGATCATAAACAAAGAAAATACTCAAAACCCACAAGTGGATATCAAAATTGAAGGAATAGACTTGAGACAGTTCAGAACTATAACTACCTTGGACATACTATAACCAGTGATGGAAAATGTACAACTGAAATAAACAAAAGAATAGGAATGGCAAAAAGTAATTTTAATGTCATGAAGGACATACTAACATCAAAACAAATAACACCAGAGCTAAAACTAAGAATAGCAAAATGTTACATCTTCTCAATATTCCTATATGGTGCTGAAACATGGACATTAGACAAGAAAACAGAACAGAGAATTGAAGCCTTTGAAATGTGGATATATAGAAGAATAGGTAGAATTGGATGGAAGGAAAAGAAAACAAATGACAAAGTCTTAAAACAACTAAAAATGAAAAGAGAACTTCTGAACACAATTAGAACAAGACAAATGCGATTCTTAGGCCATGTTAAAAGACACAACAGCCTACTGAAAGTGATCCTGGAGGGGAAAATACAAGGTAAAAGAGGCAGAGGCAGACCAAGATTAACATGGACGAGTAACATCAAAAGATGGACAAATCAACCGATGACAACCTGCACCATCAAAGCAAGAGATAGAGCAAAATGGCGCTCCATGGTAGCCAACCTTCGTTGCGGAGACGGCACTCAATGATGATGATGAAAGAGCAAGGAATTAAAGATAAATTTTCAGTCACAGTATGAAACAAATACTAAGTCCTAAAACAACTAGAGAATACAATAAATATTGGAAACAGGTATAGGATATATGGAATAGGACATGTGAAGAATCTCTAAGGAAAGGAGAACGCCAGAATAAGGCATTGATAACAGCAAAGGTCCTGGAGGAATTAAATAAAGGAAGAATAAGAAAGCAGACATAAATAAAAGCAAAACGAGAAGTACAAAGACCACGACACAGGAACAGTACACAGAGGTGAATAAAGAAGTGAGAAAATGCATTACAAGTGAAGAGAGGAAATATATAGGTGAACTAGTTAAAGAAACAGATAAGGTGGCAAACAAAGGAAATATGAAAGAACTGTACAACAACATAAAGAAATTAAGCGGAACATACAAACAGATCAATGCCTTTATTAAAGACAAGAAAGAAAATCTGCTTAGTAATATAAGGGAACAAATGGGGAGATGGAAGGAGCTCTTGGAAGAACCCTTGAACAGACCTAGCCCAAATAACTCTCAAGATATACTACCAGAAGAGGAAGAGTTGCATGTTAACTCTGGAAAGCCAATCACGGAAGAAATAATAAATGCCATCAAGTTATTAAAAAATGGTAAAGCCACAGGACCAGAGGAAATTCCTTCAAAAGCCATCACAGCAGATTATTAACACACCTAAACAGATGTTACATAATCTGTTATATAAAATATGGAAGAGAGAAGAAATAACTAAAACTGTAAAGAAGGTACATGATAAAACTACTAAAGATTGAAGTAGACAAATAATAATAAATGAATATTATTATAGAGGGAAACTTCCGAGGCGATAATCAGCGAATCCATTCAGAGGAAGAGGTATGTTTACAGCACTCGGAAAAGATGACAAATAATCAACAACAGAAAAAATATGGACCAAAGCAGGATCGAACCCGTACTCAGTGGCACTGCGCCTTGCCACGAAAAGCCAAACGCTAGGGAACACTGCCACACAGCTAACTAATAGTACTCAGCTAACGTGTAGTTAGCTGAGTGGCAGTATTCCCTAGCGTTTGGCTTTTCGTGGCAAGGCGCAGTGTCACTGAGTACGGGTTCGATCCTGCCTTAGTCCATATTTTTTTCTGTTGTTGATTATTTGTCATTTTTTCCGAGTGATTTAAAGATTGAAGTATACAGGAGTGCATACATTATATAGGAATTATGCTGCATGTTGTGTCAGGTCAGGTAATGTTACCTGCTACTGTATGCAGTAGACAGTACAACTTGCGGCTGACTTGCAGGTATGCTCAGGAAAATAAAAGAGATCTTTTTAAAAGAGAATAAAAGATTCAAATTCGGTAGACAATAGATGAAGTAGGAAAGAGACAAGGACAGGCACTACAAATGCATTTTATTCATTTTGCGGACGAATCTGTCTGTCAAATATTGGCAGATTCAGCCACGAGAAAAGCAGTTCAGGAAAGCAGCATCCAATATAAGACATTAATATTTTACCAAAGTACTGACTTATCATGATTGCTTGCTACCAACTGTCTTCAAGACTCCAATGGCCACATATCTTTGGCATAGCACAAATATTACTAAAAGTTATACAAGGAATAATCGAAAATAAAATCAATATGTAGTCAGGAGAACGATATTTGGATTCAGTGGATACAGCAGGTGTTTTCTTCTGCCGAAGTTTGCTATTTAAAAAGAAAAGTTGTCATCATCATGTGCCATACCGGTTGGCGTGGGCGATCGTGTCTTTCCACTATATTCTATCAACAGTGCATCGTATCAGTTCTGTTTTGAACCGTTTTCCATGTCATAGCACTAAGTTATCTAGCATTTTCTCTCTTTATCGTCAGCAATCTCTCTTCCCTTTTATTTTGCCAATTTTAACCAGGTATTCCAACTTTCCTCTGTTCATGATGTGCCCGAAAAAATGTTGATTATTTCTATCTGATGTCTTTTCGGAGCTCCCTTCTTGTATTGGCCTCTTTGAAAATGTCTTGGCCTTTTTAGATGTTCAAAGAACTTTGAACATTCTTCTGAGAAATTCCATCTCTGTGGCCTCTAATCGTCTTTTCATTTTTGTTTGTCTACTGTCCATGATTCGCTTTCATAAGTCAGAATTGATTCTATATAGTACCGATGAACTCTCTTTCTCACTTCTAATCCATAGATTTGTTGCATAAGATATTTATCATTTTCTGAAACGCTATTTTGGGCTGAGCTATTCTGCTTTTTATTTCTGTGGTGCATCTTCCATCTGCTGTTATTATTTTGTCCAAGTACTTGAAACGATGCACTTGTTTCAGATTTGTCCTGTTTATTTGTATGCTGCATGATGGTGGTGATTGTTTCTTTGATATGACCATTACTTTTGTTTTCTTACTATTCAGACATTTAAAAAGCAAATTGACTAGTTGATGAGTGCTTCATATATTACACTGGTTGTTTTTGCCAGTGTACAGTATAAACAACTTATTGAATGCCTGAAAGATATACTTATCAATGATTCAATTAAGACGGATAATCAAATTATACTGGGAATAGACACAAGTGATCAGATGAAACAGAAAAAAATTGCACCTATTGAGGAAAAGAGAGGAGTTAAACAGGGTTGATTTAAATCCACAATGTTTGTTGAATGTGTACACAGAGAGAGTTTTTAAAGACATCGTATAAATGTTTGAACATTAATGAACATATAATAACAACCTAACACTGGTGTTATACTACTGATAGCAAGTACAGAAAATATCTTACCACTTTTTAAACCCAAAAAAAACCAAGAACAGTAGGTAGTATAGATTGAACATAATAAGAATATTAAAACTATTATAAAAACAAATATAACTACTTTCAAATGAATAATTGAATATCATGATCGATGGAAAGTGCATAGAGAGAGAGAGAGAGAGAGAGAGAGAGAGAAAGTTCATGAACATTGAGATCCTGGACATGTCATAACTTTCAGGATTCTCCTATTTCTGGTGTCTGCCGGAAGGGTTGGGAAGGGAAGTGGGACAACAGGACTGGCGAACAAAGTGCTTGTTCAGGGCGGTCGCAGCGAGGTGTTCTGGTCTGAGTTTTTATTTCACTCTCGATATGACAAAAACTTGTTATGAGAAAAATGGAATATGCAAGACTGAAACAAACGAAATAATGGTAATAGTAACATAAACATGATAGCAACATGAACTATACACTCACGTCAAAGCAAATACCACTAGAAAAGTGTAATAGTTACTCAACATATCTGCATGGTGTAGAAACTTGAACATTAACAAGAAAACACACAAGAAAACTGAAATATGTACGGTTAAAAGAATGTGAAAGACTGGGCAAGCAGTTGAACATGAGGACCTGAGACAGTGTACACGATCAAGGCAAGCAATGAACATGAGAACTAGAGACAGAGTACACCAACAAGGCAAGAAATGGACACGAGAACCTGAGACAGAGTACACCAACAAGGCAAGCAAAAAAACATGAGAACCTGAAACAGTGTACACTAACAAGGCAAGCAAAAACATGAGAACCTGAAACAGTGTACACTAACAAGGCAAGCAAAAAACATGAGAACCTGAAACAGTGTACACTAACAAGGCAAGAAATGGACACGAGAACCTGAAACAGTGTACACTAACAAGGCAAGAAATGGACACGAGAACCTGAAACAGTGTACACTAACAAGGCAAGAAATGGACACGAGAACCTGAAACAGTGTACACTAACAAGGCAAGAAATGGACACGAGAACCTGAAACAGTGTACACTAACAAGGCAAGAAATGGACACGAGAACCTGAAACAGTGTACACTAACAAGGCAAGAAATGGACACGAGAACCTGAAACAGTGTACACTAACAAGGCAAAAGATGGACACGAGAACCTGAGACAGTGTACACTAACAAGGCAAAAGATGGACACGAGAACCTGAAACAGTGTACACTAACAAGGTAAGAAATGGACACGAGAACCTGAAACAGTGTACACTAACAAGGCAAGAAATGGACACGAGAACCTGAGACAGTGTACACTAACAAGGCAATAAATGGACACGAGAACCTGAGACAGTGTACACTAACAAGGCAAGAAATGGACACGAGAACCTGAGGCAGCGTACACTAACAAGGCAAGAATAAACATAAGAACATGAGACAGCGTACACCAACAAGGCAACAACAACAAAAATGGTGACCCACAGTAGTCAACCTTCGATGATGAGACGAAACTAAATGTTATTTTAATATACACATGTGGATGGATCCAAAAGAAGGCATGTTTTAAATTATATACACCAAAAAGCTAATACTATTATATCACTCAAATGTTGGCACTAGGGAGACAAATTCGAACTAATAAAAATGTACAGAGGATTCAAATTCACTTTGCAAGTAAAGCGACTCAAGGAAACAAGAAACACATTTGGAAATTTGGTTATATGAACACCCACACAATATGCTGTCGCACATAACGCTTGCTTGCTTCTTAGCTTCTTTCCTTCCTCATTTGTCATTCAGTGTCAAATGGACAAATAGTTTGCGACTTTTTCTTTTTTGATTGACTCTTTTGTTGTAGTTGTTTTCCAAAATGTTGATAACTCTCTGTTTATCCCTTCAAGGACGTTCACTAAGGCTGTTTATAGTGTCTGTTGATCGTTGCGTGCTTTGTGTTCAACTTCTTCTGTCTTGTCAAGCTGTCAAAGCATTTCATGTGTTGTTCTTTATATATAATACTATGGATGTGATCCATATTTTCTCCTAAGTTGTTATATTCTAATTCTTGTTTTCACTTTAACTACAATCTTGCTTCAGATACATTTAATTTCCATTGTATTTACCTTATTGATTGTTGCAAAATCTAGTGTCTATGTTTTTTATTTCAGTGACAGCACACAGTAGACAGTGGTGAAGGATGTTTTGTCTCTATTTTTTGGCATGTGCCATGTGTCCATTAATCTGACAGACATTACTGCATCCTAAAACTATTTCTGATTCTTATTCATTTTAAATGATCACAAAACGTGACATGTCATGTCAACATAAACATGGGGAAAAAAGAGAAGCTCCGCAATATAGCAATCAAAGAATGTGAACAACATAGCAACTAACAAACTATATGGGCCATTGCAAGAATTACAAAAGACAGTAAAATTTATACAGGAAACGACATTGCGATATAGATAATACTTCAGGCGAACGAAAGTTGATATAGATAGATATCAACTAATGAATATCAACAACATAACAATCAATGAATGACAACAACATAGTAATCAATGAATGTCATCAACATAGAAATCACTGAATGTCAATAACATAGCAGTCAATAAATGTCAACAACATAGCAATCAATGAATGTCAACAACAGGTTAGGCATCTGTAACTTCTTAGTCTCTTTTGTGAAGTCGTGTATGTGTGTGTCACGTGACTCAACAGTAAAGCATAACACATTTCAACTGCTTCTAGAATCTGTTATGATCGACAGATAAACAACCAGGAAATGAAGATGAGAAATCCGGAAATTGTGTTCTTGCAAGTACTAGGTGTGCCAACTGGGCACGTCAAATATTTCTGAAAGCTACCATTGGGTACGTACAGGAAATGGCCTGGGACAGAAGAAAAAGACTATGTAATTTACATTATACTTAACATACTATTGTAATTTAACTCTTAAGGTAAGAATTAACGTAATGACTTACATAAGTACGAAGTTTGAGCGGTTATGCGGTTAGTGCACTGGTCTACTGAGCAGTTGGTCAGGGTTTAATTCATTACTGTGGTGATTTTTTATTTTCGATGAACACAACTTGGGAGTTTTGGCAGGCTCTGAAAAATGGGCAGTAGAGGATATATCACTGGGTGGTCTGTGTCTAGCGGGATGCTGACCACATCACCCATGAAATGTGATAATTGACGTGGATGAAATGTGGAGACTAACGTGATATTCCCCATGCCCTTTACTTACTTATACAGGCCGTATTGATTTGAGAAAAAGGGAAAGAGCAGTTCGTTGTCGATGGCTATCACGGAATGGTGCTACGGAAAAGGGACTCGTGAATGAAACATAAGAAAGTGGAGGCTCAAGTCAGAGAGCAATGTCTTATAATAAATTAAGTAAAGAGAACTGAAAATGAAATTATAGATGATGATAATATTAATGCCGAGGATACAAAATAATGAAGTAGTGTTAAGATGAAATGGCGGTTAAAAATCAGTTAAGAACAAGCAAATGCAGAAAAGTAACAACAAAAAAATTAGGGAGTCAGTGACAAAAAATATGAGGAAAAGAAGGTGAGGCAGTGACTTCAGGGAGACAGGGAAAGATGAAGTGAGGAAAAGAGATCAAGAAAGTGGAAAAGATGTGAATGCCAGTAAAATATGTGATTGTGTTTGTGAAAGAAATGGGGAGTATATAACAATATGGCAGTCTCAAAACGGAAGGACAACGACAAATAAATTGAGTTATTGAATTATTTGCGGGTCATTATCATTGCACTCCGAACATGTCCATAGGTGTTCAGATCCCCTCCACAGCAATTCCCTCAGTGTCCAGAGACTGACAACTCCAGTTCTATGTTGGTTGATAAGTCTTCTTATACGGCCACTAAGTTTCTCATTTCTGGCTGTGCCCAACTTAACTCCCATTTCCATCATCCTAAGAAGTGACGTTGATCTGTGTTTGTCGAAGTCCTGTGCTCTTCCACATCTCGGAGGGCATTGATGATGTCCGCCCGATCCATTGGTTGCCCGTCCTCAACGACAGCGCAGCTAGCCAACCTGTCCACTCTTTCGTTTCCCCGTACTCCCGCATGTCCAGGGACATAGACAAAGGTGACCTTACGTATTTTGGATTTCTGCAACGACTCTACCGATTGCATGCGTACAGAGCCCGCCTCCACTTTTTTATCATGCTCATCGAATCACTCAGAATACATGCGTGGGTGTAGTCTTGTGACTCTAACCATTTGAATGCCTCGGTCACTGCCATCGCCTCCACTGTCATGCTACTCGTGGTCATGACGTATGCACCACTGTCTTCCTTGACTATTCTGCCTGCCGAGCGTGTTGTAAATGCCCATGCGCTTCTTTGGTGTCGTATTACAGATCCGTCTGTATAGATGACTGCATCTTTTTTTATCGGTATTATCGCAGATGAGACCGTTGACCTAAGCATTAACCACGACCGGGTTCTGTTCCCTACTTTTCCTGTTGAGTGTGACAATACACGAGAAAGTCCCCTTGAATGACACAGGCACCGGTATCCACTCCTCACCAACGCAGATATTGGTAAGCCCACAGACCTGTTTGATGACATCTTCTGCTCGGCCAAACCATGATTTGCCTCTTTTTTACCCTGGCACCTTTCACTGTGTTGAGCGCGTAGTGCAATGGATGCTCTGTATCTGTACTAATCTTCAGGTATGCTCGTGCTCTCCAGACCTTGATTCTGCCATCCATGGTTGGAAAGTCAAGAAGATACCTCATTGCTACACAGGGAGAGTCCCTCGTACATCCCAGGATAATGCGCATGGCTTCATTTTGTATTTTCTCCAGCCTATCAATTTGAGTCATACTGACAGTAAGAATTGCCAGGGCATACTCGATTGGTGCGAGGACTAATCCCTGGAACAGAAGGGAAAGCAGCCTGTGCTCGAAGTTGGCAGCTGCCATGACATTCAAGGCGGCTAATCTTTTGCGGGATTTTGTTATCACATGATCGACGTGGTCACGAAAACACAGACTGCGATCAAACTTAACTCCGAGGTATGTCATCAACTTGTCCCTGGTCACCTCATCAGCTCCCATTCGTACTACCGGTGTGGTCGTATTAACGATATGATTGTTAAGGGTGAACCATGAAACAGATGCTTTATTAGGACAAATAAATAATTGCGACAACCGAAGAGAAAGTTTAAGTGAATGATAATAATGAAAGAGGAATGTGGCTCTAGAAGAAAACGAATTGTAATAAGAAAATGTGAAGTGAAGACAAGAGTATTGAGAAGAAATCATAACTGACAGAAAGAGATCAAAGGGAGAAAGAATGAAAAGAAAACGGCAGAGAAAAAAGAGGGAGAGACACAGAGAGAAAATGACAAAATGATGGAAAGGAGTGTAAAAAAAAAAGTGATGTGTCTAGAAAGAATTGTTGCAAGTGTTTAAGTCCACCTCTACTGATTACAGAAAACGAGAAAAGTGAGATTTAGTATGGACAGCAGAATAGCGTTCTTCATATCGATCCCTAAAGGAGGTGCTAATGGCATATAGCTCGAATTTATAAGGGAATGGGTAGTTATCATTTGACAGTGATATCACTGTACATGTTATGTGTTTGGAAGTGTAAATATTTGTCATTCCATTATGTTTTTAGGCCTGTATCTACTTGTTTCCTGCGACATCATGAGGTGAATCATTACATTAGAAATTAATTATTCTATGTAGGACATATCCCAGCACGGTTAAATGGCACTTGTGGATCTAGAGTGATAAACGTGATGTATCTCTTGTGTATTTAGAAAGTGATCGTGTTTGATAATGATAGCGATGGGGATATTTTAAATATGTTTTTGTTTATGACAACTTCACTTTTGGTTAGGAATGTTTTATTTTCGTTGCAATTACGAAGCTTTATATTAACACTATATGTTAACAATATACGTTTTGACATAATGCATGTCTACTTATTCAGAGTCAGGTTCAGAAAACAAAATGAAAATGATATTACGATATCGTGATCCAAATGGGTTTTCACACTCGTCCGTTTACTCCGCAGAAGAGTCTCATCGTCTCCAAAGATCTTGCGATTTTTACAGTAAAGGTTCCCTCAAACTTTTTTAGGCTTATGGGAAATATGAGTGTCCAAATTTTGCTATGACCACGACACATTGCTGATGTGGTCGGTATCACGTCAGGCCGCCTTTACTTCCCAGAAAAATCTCTGGTACCCATTTTTAGAGACTGGGTGGACCCCGGAGTCTTGTCATTCCGGAAAAAAAAATCTCAAATGCTGAGATTCGAAATCGGACTCTTCTGGTCAGGAAACGAGCACACTGACCACTCAGCCACCGAGGTGAGAACACTGACCACTCAGCCACCGAGGTGAGAACACTGACCACTCAGCCACCGAGGTGAGAACACTGACCACTCAGCCACCGAGGTGAGCACACTGACCACTCAGCCACCGAGGTGAGAACACTGACCACTCAGCCACCGAGGTGAGAACACTGACCACTCAGCCACCGAGGTGAGAACACTGACCACTCAGCCACCGAGGTGAGCACTCTGACCACTCAGCCACCGAGGTGAGAACACTGACCACTCAGCCACCGAGGTGAGAACACTGACCACTCAGCCACCGAGGTGAGAACACTGACCACTCAGCCACCGAGGTGAGCACACTGACCACTCAGCCACCGAGGTGAGCACACTGACCACTCAGCCACCGAGGTGAGCACACTGACCACTCAGCCACCGAGGTGAGCACACTGACCACTCAGCCACCGAGGTGAGCACACTGACCACTCAGCCACCGAGGTGAGCACACTGACCACTCAGCCACCGAGGTGAGCACACTGACCACTCAGCCACCGAGGTGAGCACACTGACCACTCAGCCACAGAGGTGAGCACACTGACCACTCAGCCACAGAGGTGAGCACACTGACCACTCAGCCACCGAGGCTCCGAATTTGACAGCACACGAGTTCAATTGCCCAAATAAATGCACAATTAAAAACTCTTGTGATGATTATAGAATCTCCTAAAGCGGTACTCTGTGAGGTTGTTCGCTATAGCGAAAAATAAAACTCTTGACGACATGTGAGTTGTATTTCAATGTACGTAGAGTATTTCAGGTAATATTGCTAATTGGAGAGTTTTTATAGGGAAGCGATAGAGATTGAAGTACATATTGAATCCCATGATGACATTTGACAAATAGAAGTGTAATCGTTGATTTAACTAACATAGTAGAGTAAATGATTGAGTCATGAATGTTATAAATATAAGGAGAGAGAACAAGGAGAAGTAGAATAAAGTCATCACTGAAATCCAGACACATCCATAGGTAAGTAAAGAGACCCGTCACACCAAGTGATGTATAGCGAATATGGTGTTAGTGACCATCATTTGTATAGACTTTCGGTACATGATTTTTGGGGTTATGTGTTCGGTATTACGGTGTTACTTACAAGCAGGATGTACCAATTGCCCTGCCCCGCATCCACCAAACGAGAAGGAAAATTCTTACGTCAAACAGAACCCAGCATGTGGAAAACGGAGTGTGTCAGCCAATGTACAGGTTTAGGAGAAAAATCATGACGGGCACGTATATACGAGTACCGACAATGATACCAGCTCATCGTGTGTCATGATGTTGCTCTATGGGCTTTCTATCGTACTTTTAACTTAATTAAACTGTTTGGTTTATTTTCTCAATTTCCATCTTAACCTATTATTGTTGCTAAAATTAAATTTATTTTCTTATTGCAGCGTGATCCATGGTTTTATTTAACTGACGAATCTGTAACTTTCCTTTCACAGTTCCTCTGCTCAAGCGACAACTCTGGTCACATATAGAATCATTTTTTTCATTGCTTCATAAAAGATTCTCATTTCGGTTGTTTATTAGTCCACAAAAAGGAACTAGGAAGCAGGGAAGTGTTTGCATATGAATACGGATCTTATTTACATTTACTGTAAAGCGTTGAAGGGATCCATAGTTTTCTATATCAAATAAATGTATTTTGTCCTTAAGACTGCATGATTTATGTAATATAATATACCCGCCTGACCCTTGATCTAGGAACCAGATCGTCGGCTGTTGTTGGAACATAATAGTAAATGGCTATATTACATTAATGGGAGCTGCAATAGCTCAATGGCTATATTACATTAATGGGAGCTGCAATAGCTCAATGGCTATATTACATTAATGGGAGCTGCAATAGCTCAATGGTTATATTACATTAATGGGAGCTGCAATAGCTCAATGGCTATATTACATTAATGGGAGCTGCAATAGCTCAATGGTTATATTACATTAATGGGAGCTGCAATAGCTCAATGGCTATATTACATTAATGGGAGCTGCAATAGCTCAATGGCTATATTACATTAATGGGAGCTGCAATAGCTCAATGGCTATATTACATTAATGGGAGCTGCAATAGCTCAATGGCTATATTACATTAATGGGAGCTGCAATAGCTCAATGGCTATATTACATTAATGGGAGCTGCAATAGCTCAATGGCTATATTACATTAATGGGAGCTGCAATAGCTCAATGGCTATATTACATTAATGGGAGCTGCAATAGCTCAATGGCTATATTACATTAATGGGAGCTGCAATAGCTCAATGGCTATATTACATTAATGGGAGCTGCAATAGCTCAATGGCTATATTACATTAATGGGAGCTGCAATAGCTCAATGGCTATATTACATTAATGGGAGCTGCAATAGCTCAATGGCTATATTACATTAATGGGAGCTGCAATAGCTCAATGGCTATATTACATTAATGGGAGCTGCAATAGCTCAATGGCTATATTACATTAATGGGAGCTGCAATAGCTCAATGGCTATATTACATTAATGGGAGCTGCAATAGCTCAATGGCTATATTACATTAATGGGAGCTGCAATAGCTCAATGGCTATATTACATTAATGGGAGCTGCAATAGCTCAATGGCTATATTACATTAATGGGAGCTGCAATAGCTCAATGGCTATATTACATTAATGGGAGCTGCAATAGCTCAATGGCTATATTACATTAATGGGAGCTGCAATAGCTCAATGGCTATATTACATTAATGGGAGCTGCAATAGCTCAATGGCTATATTACATTAATGGGAGCTGCAATAGCTCAATGGTTATATTACATTAATGGGAGCTGCAATAGCTCAATGGCTATATTACATTAATGGGAGCTGCAATAGCTCAATGGCTATATTACATTAATGGGAGCTGCAATAGCTCAATGGCTATATTACATTAATGGGAGCTGCAATAGCTCAATGGCTATATTACATTAATGGGAGCTGCAATAGCTCAATGGCTATATTACATTAATGGGAGCTGCAATAGCTCAATGGCTATATTACATTAATGGGAGCTGCAATAGCTCAATGGTTTTTTAACTAGACTTCGAAGGACAAGAGGTCGGGTTCGATACCGATCGACGGCTTCCGGGTTCACCCAGCCTTAAATGGGTACCGGATTTTTTTTATTTCTGGGAAAGTAAAACGGCACGGACGTAATACCGACCACATTACACGAAAAATCAAGTGCCAGAGAACTGTAAAAATTATTGTCATAAACACCATGTTCCCTATACGGCACTTGGCTTGACGGGGCTCTTTACTACCTTTTTTATATTACATTCATACGAAATAGTCGAAACATTGTATTCGTTTTGTTCTTGATACAGAACGTTACTGTAACAACTTTACTTAATTTATAATTGCGATGATTCTTTTGATATTAATTATTTCTATCAAGCATTACATCTATCATTTATTTGTCAAAATCGGAAATTAATGATAATGTCAAATGGAAACGAAACTTGATAGCACTAATTTGTTAATATGTAATATGAAAGTTAACTGAACGATAAGAACACACCCCCCCCCCCATCCCCCTCCAAAAAAAAATCATAAATCAAAAAGAGTTGTAACAAATTATTATCTGTTGCGTAAAACTACTAGTCAAGTAAAAAGAAGAACGCGGGAGAGAAGAAGAAACTTAAACAAAAGAAGAAAAGGAAGGAAAATAGAGAACGACAGCAGAAAGAGAAGAAGTAAGGATGATAAAGAAAACAAATTATAAAAGGAAAAGTTGCAAACAAAAATAGAAAGTAAGAAAATTTTACAAAAATAAGAATGAGACATAGACTCTTTACATTAAAAAAATATTAGAAGTTAAAGTTCATGCAAAATGAGAGGACGAAAACGAAAGGAATGTGCGGAAGATAGCTAAGAAAGAAAATGAGAAAGAAGAGACGAGATACTTTACACTTCTAAAAACATAAACAATGACGTGCAATGAGATAAATCAGAAAAAAAGGTGGGCAATAAGAAAAAAGGAAACGAAGAATTAATTTTATAATGGAGAAAGTTGACGAAGTATATAATAATGTGAAAAGGAGATGCAGAAAATGTAAAAAAAAAAACATAATGAAAAGACGTAACTTAATAAATAAGGCTTCAAGAAAGAAGATGGAAAGAAAAATACATAACAGGTGAACAAAAAAAAGTGACAAAGAAAACAAGCTAATACAAGAAAGATAAGTGAAAAATTGGGACAAACTGTTGAGAATAGAAAATCATAATAACTGAGAGTAGATAATGAAAAGAAAATATAGATGATAAATTTGAGAATAGAAAATAAGAGAAATGGGCGAAAGATTAATGGAAATGTAGTAGGAAACTCTTTGTACAGAGCTTCGCAGTAGGAGGCAATCTGATCATCAGAAGAAGACCCCCCGTCGAGCAAGTGTTTCGGCCCTTTAGCTTCTTGACACTCTAGGGGAGGTGGGCCCGCCTGGGTCATGACTTCCAGGCGTCGACCTCCTGCCGCATTGCCTCTAAGGCTTACACCGTATGTTCGGCACAACCTAACTAAACGTAATACACAGAACTTTCTAAAATAGCTTACCTAAACTAAGCTTATGTTCGGCACAAAATAACTATCACTTAATACACAAAACACTCGAAAATAGATTACCTAACTTAAGGTTTACATTTCATGTTCGGCACAAAATAGTTGCATTTCATAGGCAACACACTCGAGAATAGATACCTTACCTGCTCTTGGTTTAAACCTAGCGCGTTACTTCGCTTTCGACTTGGCTACTGATGCAACGATATTTTCTAGACCCGTCAGTGTCTGACTTTCGTGGGAAATCGGCATCTGCTGGTTAAGATTGACGCCTAGTTGTCTGGTCTTCTTGTTGTTTAGGCCTGCTGTTTGTATGGTAGTTGCCCCAAGCATCTGGTCTGATGCTCACCTCCGGTCGATTATGTAACTTCTTATCGCTTCGTCTCGGGCCCTACTTCAATTCTCCCTACTCTGTTGACTTATGTGGGAGCAATAAGTGGTCAAGGTGTAAAATAGTCGCCCGATCCGTCTGGTCTGGACATAATATTATTTAACTGTTGGTCTGTCTCGATTCTGCCACAGCCAGCACGACGCTCTTTCTGCTGACTCAGCAATAGTCTTCATTGTTCTTGACCGCATCCCTCCCTTAATTCCTAGCATTTTTAAGAGGTCGTAGAGGGATGGGGTTGTGAGTCCTCTGGCACTAACCACCACCGAAAACACTCTACTCTGTACTCCCTGCTTTCTCAGCTCGGTGGCGAGATCCTTGTATTTAGATAGTTTGAATATATGCTGTTCCTCTATCCTGGATTCAAATGGCACTGTGAGTTCTATTAAAATGACATGGGTCATATTTGACGTGTAGAGTGCAATGTCTGGACGCATTTTAGATCTCTTAATGCACTCTGGGTACTTCCCTCGCCCTGGGAGGTCAACCGCCATCTCCCAATCGTTAGCTATGTCCAGGATAGTGAAGTCGTTCCAGTAGTTCTGCTTGGGGCGTGCAGCCTGTCCCGCTCTCAAAAAGTAGGTGTTAGTCGTAGCAGGTCGAACTTTATTGTTGGCCTTCATCCGCGCCCCATCCACGGTGGCAGCCAGTTCATGCAGCACTCTGTTGTGTCGCCATGTGTACCGCCCTTGGCCTAGTGCTGTCTTGCATGAGGAAAGAACATGTTCCATCGTCTGTCTTCCTCCGCAAAGAGGACATCGATTGTCATCTGTCTTCCCCCACTTTACAAGGTTGCAGGCTGATGGTAGAAGGTCATACATAGATCTGATTATGTAGCTGAGCCGCAGCGGTGCCATATGCCACATGTCATTCCATGTTAGTGTCCTCTGCAAAGCCATCTCCCATGTAGTCCATTGGCCTTGCTGCACCTGTTGTGCTGCCTTTTGTACACGCTTGTTCTCCTCGACATCTCTTATCTCCCTGACTACCATGTCCCTTCGTTGTCTATTTGATGCCTTTGACCACCATTGGATGTCTCCATGACCAAATCCACGCCTGTTGGTCTGCGTGTAGCCCATTACTTCCTTTAGCTGGAGACTCTCACGTGCTTCGCGTACTGCTGCACACGCCTGCCACTTCCGACCGGTCTTCACTGTGGGTTCCACTGTTCGGACAGTTTCGTCTGACGAGCTTTGCAGCATAACTGCCAGTCTGGCCTTGCCGGCTTTATATTCCTCTAGGACTGACTTGAACGGAAGGACCAGCTTGGCTTTCTTACAGTACAGCGCAACATCCGTCAGTCCCGGTGGTACTCCCAGCCATTTCCGCGTGTACTTGCTAATCTTGCTCTCCATCGCTTCCACCGTACTTGAGCTGATCTCATATATCAGAAGAGGCCATAGCAGTTTGGGTATCAACATAAACTGGAGGCACCAGATCTTAAACTTTCCTAAAAGTCTACTCCGGTCGATGATATGTAGCCCTTGCTCTGCCATCTCTCTTACTCTCTGAACTGCTTTCGTGTCTTTCAATGAGGCGTCATACACTCTGCCAAGGCTCTTTATTGGCTCCTCGCAAACGGTTGGAATCCTCTGTTTCGCCACATTGAATGTAACTTGCTTGGTCTTCCCTCGTCTGATGGATAGGCTTCGTGACTTCTTTGGTTTGAAGCTCATCCGGCACCACACGATGAGTTCGTCCAGGCGTTCAAGCATCCTGCGGGCGTGGCTCTCTTCTGATGCTAGGACGGTGGTGTCATCCATAAATGCTCTAAGTGGTGGCATGTGGTATCCACCTCCCAAGTCTGGTCGTTTTCCAACTCCTTCTGCTGCTCTCAATATTATCTGCATCGCCATCACGAAGAGTATGGGCGAAATTGTACATCCCATCGCAATGCCGACTTGCAATTCTATCCAGTCGGTCGTGTATTCCTGTGTGGAGAAACGCACAGTGAAGCCGGTAAAATACAGTCTGAGCATGGCGGTCACGCTCTGGGGTACATGGTACATTCGGAGAGCCTGCCAAATCATCTGATGTGGGACTGATCCATATGCGTTTGCAAGATCTAGCAATATGACGTCTAGATCTAGCTTCTCGGTTTTTGCTCTCTGTATCGCGTCCCATATCATTGTCGCGTGCTCCAAGCATCCGGGGACACCAGGGACTCCTCCCTTCTGTATGGCAGTATCTATGTACCCGTTCTCCACGAGGTACGAGGTGAGTCTCTTTGCCATTACAGAGAAGAATACTTTCCCTTCCACATTCAGTAGGGAGATTGGTCTGAACTGCGCAATCTCATTTGAGTTCAGTTCCTTTGGAATGTACACGCCATTGGCCTTCTTCCACTCCTGGCTTACAATCTGCCTCTTCCATGCACTCCTGAGCAGCCGGTGCAGTCGCTTCAGTACCTCTGGGCATCTTTTGTAAACCAGATATGGAACGCCATTTGGACCTGGGGCCGAGTTGTTGCGGGCTCTGTGAACAACATCTATAACTTCTTTTAACGTCGGCGGCCTATCATTGAATGGGGTGCCCGGTTCGCTCGGCCACATGATTCCTGTCATTGACTTCAGCGGTTCGTCTCTCTGGCTGTCCGAATAGGTCTCTCTTAGATGTTTCTCTAGCTCCTCCTTGCTGATTTTTAATGTTCCAGATCTTGGTGGTTCAAATAGCTCCTTTGCAAACTTGAACGGATCTTTGAAGAACGTTTCCCTGGCCCTCTTGGTTGCTTTCCTTTTCCGATACAATCTTTCTGCTCTACCCAGTGCCTTATGTTTTGATTTTAGATGCTGCCATACCTGATGCAGTGCTTCCTTCTCTGCTTCTGTAGCTTTCTTGAATTGTTTCCTAGCATGGTTTTTCTGCCTCCTAATCTCTTCTATTTGTTTCTGTCGTCTGCTTTTTTGTGGTTTCGTGCTCGTCCTTACTTCCTTCGTGCCTAAGCCTAACTCCTTGACGCAATAATAATAGACCACTTCGCCTATGCTTTCAAGCTTCTGGGACAAGTTCAGCCGTTTAAGGTGGTGATCTATGGCTTCTGCTAGTGACTTGTCTAACTTCTCCCAGACTACTGTGTTGCAGGCGGGAGGAAACTTGATCTTCTCTCTCTTCCCGTCCAAGAGGTGAGCGAATTCATCATCAGACAGCTCAACTTGAATATTCTCAGTTCTGTGGATTGACTCCTGACTGAGATCTTCTGACGTCTTATCTGCCGAGACAGTGCGCTGTTGAGCTACTGATGCTGTATTCCCACACCTCTTCTTCGTTCTGTGTATTTTCATGCCCTTCTGTGTTGAGAATTTCCTACCACAGCTACATTGGTGTTCCAGCCGTTGTTCTGGGATCAAAATCCGTTGGTCGGTCCTTGTCGTCTCCGTAGAATCGCTGTGTGACTCATCATTCTCCCCCCCTTTCGGTGAATCTTGGGGGCATTTATTAGTTTCGTTCTTATAGCTAGTAGTTTCAGCTGGCGGGGTGCCGGCCCGGTCAGCCGTTGGTCCTGGTCTTTCCCAGTGTCATCTGTCTTTCCAGATGTCCGCCGGTCTTTGTCCCGACTGTCAATGGACTAACCATATAAAAGTAGTAGGAAACTCTTTGTACAGAGCTTCGCAGCAGGAGGCAATCTGATCATCAGAAGACAAGAAGACCCCCCGTCGAGCAAGTGTTTCGGCCCTTTAGCTTCTTGACACTCTAGGGGAGGTGGGCCCGCCTGGGTCATGACTTCCAGCGTCGACCTCCTGCCGCATTGCCTCTAAGGCTTACACCGTATGTTCGGCACAACCTAACTAAACGTAATACACAGAACTTTCTAAAATAGCTTACCTAAACTAAGCTTATGTTCGGCACAAATAACTATCACTTAATACACAAAACACTCGAAAATAGATTACCTAACTTAAGGTTTACATTTCATGTTCGGCACAAAATAGTTGCATTTCATAGGCAACACACTCGAGAATAGATACCTTACCTGCTCTTGGTTTAAACCTAGCGCGTTACTTCGCTTTCGACTTGGCTACTGATGCAACGATATTTTCTAGACCCGTCAGTGTCTGACTTTCGTGGGAAATCGGCATCTGCTGGTTAAGATTGACGCCTAGTTGTCTGGTCTTCTTGTTGTTTAGGCCTGCTGTTTGTATGGTAGTTGCCCCAAGCATCTGGTCTGATGCTCACCTCCGGTCGATTATGTAACTTCTTATCGCTTCGTCTCGGGCCCTACTTCAATTCTCCCTACTCTGTTGACTTATGTGGGAGCAATAAGTGGTCAAGGTGTAAAATAGTCGCCCGATCCGTCTGGTCTGGACATAATATTATTTAACTGTTGGTCTGTCTCGATTCTGCCACAGCCAGCACGACGCTCTTTCTGCTGACTCAGCAATAGTCTTCATTGTTCTTGACCGCATCCCTCCCTTAATTCCTAGCATTTTTAAGAGGTCGTAGAGGGATGGGGTTGTGAGTCCTCTGGCACTAACCACCACCGAAAACACTCTACTCTGTACTCCCTGCTTTCTCAGCTCGGTGGCGAGATCCTTGTATTTAGATAGTTTGAATATATGCTGTTCCTCTATCCTGGATTCAAATGGCACTGTGAGTTCTATTAAAATGACATGGGTCATATTTGACGTGTAGAGTGCAATGTCTGGACGCATTTTAGATCTCTTAATGCACTCTGGGTACTTCCCTCGCCCTGGGAGGTCAACCGCCATCTCCCAATCGTTAGCTATGTCCAGGATAGTGAAGTCGTTCCAGTAGTTCTGCTTGGGGCGTGCAGCCTGTCCCGCTCTCAAAAAGTAGGGTGTTAGTCGTAGCAGGTCGAACTTTATTGTTGGCCTTCATCCGCGCCCCATCCACGGTGGCAGCCAGTTCATGCAGCACTCTGTTGTGTCGCCATGTGTACCGCCCTTGGCCTAGTGCTGTCTTGCATGAGGAAAGAACATGTTCCATCGTCTGTCTTCCTCCGCAAAGAGGACATCGATTGTCATCTGTCTTTCCCCACTTTACAAGGTTGCAGGCTGATGGTAGAAGGTCATACATAGATCTGATTATGTAGCTGAGCCGCAGCGGTGCCATATGCCACATGTCATTCCATGTTAGTGTCCTCTGCAAAGCCATCTCCCATGTAGTCCATTGGCCTTGCTGCACCTGTTGTGCTGCCTTTTGTACACGCTTGTTCTCCTCGACATCTCTTATCTCCCTGACTACCATGTCCCTTCGTTGTCTATTTGATGCCTTTGACCACCATTGGATGTCTCCATGACCAAATCCACGCCTGTTGGTCTGCGTGTAGCCCATTACTTCCTTTAGCTGGAGACTCTCACGTGCTTCGCGTACTGCTGCACACGCCTGCCACTTCCGACCGGTCTTCACTGTGGGTTCCACTGTTCGGACAGTTTCGTCTGACGAGCTTTGCAGCATAACTGCCAGTCTGGCCTTGCCGGCTTTATAATCCTCTAGGACTGACTTGAACGGAAGGACCAGCTTGGCTTGAAATGATAAGAAGAATAGTAATTAGGAAATTAATGGAACCGAAAAAAGAAAACGTGACACCTAGTGTAAGTATGTTAGAAACACTTGCAGGTACAATTAGAATAACATCGTCCTCGTTTGTTCGCGAGTGGTTATTTCTATTCACCTTGTTCGCTCCACCACCATCATCCTATTCAGAGTATTCCAAGTCTGGCCTATACCGTGGGACCTTCAGTTGTTGATGGAAGTAGGTCCACGACTTTTCTATAAGTTTTATATTCAAATGTGTTCTGCATTATGACTGACCAGGAACAGTGCATTAAAAAACTCCGAATCTTGGCATAAACCAATATTATACCTCAAATACCATGTCTGTTGATACAGATAATCATGTCTCTCCAAAATGTTGATGTTTCTTGCAGTCATTTTACGAATTTACCTATGACCTTTCTATTCTACTTTTAATTTAATTAAACTGTTTGGTATATTTTCTAAATTTCTGTCTTGACTTTTTTTTTGTCGCGATTTGTTCTGCCTGACACGATATGTCCCAGCTGTCTCTTTTCGTGACATGGTCAATGAATGGTGATTGATTCCTTATAGCTAAAGTACAAAATTAAAGTTTTCTCTTTCCGCCTAGGTCTATTTTAGAACATTATCATTACCAAGACTTTCTTTCTGGCCGTGCCCAGTTGCCACACTTTTTCTCCCATATTTTCGATGTATTTATTAAATTGAAATTGAAGAAAATATCATCCAGCACAATTAAAACAAAATACATTACAATTTTTCTAACACAAAAAGATACACAGTTACTTCGGGGACGTGATCATGAAAGAGAAAACTTAATGTAAATAATGAATTGGCAGTTAAAGACAAAAGTGGACACCTAACATCAAGAGATGGCTAGGTGAACCTGTGGGAACGTCTACCATCAGGGCCGGAGACAAGCGAAATAATGATCTATGGTAGTGAGCCTATGATGCGGAGACATCACTACAGTCTGTTTCAAAACTCATGCCCCTTTTTAAACTCTGTAACAAATAACCGTTTGAATACAAGTGTTGAAATTGTATATGTAAATTGTTTATTGGCATTACGTTATTTAAAAAATAAGTAGAAAGAAACAGATGATGTTTATTTCGTCTTATTAGCAATATATATTTAAAAAAAACAACATAATTTACCAGTTTAATGTAAATAACAGATTCGTTACTGCTTCAACTCGCCAATTTTAATTGAGCATTTACGAAATGCAGATTTGAAGAAGACACTTTTAAAAAAAGAAGAAGGGAGTATATTCTTAACAATGAAGAGTGATGAGGAGGAGGCAATTCAACACATGAAACGAGGCAAAACTCCAGGTCCTGACAATATAACAATAGAAGATTTAAATATAATATAATATAAATATATAGAGAGATAAATAAAGAGATAAAATAGGGTCGACCACGAAAAAGATGGATTGATGGAATATTAGATGCACTATGAAACACAACAGCAGGATAGGCGAACAGAAGAGCAAAAGACCGCAAATTATATCTCCCCTCGTCGCTAAAAGGTAAATGAGGAAGGAAAGGAGAAGAAAAATATAAATGCATCAGGAGAGCTGGAAGTACAAGTCATAACAAAATTACTCAATACCAGTGGACACATACCCGACGATCTACTAAAATGTATCTTTGTATCCATACCGAAGAAATCATGCGTCAGTGATTGCGAAGACCATCGCACTATTAACCTCATGAGCCATATGACAAAAATATTACTAAGAATCATCATGAGACATGAAAGGAGCCAAATAAACCAAACATAGTGTCATAACTTGTTGTCATGCCATGGAAAACAGTCAACAACAGAATTGATACTATGCACAGTGAATAGAAGATAGTTGAAGGACACGATCGCCTTCGCCAACCTGTATGGCACATGATGATGATGATGATTTATAAAAGCTTTAATTTTCGCGCAAAATAACACCTACATTGAACATAGTGGTACAAACGTAGTATCCGTTACGATGGCTTTATGAAAATTCTACACTGGCTACAAAGTCGCCAAAGATCACATATTGTAGTCGCTTTAAGAAAACCTTATTACGTGTGGATGTTTGAAAGTCATAACGTCGTGAAAAAATGGAAGGCTACATGCAAAATGTCAAGGTAATCCGTACATGGGTTTTAAAGATATTTGATATGGCTTCAGGGCATGAGTTTTGAAATATAGATGATTAATGAAGAGAAAGTGTATACGCTAGCATAATAGTTGTGTTTTGACATAATTATACTACTAAAGTAAGTTGGAATACATAGCAGTTGTGATCTTTCATCAAGATCAACCACAACAGCTAGGACTGAAAATTAATAGAGATAAGACCAACATTCTAGAGAATTAATGCAGTTGGCAATAAGCAAATAAAATTAGGAGAAATACCTCTACTAGACGTACAATCTTACATATATCTGGGTAGTAATATAGATAAGGAGGGAGGAACAGAAAATCCTCTTCCTCTTCTTCCTCTTCCTCTTCTTCTTCTTCTTTCCTTCCTCACTGCCTTTCAGCGTCGAGGGGGAGATATAATTTGCGGTCTTTTGCTCTTCTGTTCGCATCTGTTGCTGTTATGTTTCCTAGTGCTTCTAATATTCCATCGACCCATCTTTTTCGTGGTCGACCCTTGGGTCTGGTGTTCTCACAACGTTTGTTGAAGGCTCGTTGTGTTGTTTTTTGTTCTTTCTGCCCTGTCACGTGACCAAACCATTTAATCTGTTGTTTCCTTATATATTCTATGGCGGGGGCTATTCCTAGATTTTATCTCAGAACAGAAAATGATACCAAAATAAAGATGCCAAAAGCAAGAGGAGCTTTTGTTGCGCTGGAAAGCATATGGAAGTGAAAGAAATTAGGTTAAATACAAAAATAAAAATTTTAAACTCCAATGTTATGTCAGTCCTATTATATGGCTGTGAAACATGGAGAACAACAAAATTGACAATCATGAAGATACAGACTTTCATTAATGGATACTTACATAGAATAAAAGGATGGAAATGACAAGACAAAATCGCTAATATAGAATTATGGAAATGTACGAGTCAAATACCAGTGGATAAAAAAAATACAATGAAGACGATGGCGCTGGATAGGACATACACTGCGGAAGCCAACTGAGAGTTTTACACAACAGGCCCTTTTTTGGAATTCCCAGGGGAAAAGACAAAGAGGAAGATTAAGGAATTCTTGGAGAAGACAGAGAGAAGCAGAGATGAAGATGATGGAGAAGACATGGAATGATATTAAAACAATGGCAAGAAACAGAACGACGACTTGGAAAGTGTATGTTGAAGAACTATGCTCCACAGGGAGCTGAAAGGTAGAAGAAGAAGAAGTTGGAATACTTAGTTACAACTGGCAAAATACAAGGAAGGAGAGATCGCGGACGACAAAGAGAGAAAATACTTGATAACTTAGTGTCATGACATGGCAAACTGTCGACAACAGAATTGATACGATGCACTGTAGATAGAAGTTTGTGGAAGGACGTGATCGACTACGCCAACTGGTATGACACATGATGATGATGACTATCATAGTATTTACGGTAATTACCGGCACCTTTTTTCTTCTAGAAATAAAGCTCTGTTCATTACATTTTAATATGCTTTGGTTAAAACTCCATGTCCGTGGTATTCATAGATGACTTTGTCTGTTGTTCGATGTCCCAGAACTGACTTCCTTATGTCAGGACTCTACGTGACACTCAGGGTCTGACTGCCCTTAGGTAAACTCACTAATGATTACATCAAATATTTTCTAACGAAGATCGCTGACATGTGCAGAGCAAAACAAAACTCAGAACACGACCGAGCTAAATTAAATCAAGTTAAAAATAAATGAAGGTTAACTTTACATTCACGAGATTGGAATCGATCGAAAAATATAAAATATAATAAAAATAATAAGCAAACAAAAGTGTATACAATCATCGACCAATCTTTTCATAATTCGTTATCGATATTTATATAATTATGCCACAACGATTACTCTACTGGTAATTATTAGAATCGACTTTCACCCTCCCTAATGGCCTCGAAAGAAAATATACTTGAAATAAATTTCACGAAAAGTATTTTAAAAATCACCAGAAATATTTACATTATATGAAAGGAGACGAAGAAGCAAAGCGCGGCTACAATTACTCAACGTGTAGAATGGGTAACTTTGGTATATTACACTTGACTCTGAACACTGTTTAACAACAAAAAATGGTTTATAATTGGGGTTACATCACACACACATGGAATATGATTACACATCATACACGTGGGTTAGGATTACACGACGTACACATGGGCTATGATTATACATCACACACATGAAATATGATTACACATCACACATCACACACATGGGTTATGATTAGACATCACAGACTTGGGCTATGATTACACACCACACACGCGGACTATATTTAGACAAAACACATATGGATATGATTACACACCAAATACATGGAATATGATTGCACGTTGCACGCATGGGCTATAATTACACAGTACACACATGGACTAGGATTACACAACGTGCACATGTGCTATGATTACACAGCACAAACATGGAATATGATTACACATCACACACATTGGTTGTGATTAGACATCACAGACTTGGGCTATGATTATACATCACTTACATGGATTATTATTACACACCGCACAGGTGGGCTATGGTTGCGCACCAAATACATAATATATAATTACACATTACACACATGGGCTATGACTACACATCACACATCTAGACTATGATTACACACCAAATACATTGGA
Source organism: Megaustenia siamemsis (assembly GCA_032433765.1). Taxonomy (NCBI): domain Eukaryota; kingdom Metazoa; phylum Mollusca; class Gastropoda; order Stylommatophora; family Ariophantidae; genus Megaustenia; species Megaustenia siamemsis. The sequence goes on along the minus strand of JAVIAB010000092.1, from coordinate 65,432,708 downwards.
TATGATTACACATCAAACACACATCAAACACACATCAAACACGCCAACTACATAGGATAAGATTACACATAACACACATGAACTATAATTAAACATCACACACATGAGCATGATTACACAACAAATACATGGAATATTATTACACATCACACACATAGGTTATTATTACACATCAAATGCATGGGATATTATTACACATCACACACATAGGTTATTATTACACATCAAATGCATGGGATATTATAAAAACATCACACACATAAGCTATTATTACACATCAAATACAAGGGATATGATTACACACGACTTGCATAGGCTAATATTACATGTCACATGCATACATTTTTATTACATACTACACACAATGTTTGTGATTAAACTTAACGGTCACAAAGAATACGTTTCTATATATTTTCGTTGACAATAACAAAGTGGAAAAATCCGATAATTCTGCAAGGATGTATAGTATATTGTATAGCAGTGGTTGGTTGTTTTTTTTTATCCCGCCGCTAATGTACTTGTGACTCAATGATGTATAGTAAGACATTTTTAGTTCTTAGAATATCAGTAGATTTTCTACAGAAGACGGAACATAGCTTATTAAATGTAATTACAATAACACATTCATCACTTCAATAGGGACAATATATTTCATCAAAGAAAATGCACATTATAGCGATATATTTAATAGCAATTTGAGTATAAGAACTTTACCATTATTAATTGAATGTGACTGGAAAAGGTGATCATGATGACACAATACTAAGGACTCAACACTTTAACAAAGTTCCAGCCTGACATTTCTAGAGCTACTGCATTCCTAGATCTTCTGTATCAACATAATGTGTAAAGACAGGTGTTTTACCTGCAGCTTTATGCAATAGACAGTTTCACCTGTGACTACCTTGCAGGTAAACTTGACAGAGCAATTTGCTAAGGGAAGACGCAGGGAAATAAAACAGACTCACTGTTGTGTGAGCGAGACTCAAATCAAGTCCTAGCGGGGACAGCTTTCAATTAATTGACTAAAGTAAATCTGGGTAAATGTATTCATAGGTGGCCACTAGAAAAGTTGAGGAGAAACACAAACACTTACGTTAGAAGACACATTATTCAATGATAATGATCATCATCATGTACCATGCCTGCAGGCGTAGGTGATCATGTCTCTCCACAACTTTCGATCTCGACAATTATTTCTCATTTCTGTTATGACCTTCTGCCAAGCCATTCTCATAAGCTGTCTGGTATCTTTTCTCTTTGTTTCCCTCAATCTCTTCTTTCCTCAATTTTCCCAGTTGTTACAATATATTCCAGTTATTTTCTTCTCATTACGTGGCCAAAAAAAGGATGATTGTTTCTTCCTAATATTGGAAATTAGCTCTCTTTTTGATTTGGCCTCTTTCAGGACATTTGCATTACTCTTCATTGCTGTCCAAGATATTCTCAACATTATTCTTTAGGACCACATTTCTACAGCTTCCAGTGATTTTCTTGTTCGTTTTGGCATCTGTCAATGATGATAGTGAAGTTATTAACAAACTAAACCGCTGGGTACTTTTGCTCCACCGATGGCTACTACTAATTTTGGTTGTGGTCGAAGTTGCAGAGAATGGATAGTCGAGGGTTGGATTTTTATTTACAAGGGGAGTCACATCTATCCAAATAACAAGTAATTCTCACTTTGGTCTGATTTGCTTTTTTCTTTTTATTTGGATAGCACTGGGGTTCTAAAACTTGAGTTTTTGAATTAGTTGGTCTTTGTTTGAAAAGGAAAGTGTCCCAAAGCTGTGTCTTTATATGTCTCATAGCAAACGTACACATACATTATCATTACAATAGTTTATTTAATTTTTTTCTGTATCAGTGACAGTGTGCCACATCTGGGCCATATTTCGCAATACAGCTGTGTAGTTATGTTTCATATTGATTGTATTTCCTTGTTCTCTACCATAAGAAATTCTTCCAGAGAGTTTCGTGTTGCACCTTGTGAACGTCTTGAACTTCTCATGTGGGTCCTCAACCCAGTGGTGAACATCCTCAGAGTTAAGTCCAATCCATAGACGTGCCTAGAGACTAGTCACCCTGAGTCCCACTTGCTACACAGTTAGTACATAATGTTCCTCATTACGAGATCATTGTTCTCAAAGAACTGTATTCCAGTACCTGGCACCTGTATTTATCCCCGATACTTTAGTTGCCTTCAAATCGTAAAAAACTTCAATTGCATATTATTTGACTGAGACACATTTAGGTTTATTAGAATTTGCATTTTTATTTCTTACTAGGTTTATAAGTTTTTAATTGAGTATTTACACCAGATAGTGTCAACTCAGTTCAGTTTGAAATGTTTGAATTAACGGTGATCAAGCTCTTAAAACACTTTAAAACACCTATTAGGCTAGAAAACTCAAATGTGTGTGTATGTGCGCTCGGATATATGTGTGTGTGTGTGTGATCGTCATAAAGTACAACTACTCCCGCGTAAAACATCAATTTAATGAATGAAACGAAATTATTAGACCAGTCATATTTTGCCAGTAATGAAGCAAAATGTATAAGATTATATCTAAAATATAAGATCGAAGTTCATGTAGGCAGCTGGACCAGGTGTTGAAATGATTCTTACAAAAGTATCTGACGGTTAATTTCACTCCAGCAGCCGCTTCAAACCACCTTTAAATAGATAGTTTCATGCTTGTTAAATTTAAAAACACAACTATTGAATGATCATGTGAACTGTACACAGCTTAAGCTACAAATGTAGATGTAATAAACTTTCAGAGTTTTCATTTAGAAATTATTGTGAATGAACAGGAGACCTGCTCATCACTAACAGCATCTTTAATGGTAGACTGCCTCTCTTAGGAAAGTCACTAATATAAATACTATGAGCAGACACCAAATCCACTATTCAAGCACACATGTCTTTGTTACCTCATAGCTCTTCCAATAATATTTTGCTGAAATTACTTTGAAAGAAACACACACAGAATATTACATCGAAGTCTTTTGATATATCGAACACGCGAGTCTTAGTGCGAGAATTGTTGAGAATTATGCTTATGGGTTACAATAAGTAAAAAGTAAAGAGTCCCCATCACGCCAAGTGGCGTATAGGGAATATAGTGTTAGTAACCATAAAGTTTACAGACCTTCGGCACATGATTTTATGGGTAGTGTGGTCGGTATTACGCCCGTGCCGCTTTACTTTCCCATAAAAAAATCCGTTACCCATTAAAGGCTGGGAGAATCGGCGCCGTCGGTTGGGATCGAACTCTACCGCTTGTCTTTTGTAGTCCAGTTCACTAACTACTGAGCTGTCGATTACAGGGGTAAACTATAAATATGTGTGATTTTTCTCCACCGTTTTGGCGTTCCTCTGTTGAGACAAAAGATACTTATGGCGATTCCGTTTAAAGATTGAACCGTCGATTTCAGCTTTGCAACTGTGTCTTTATTTCATTAGAAGTATTTGACGGTTAAAAAATGTGTCTTTTTTAAATATAGAGGTGATATTATGTTGTACATATTTCGTATTTTCTAGAGACGTTGTACATGTGAATGTAGATTGTTGTGCATGTATTGTATTGTCTGGAGATTGTTGTACATGTTTTGGATTGTCCGGAGATTGTTGTACATGTTTTGTATTGTCTGGAGATTGTTGTACATGTATTGTATTGTATGGAGATTGTTGTACATGTTTTGTATTGTCTGGAGATTGTTGTGCATGTATTGTTTTGTCTGGAGATTGTTGTACATGTTTTGTATTGTCTGGAGATTATTGTACATGTTTTGCATTGTCTGGAGATTGTTGTACATGTTTTGTATTGTCTGCAGATTGTTGTACATGTATTGTATTTTCTGGAGATTTTCAACAACGAGAGAAGACAGTATTTCAAATGTTAGCCTAGAACTTCCGTTTCAGATCCCGTGGTAATCTCATCACATGGACTCTGCTCTCGTATATGAGAAAAGTCAACTTTAATTTGTATCTATTTAACCATGTAAGTTATCTTCTACGTGTTTGTTGCCCCATCGTACCAGCGAAAGTATGTGACTGAAACGCTTCATTATATTTTGTTGCTTTCTCTCAGTAAAGCAGCCACATATAATCTTATGTTTCTTCTGCCCCCCCCCCCCAACCATGTCAAGCTTCCAGCGCTATTTGAGTCTATCAAAACTGTGATTTGTTGAAGGATCTTTTGTACTTTTCAAGGATTTTCGGGAAGAATAGTCTTTGCCATCATTTATTTTTTTTTTCTCATTTCCTATGTACTGTATAGTAAACCGGATGCCACAATACAGGTAACGACGACATCCGTATTCTATACCGGCTGATATCGGAATCCAAGACAATGAAATAGCGGACCAAATTTAAAAAAAGACGGACAGCTGAAACCTACAAACCAAAATTACTGTTATTAGTTAATTAAGCCATGAAGACTGTTTCTAAAAACATATGTCCGTTAATGAAAATTGTGAGCATTAAATATTTTGAAAGTAACTTTTAGTACACTTGGCTTACCGTCAATCGAAAATGACTGTCTCGATCATAGATAACGTAATTAGGAAGGTTGAACCAGTAACCCTCTAATACAGTGGAGACCAATACATCATGATTTGTTTTCAGGATATTTTAACCTTTATATTATGCAGACATAAACGAGCATTGCTGACATGTGTGGCGCAAATTATTCCCGCTACTTAACACCATTTATCAGTAATCCTACGAATATCGTGACATTAATGAAATGAGCAGTTCGGCTAGACTTTCAACATATGTGCTCTGCATGACCACCCATTTGTTATAATTTGTTGTGTTTTTTAACACAACATTAACACAGTTATGGTTGTACAGCCCAGAAACATCTTACACGTCATGTCTGAACATTTATTTCACATAATATGTTTATTTTATACTTCATGAGCAATAACTTATTACTCTGTCAGCCCGTATTGTGTAATGCATGAACAATTATGTAGAAAATCATATCACATTATTATATTGCCTTCCTTCGTCATCTGTCCTTCAGGGTCAAATGTGAACTCATTGTTTCTAATATTTCATCTATCGATCTCTTGTGAGAACGTCCTTTTGGTTTATATTTTCGTGACGTTTGTAAATAGATGAGTAGATTGTGTTTAATTGTTTTTGTTTTGTTAATTGGCCGAACCATTTCATTTGTTCCTTTTTTCTTAATATTCTACTTCAGTCAAGTTTTCTTAGTTCTTCACTTCTAGATTTGTTTACATCAAACATTTGACACAATTTATCTCAGTGACATTTTTCTTATTGATTGCTCTATTTTTATATAATATGTGCGTGTGATGAGCTCTGATCCCTCCTACTCTTTTAACTTATACTTAGAAACAGCTTATAATCTCAAGTTATTCACTTCAAGTGTTGAAGTGACATTTCCCTCCTTGCCTAAAAGCGTGTGGGGAATATAAAGTGGTAGTGCCTGTATTTTTCATTGGCCAACGGCACATTTACTAGCGGGGGTGTAGTCGGCATCACGTCAGTCCGCCCTGCTTTTCAAAAGAAATTCGTAACTCGCGTTTGTGTGAACGATTAACATAATATATGGAAGTAAGCCTGAAGGCTAACATAGAAACCCCAAGACAACCCTACAAGCGTGACGTTTTCACTATTGGGAGCTGTAAACTACTGATGTCATTCTACCACCAACTGGCAACAAGAAAAGTTAATTTCGCTTTTATATTTGGAATGGTCATTGCGGTTTAATATAACCTATACGACTTAGACTGAGGTTCAACGGATAGTGCCTTAACAAGAAGTTGGGAAAACCAAATCAACAACAAAAAGAAACACAAATGCTCCTGCTCCCAAGGCTGAAAATGTCATGCTGGTTGGGGGTTTTCCGATTGCTTCCTTTTAGCCCTCATGCAAGCAGATAGTGAAGGCGGTGGGTGAACTTAGGAACCGTCGATTGGGGTTGACATCTTTTGTTTGTTAATGTGGCTTTTCTGTTTGTTGAATGATTATATAATTACTCTTCGTTTCCGAATTTCATGTTTTGTATAGTTTGTCTCTACTACTCATTTAAGTTGTTCTTGGACATCAATTTATGTGGGATGACTTCCGTTGCTATCTTTTGATGATTTTAATGAGTTCAGTTATTTGTGATTTCCCCATTCTCATTAGTAACTATCTTTACGACACATAGGACCATTGCTGGTGTATGTCGGGGGGCAACGATAGAACCAGAGGGATAAAGGCCGCTTGGTCAAGCAGTCGCCACGACGTGTGCGACTCATGATTTTTATTTCACCCCCGATAGAAAAAATCCTTTCTGTCTACCGCGGGCTTCGAACACAGTACGTCAGCTTTTCAGCCAGCGAAACAGTGGTTCTAGCCGCACGGCCACGCGCACCTCCGTTTTCATTCTCATTATTGCACTCCAAAAATGTCCATAGGTGCTCAGATCCCCTCCTCAGCAAGTGGCGAACGTCCGGCGAGTGACGACTCCAATTCTATGTTGATTGATAAATCCTTTTATGCGCCCACTAAACCTCTCATTTATGGCTGTGCCCATCTTAACTCCCATGTCCGCCATCAGAAGGAATGATGTGGACTCGTGATTGTCGACATCCTGTGTCCTTCCCACAATGTACCCACATTCACATCATCGTCAAGACAGCGCATTATCACAACGCTACGCACTAGATGTAAGATGTAACAAACAGCTTGTAAACTGACGCTCGCAAACAGGCACGAAACGTAATAACTAATCTACATTCATCAGATCAACTAGAAATAAGGGAACTTTACCTAAATTTAAATTATATTTATTTGGTGGCATTGATTGCTATACACAACATCAAAACATAAAACGACAAAGAAAGTAATCTCTGGGGTGTGTCCAAATTCGTGAACTCATGCACAACAGAATGACATTTTTTAAGCTGCGTGCCTTTGAGTATGTAATTAAGCTACAGTGCTTGGAACATGATTCATCCCTTGAAGAGCCTTCCTGTCAGCATTCATAGCGGGTGAAAGATCAAAGTACTCAATACTGTGATTTTATTTGCTACGCTACCAGGGCAGCTTCAGAAAAAAAAAAAGAAAAAATCCCGGTGTATTATTGATAATATCGTTAAGTCAACTCTCGCTATATTGTGGGGTTAGTAGAACTCGTCGTGCTGGTTTTAGTTTCGTTAAGGTCGATGATAAAACATCGGAATATTGCACACGTATTTTATGAGAATAGCTTATTTGCTTAAAGATGCGTATTAAGTTATATATCTGTGAAGGCTTTTATGTTGTGAGAAATAACAGGGATGTGACGCTTATTAAACAAAATGAAACCTTTCAATTCTAAAATAATCGGAGATCTTAATAAAATAAATGTTCCTGCCAGTATAGGTGATCATGTCTCTTCATAACTTAATATAACTACTGTCTTGAACTGCATGGTACCCTTTCCTTGTTTTCATATATATTTATATCTTCATCCCTCAATTTTTCATGTTGTCACAATATTTTCCAGTTGTCTCCTCATTAAACGGAAATAGATGATGTTTGTGGCGACAAATGATTAAAATAATGAAATTATAATGGTAGTTTTTCATTGTCTTCCGGTAATAATATTCCGTAATTTGGTTTGTGCTTGCCTTGTACACAGAATCATTACCATTGAACTTGATTTATCCATTAACATTTGTTCAATGACTTACATTGCACTCTTGCACTATCCAGTAGCGACATTCAATGATATCCATTATACTCTAGCACTATCCAGTAGCGACATTCAATGATATAAATTATGCTCTAGCAATATCCAGTAGCGCCTTTAACTGATATCAATTATGTTCTAGCATTATCTAGTAACGTCTTTCACTGATATCAATTATACTCTCGCAGTATCCATAGCGCCTTTACTTGATGTCTCTCTCTCTCTCTCTCTCTCTCTCTCTCTCTCTCTCTTTCTCTGCGATCAGGACTCAATCAGAGCAGGATTCCAGACTCTCAAATGAAGTCAGAGTCTGCCAGATCCTCTCTGATTGAGCACCCGTTAAAACGTTGCACTGTGTTCTGCGCCAGTGGCCAAGTGCATCCGATTTCAGCCAGCATTTTATTCAGGTTAGCTTTACTTAGCCTTTGATTGTCCCCAATCTTCCTGCAAGGCAGCAGAGGATCTTTTCTGTAGGGAGATTCTGCCCTTAGATGGTCGGCCCTCCCAGGTTTACGAGCACCATCTGCCCGAGTCATTAGAGGTGACTAACACAGACATGCACACACAAAGATATGAGATGTGCCTAACACAGACATGCACACAGCGATACGAGGCATGACTAACACTGACACACATCAATATATAAGACACATGATTAACATAGACATGCACATAAAGATATAGATAGAGATAGAGATATGTCTGACATGGACATGCACACACAAAGATATAACACATGCCTAACATAGATATGCACACAAAGATATGTGATATGACCAACATAGACATGCACACACAAAGATATGAGATGTGACTAACATAGACTTGCACACACAAGGATATGAGATATGACATACACAGACATGCACACACAAAGATATGAGATATGACTAACATAATCATGCACACAAAGATATGAGATATCACTAAACCAAACATATACACACAAAGATGGGACATAACACTAACACAGATACACACTAAGATATGACATATGACTAAACACATACACCCATAAAGATATGAGACATGAATAACACGGCCACACCAAGATATATGACACATGACTAACATAAACATGCACATAAAGATATGAGATATGACTGACACAGACATGCACACACAAAGATATGATATTTGACTAACATAGCCATGCACACACAGAATATGAGATATGATAAACACAGACATGCACACGCCAAGATATGAGATATGACTAACATTAACATCCACACAAAGATATGAGATATCACTAACCCAGACATGCACTAAGATATGAGATATTACTAAACTCAGACGTACATAAAGATATGAGACATGATTGACACGGACACACCAAGATATGAGATATGACTAACATGACACACACCAAGATATGAGCCATGGCCAGCACACACATACACAAGCTAAGATATGAGCCATGGCTAGATACACTTGATATCAATTATACTCTAGCACTATCCAGTAGCGTCTTTCAGGGACCTGCATTGTTCTCTAGCACTATCCAGTAGCGTCTTTCACAGGCGTCCAATATACTCTAGCACTATCCAGTAGCGTCTTTCAGGGACCTGCATTGTTCTCTAGCACTATCCAGTAGCGTCTATCAGGGACCTGCATTGTTCTCTAGCACTATCCAGTAGCGTCTTTCAGGGACCTTCATTGTTCTCTAGCACTATCCAGTAACGTCTTTCAGGGACCTGCATTGTTCTCTAGCACTATTCAGTAGCGTCTTTCAGTGACATTCATTGTTCTCCAGCACTATCGAGTAGCGTCTTTCAGGGACCTGCATTGTTCTATAGCACTATCCAGTAGCGTCTTTCAGAGACCTGCATTGTTCTCTAGCACTATCCAGTAGCGTCTTTCAGGGACCTGCATTGTTCTCTAGCACTATCGAGTAGCGTCTTTCAGGGACCTGCATTGTTCTCTAGCACTATCCAGTAGCGTCTTTCAGGGACCTGCATTGTTCTCTAGCACTATCCAGTAGCGTCTTTCAGGGACCTGCATTGTTCTCTAGCACTATCCAGTAGCGTCTTTCAGGGACCTGCATTGTTCTCTAGCACTATCCAGTAGCGTCTATCAGGGACCTGCATTGTTCTCTAGCACTATCCAGTAGCGTCTTTCAGGGACCTGCATTGTTCTCTAGCACTATCCAGTAGCGTCTTTCAGGGACCTGCATTGTTCTCTAGCACTATCGAGTAGCGTCTTTCAGGGACCTTCATTGTTCTCTAGCACTATCCAGTAGCGTCTTTTACAGGCGTCCAATATACTCAAGCACTATCCAGTAGCGTCTTTCAGGGACCTGCATTGTTATCTAGCACTATCCAGTAGCGTCTTTCAGGGACCTGCATTGTTCTCTAGAACTATCGAGTAGCGTCTTTCAGGGACCTGCATTGTTCCCTAGCACTATTCAGTAGCGTCTTTCAGTGACCTTCATTGTTCTCTCGCACTATCCAGTAGCGTCTTTCAGGGACCTTCATTGTTCTCTAGCACTATCCAGTAGCGTCTTTCAGGGACCTGCATTGTTCTCTAGCACTATCCAGTAGCGTCTTTCAGGGACCTGCATTGTTCTCTAGCACTATCCAGTAGCGTCTTTCAGGGACCTGCTTTGTTCTCTAGCACTATACAGTAACGTCTTTCACAGGCATCCAATATACTTTAGCACTATTCATAGTGTCTTTCAGGGACCTGCATTGCTCTCTATCACTATCTAGTAGCGTCTTTCAGGGACCTTCATTGTTCTCTAGCACTATCCAGTAGCGTCTTACAGTGACCTGCATTGTTCTCTAGCACTATCAAGTAGCGTCTTTCAGGGACCTGCATTGTTCTCTAGCACTATACAGTAACGTCTTTCAGGGACCTGCATTGTTCTCTAGCACTATCCAGTAGCGTCTATCAGGGACCTGCATTGTTCTCTAGCACTATCCAGTAGCGTCTTTCAGGGACCTGCATTGTTATCTAGCACTATCCAGTAGCGTCTTTCAGGGACCTGCATTGTTCTCTATCACTATCAAGTAGCGTCTTTCAGGGACCTGCATTGTTCTCTAGCACTATCCATTAACGTCTTTCAGGGACCTTCATTGTTCTTTAGCACTATCCAGTAGCGTCTTTTACAGGCGTCCAATATACTCAAGCACTATCCAGTAGCGTCTTTCAGGGACCTGCATTGTTATCTAGCACTATCCAGTAGCGTCTTTCAGGGACCTGCATTGTTCTCTAGCACTATCGAGTAGCGTCTTTCAGGGACCTGCATTGTTCTCTAGCACTATTCAGTAGCGTCTTTCAGTGACCTTCATTGTTCTCTCGCACTATCCAGTAGCGTCTTTCAGGAACCTTCATTGTTCTCTAGCACTATCCAGTAGCGTCTTTCAGGGACCTGCATTGTTCTCTAGCACTATCCAGTAGCGTCTTTCAGGGACCTGCATTGTTCTCTAGCACTATCCAGTAGCGTCTTTCAGGGACCTGCTTTGTTCTCTAGCACTATCCAGTAACGTCTTTCACAGGCATCCAATATACTCTAGCACTATTCAATAGCGTCTTTCAGGAACCTGCATTGTTCTCTAGCACTATCCAGTAGCGTCTTTCATGGACCTGCATTATTCTCTAGCACTATCCAGTAGCGTCCTTCAGGGACCTGCATTGTTCTCTAGCACTATCGAGTAGCGTCTTTCAGGGACCTTCATTGTTCTCTAGCACTATCCAGTAGCGTCTTTTACAGGCGTCCAATATACTCAAGCACTATCCAGTAGCGTCTTTCAGGGACCTGCATTGTTATCTAGCACTATCCAGTAGCGTCTTTCAGGGACCTGCATTGTTCTGTATCACTATCCAGTAACGTCTTTCAGGGACCTGCATTGTTCTCTAGCACAATTCAGTAGCGTCTTTCAGTGACCTTCATTGTTCTCTAGCACTATCCAGTAGCGTCTTTCAGGGACCTTCATTGTTCTCTAGCACTATCCAGTAGCGTCTTTCAGGGACCTGCATTGTTCTCTAGCACTATCCAGTAGCGTCTTTCAGGGACCTGCATTGTTCTCTAGCACTATCCAGTAGCGTCTTTCAGGGACCTGCTTTGTTCTCTAGCACTATCCAGTAACGTCTTTCACAGGCATCCAATATACTCTAGCACTATTCAATAGCGTCTTTCAGGGATCTACATTGCTCTCTATCACTATCTAGTAGCGTCTTTCAGGGACCTTCATTGTTCTCTAGCACTATCCAGTAGCGTCTTACAGTGACCTGCATTGTTCTCTAGCACTATCAAGTAGCGTCTTTCAGGGACCTGCATTGTTCTCTAGCACTATACAGTAACGTCTTTCAGGGACCTGCATTGTTCTCTAGCACTATACAGTACCGTCTTTCAGGGACCTGCATTGTTCTCTAGCACTATCCAGTGGCGTCTTTTACAGGCGTCCAATACACTCAAGCACTATCCAGTAGCGTCTTTCAGGGACCTGCATTGTTATCTAGCACTATCCAGTAGCGTCTTTCAGGGACCTGCATTGTTCTCTATCACTATCAAGTAGCGTCTTTCAGGGACCTGCATTGTTCTCTAGCACTATCCATTAACGTCTTTCAGGGACCTTCATTGTTCTTTAGCACTATCCAGTAGCGTCTTTCAGGGACCTGCATTGTTCTCTAGCACTATCCAGTATCGTCTATCAAGGACCTGCATTGTTCTCTAGCACTATCTAGTAGCGTCTTTCAGGGACCTGCATTGTTCTCTAGCACTATCCAGTAGCGTCTTTCAGGGACCTGCATTGTTCTCTAGCACTATCCAGTAGCGTCTTTCAGGGACCTGCATTGTTCTCTAGCACTATCCAGTAGCGTCTTTCAGGGACCTGCATTGTTCTCTAGCACTATCCAGTAGCGTCTATCAGGGACCTGCATTGTTCTCTAGCACTATCCAGTAGCGTCTTTCAGGGACCTGCATTGTTCTCTAGCACTATCCAGTAGCGTCTTTCAGGGACCTGCATTGTTCTCTAGCACTATCGAGTAGCGTCTTTCAGGGACCTTCATTGTTCTCTAGCACTATCCAGTAGCGTCTTTTACAGGCGTCCAATATACTCAAGCACTATCCAGTAGCGTCTTTCAGGGACCTGCATTGTTATCTAGCACTATCCAGTAGCGTCTTTCAGGGACCTGCATTGTTCTCTAGAACTATCGAGTAGCGTCTTTCAGGGACCTGCATTGTTCCCTAGCACTATTCAGTAGCGTCTTTCAGTGACCTTCATTGTTCTCTCGCACTATCCAGTAGCGTCTTTCAGGGACCTTCATTGTTCTCTAGCACTATCCAGTAGCGTCTTTCAGGGACCTGCATTGTTCTCTAGCACTATCCAGTAGCGTCTTTCAGGGACCTGCATTGTTCTCTAGCACTATCCAGTAGCGTCTTTCAGGGACCTGCTTTGTTCTCTAGCACTATACAGTAACGTCTTTCACAGGCATCCAATATACTTTAGCACTATTCAATAGTGTCTTTCAGGGACCTGCATTGCTCTCTATCACTATCTAGTAGCGTCTTTCAGGGACCTTCATTGTTCTCTAGCACTATCCAGTAGCGTCTTACAGTGACCTGCATTGTTCTCTAGCACTATCAAGTAGCGTCTTTCAGGGACCTGCATTGTTCTCTAGCACTATACAGTAACGTCTTTCAGGGACCTGCATTGTTCTCTAGCACTATCCAGTAGCGTCTATCAGGGACCTGCATTGTTCTCTAGCACTATCCAGTAGCGTCTTTCAGGGACCTGCATTGTTATCTAGCACTATCCAGTAGCGTCTTTCAGGGACCTGCATTGTTCTCTATCACTATCAAGTAGCGTCTTTCAGGGACCTGCATTGTTCTCTAGCACTATCCATTAACGTCTTTCAGGGACCTTCATTGTTCTTTAGCACTATCCAGTAGCGTCTTTTACAGGCGTCCAATATACTCAAGCACTATCCAGTAGCGTCTTTCAGGGACCTGCATTGTTATCTAGCACTATCCAGTAGCGTCTTTCAGGGACCTGCATTGTTCTCTAGCACTATCGAGTAGCGTCTTTCAGGGACCTGCATTGTTCTCTAGCACTATTCAGTAGCGTCTTTCAGTGACCTTCATTGTTCTCTCGCACTATCCAGTAGCGTCTTTCAGGAACCTTCATTGTTCTCTAGCACTATCCAGTAGCGTCTTTCAGGGACCTGCATTGTTCTCTAGCACTATCCAGTAGCGTCTTTCAGGGACCTGCATTGTTCTCTAGCACTATCCAGTAGCGTCTTTCAGGGACCTGCTTTGTTCTCTAGCACTATCCAGTAACGTCTTTCACAGGCATCCAATATACTCTAGCACTATTCAATAGCGTCTTTCAGGGACCTGCATTGCTCTCTATCACTATCTAGTAGCGTCTTTCAGGGACCTTCATTGTTCTCTAGCACTATCCAGTAGCGTCTTACAGTGACCTCCATTGTTCTCTAGCACTATCAAGTAGCGTCTTTCAGGGACCTGCATTGTTCTCTAGCACTATCCAGTATCGTCTATCAAGGACCTGCATTGTTCTCTAGCACTATCTAGTAGCGTCTTTCAGGGACCTGCATTGTTCTCTAGCACTATCCAGTAGCGTCTTTTACAGGCGTCCAATATACTCAAGCACTATCCAGTAGCGTCTTTCAGGGACCTGCATTGTTCTCTATCACTATCAAGTAGCGTCTTTCATGGACCTGCATTGTTCTCTAGCACTATCCAGTAGCGTCTATCAGGGACCTGCATTGTTCTCTAGCACTATCCAGTAGCGTCTTTCAGGGACCTGCATTGTTATCTAGCACTATCCAGTAGCGTCTTTCAGGGACCTGCATTGTTCTCTATCACTATCAAGTAGCGTCTTTCAGGGACCTGCATTGTTCTCTAGCACTATCCATTAACGTCTTTCAGGGACCTTCATTGTTCTTTAGCACTATCCAGTAGCGTCTTTTACAGGCGTCCAATATACTCAAGCACTATCCAGTAGCGTCTTTCAGGGACCTGCATTGTTATCTAGCACTATCCAGTAGCGTCTTTCAGGGACCTGCATTGTTCTCTAGCACTATCGAGTAGCGTCTTTCAGGGACCTGCATTGTTCTCTAGCACTATTCAGTAGCGTCTTTCAGTGACCTTCATTGTTCTCTCGCACTATCCAGTAGCGTCTTTCAGGAACCTTCATTGTTCTCTAGCACTATCCAGTAGCGTCTTTCAGGGACCTGCATTGTTCTCTAGCACTATTCAGTAGCGTCTTTCAGGGACCTGCATTGTTCTCTAGCACTATCCAGTAGCGTCTTTCAGGGACCTGCTTTGTTCTCTAGCACTATCCAGTAACGTCTTTCACAGGCATCCAATATACTCTAGCACTATTCAATAGCGTCTTTCAGGGACCTGCATTGCTCTCTATCACTATCTAGTAGCGTCTTTCAGGGACCTTGATTGTTCTCTAGCACTATCCAGTAGCGTCTTACAGTGACCTCCATTGTTCTCTAGCACTATCAAGTAGCGTCTTACAGGGACCTGCATTGTTCTCTAGCACTATACAGTAACGTCTTTCAGGGACCTGCATTGTTCTCTAGCACTATACAGTACCGTCTTTCAGGGACCTGCATTGTTCTCTAGCACTATCCAGTAGCGTCTTTTACAGGCGTCCAATACACTCAAGCACTATCCAGTAGCGTCTTTCAGGGACCTGCATGTTATCTAGCACTATCCAGTAGCGTCTTTCAGGGACCTGCATTGTTCTCTATCACTATCAAGTAGCGTCTTTCAGGGACCTGCATTGTTCTCTAGCACTATCCATTAACGTCTTTCAGTGACATTCATTGTTCTTTAGCACTATCCAGTAGCGTCTTTCAGGGACCTGCATTGTTCTCTAGCACTATCCAGTAGCGTCTATCAAGGACCTGCATTGTTCTCTAGCACTATCTAGTAGCGTCTTTCAGGGACCTGCATTGTTCTCTAGCACTATCAAGTAGCGTCTATCAAGGACCTGCATTGTTCTCTAGCACTATCCAGTAGCGTCTTTCAGGAACCTGCATTGTTCTCTAGCACTATCCAGTAGCGTCTTTCATGGACCTGCATTATTCTCTAGCACTATCCAGTAGCGTCCTTCAGGACCTGCATTGTTCTCTAGCACTATCGAGTAGCGTCTTTCAGGGACCTTCATTGTTCTCTAGCACTATCCAGTAGCGTCTTTTACAGGCGTCCAATATACTCAAGCACTATCCAGTAGCGTCTTTCAGGGACCTGCATTGTTATCTAGCACTATCCAGTAGCGTCTTTCAGGGACCTGCATTGTTCTGTATCACTATCCAGTAACGTCTTTCAGGGACCTGCATTGTTCTCTAGCACAATTCAGTAGCGTCTTTCAGTGACCTTCATTGTTCTCTAGCACTATCCAGTAGCGTCTTTCAGGGACCTTCATTGTTCTCTAGCACTATCCAGTAGCGTCTTTCAGGGACCTGCATTGTTCTCTAGCACTATCCAGTAGCGTCTTTCAGGGACCTGCATTGTTCTCTAGCACTATCCAGTAGCGTCTTTCAGGGACCTGCTTTGTTCTCTAGCACTATCCAGTAACGTCTTTCACAGGCATCCAATATACTCTAGCACTATTCAATAGCGTCTTTCAGGGATCTACATTGCTCTCTATCACTATCTAGTAGCGTCTTTCAGGGACCTTCATTGTTCTCTAGCACTATCCAGTAGCGTCTTACAGTGACCTGCATTGTTCTCTAGCACTATCAAGTAGCGTCTTTCAGGGACCTGCATTGTTCTCTAGCACTATACAGTAACGTCTTTCAGGGACCTGCATTGTTCTCTAGCACTATACAGTACCGTCTTTCAGGGACCTGCATTGTTCTCTAGCACTATCCAGTGGCGTCTTTTACAGGCGTCCAATACACTCAAGCACTATCCAGTAGCGTCTTTCAGGAACCTGCATTGTTATCTAGCACTATCCAGTAGCGTCTTTCAGGGACCTGCATTGTTCTCTATCACTATCAAGTAGCGTCTTTCAGGGACCTGCATTGTTCTCTAGCACTATCCATTAACGTCTTTCAGGGACCTTCATTGTTCTTTAGCACTATCCAGTAGCGTCTTTCAGGGACCTGCATTGTTCTCTAGCACTATCCAGTATCGTCTATCAAGGACCTGCATTGTTCTCTAGCACTATCTAGTAGCGTCTTTCAGGGACCTGCATTGTTCTCTAGCACTATCCAGTAGCGTCTTTTACAGGCGTCCAATATACTCAAGCACTATCCAGTAGCGTCTTTCAGGGACCTGCATTGTTATCTAGCACTATCCAGTAGAGTCTTTCAGGGACCTGCATTGCTCTCTATCACTATCAAGTAGCGTCTTTCATGGACCTGCATTGTTCTCTAGCACTATCCAGTAGCGTCTATCAGGGACCTGCATTGTTCTCTAGCACTATCCAGTAGCCTCTTTCAGGGACCTGCATTGTTATCTAGCACTATCCAGTAGCGTCTTTCAGGACCTGCATTGTTCTCTATCACTATCAAGTAGCGTCTTTCAGGGACCTGCATTGTTCTCTAGCACTATCCATTAACGTCTTTCAGGGACCTTCATTGTTCTTTAGCACTATCCAGTAGCGTCTTTTACAGGCGTCCAATATACTCAAGCACTATCCAGTAGCGTCTTTCAGGGACCTGCATTGTTATCTAGCACTATCCAGTAGCGTCTTTCAGGGACCTGCATTGTTCTCTAGCACTATCGAGTAGCGTCTTTCAGGGACCTGCATTGTTCTCTAGCACTATTCAGTAGCGTCTTTCAGTGACCTTCATTGTTCTCTCGCACTATCCAGTAGCGTCTTTCAGGAACCTTCATTGTTCTCTAGCACTATCCAGTAGCGTCTTTCAGGGACCTGCATTGTTCTCTAGCACTATCCAGTAGCGTCTTTCAGGGACCTGCATTGTTCTCTAGCACTATCCAGTAGCGTCTTTCAGGGACCTGCTTTGTTCTCTAGCACTATCCAGTAACGTCTTTCACAGGCATCCAATATACTCTAGCACTATTCAATAGCGTCTTTCAGGGACCTGCATTGCTCTCTATCACTATCTAGTAGCGTCTTTCAGGGACCTTGATTGTTCTCTAGCACTATCCAGTAGCGTCTTACAGTGACCTCCATTGTTCTCTAGCACTATCAAGTAGCGTCTTACAGGGACCTGCATTGTTCTCTAGCACTATACAGTAACGTCTTTCAGGGACCTGCATTGTTCTCTAGCACTATACAGTACCGTCTTTCAGGGACCTGCATTGTTCTCTAGCACTATCCAGTAGCGTCTTTTACAGGCGTCCAATACACTCAAGCACTATCCAGTAGCGTCTTTCAGGGACCTGCATGTTATCTAGCACTATCCAGTAGCGTCTTTCAGGGACCTGCATTGTTCTCTATCACTATCAAGTAGCGTCTTTCAGGGACCTGCATTGTTCTCTAGCACTATCCATTAACGTCTTTCAGTGACATTCATTGTTCTTTAGCACTATCCAGTAGCGTCTTTAAGGGACCTGCATTGTTCTCTAGCACTATCCAGTAGCGTCTATCAAGGACCTGCATTGTTCTCTAGCACTATCTAGTAGCGTCTTTCAGGGACCTGCATTGTTCTCTAGCACTATCCAGTAGCGTCTATCAAGGACCTGCATTGTTCTCTAGCACTATCCAGTAGAGTCTTTCAGGAACCTGCATTGTTCTCTAGCACTATCCAGTAGCGTCTTTCATGGACCTGCATTATTCTCTAGCACTATCCAGTAGCGTCCTTCAGGAACCTGCATTGTTCTCTAGCACTATCGAGTAGCGTCTTTCAGGGACCTTCATTGTTCTCTAGCACTATCCAGTAGCGTCTTTTACAGGCGTCCAATATACTCAAGCACTATCCAGTAGCGTCTTTCAGGGACCTGCATTGTTATCTAGCACTATCCAGTAGCGTCTTTCAGGGACCTGCATTGTTCTGTATCACTATCCAGTAACGTCTTTCAGGGACCTGCATTGTTCTCTAGCACAATTCAGTAGCGTCTTTCAGTGACCTTCATTGTTCTCTAGCACTATCCAGTAGCGTCTTTCAGGGACCTTCATTGTTCTCTAGCACTATCCAGTAGCGTCTTTCAGGGACCTGCATTGTTCTCTAGCACTATCCAGTAGCGTCTTTCAGGGACCTGCATTGTTCTCTAGCACTATCCAGTAGCGTCTTTCAGGGACCTGCTTTGTTCTCTAGCACTATCCAGTAACGTCTTTCACAGGCATCCAATATACTCTAGCACTATTCAATAGCGTCTTTCAGGGATCTACATTGCTCTCTATCACTATCTAGTAGCGTCTTTCAGGGACCTTCATTGTTCTCTAGCACTATCCAGTAGCGTCTCTTGTGACCTGCATTGTTCTCTAGCACTATCAAGTAGCGTCTTTCAGGGACCTGCATTGTTCTCTAGCACTATACAGTAACGTCTTTCAGGGACCTGCATTGTTCTCTAGCACTATACAGTACCGTCTTTCAGGGACCTGCATTGTTCTCTAGCACTATCCAGTGGCGTCTTTTACAGGCGTCCAATAAACTCAAGCACTATCCAGTAGCGTCTTTCAGGGACCTGCATTGTTATCTAGCACTATCCAGTAGCGTCTTTCAGGGACCTGCATTGTTCTCTATCACTATCAAGTAGCGTCTTTCAGGGACCTGCATTGTTCTCTAGCACTATCCATTAACGTCTTTCAGGGACCTTCATTGTTCTTTAGCACTATCCAGTAGCGTCTTTCAGGGACCTGCATTGTTCTCTAGCACTATCCAGTATCGTCTATCAAGCACCTGCATTGTTCTCTAGCACTATCTAGTAGCGTCTTTCAGGGACCTGCATTGTTCTCTAGCACTATCCAGTAGCGTCTTTTACAGGCGTCCAATATACTCAAGCACTATCCAGTAGCGTCTTTCAGGGACCTGCATTGTTATCTAGCACTATCCAGTAGAGTCTTTCAGGGACCTGCATTGTTCTCTATCACTATCAAGTAGCGTCTTTCATGGACCTGCATTGTTCTCTAGCACTATCCAGTAACGTCTTTCAGGGACATGCATTGTTCTCTAGCACTATCAAGTAGCGTCTTTCAGGGACCTGCATTGTTGTCTAGCACTATCCAGTGGCTTCTTTTACAGGCGTCCAATACACTCAAGCTCTATCCAGTAACGTCTTTCAGGGACCTGCATTGTTCTCTAGCACAATTCAGTAGCGTCTTACAGTGACCTCCATTGTTCTCTAGCACTATCAAGTAGCGTCTTACAGGGACCTGCATTGTTCTCTAGCACTATACAGTAACGTCTTTCAGGGACCTGCATTGTTCTCTAGCACTATACAGTACCGTCTTTCAGGGACCTGCATTGTTCTCTAGCACTATCCAGTAGTGTCTTTACAGGCGTCCAATACACTCAAGCACTATCCAGTAGCGTCTTTCAGGGACCTGCATGTTATCTAGCACTATCCAGTAGCGTCTTTCAGGGACCTGCATTGTTCTCTATCACTATCAAGTAGCGTCTTTCAGGGACCTGCATTGTTCTCTAGCACTATCCATTAACGTCTTTCAGTGACATTCATTGTTCTTTAGCACTATCCAGTAGCGTCTTTCAGGGACCTGCATTGTTCTCTAGCACTATCCAGTAGCGTCTATCAAGGACCTGCATTGTTCTCTAGCACTATCTAGTAGCGTCTTTCAGGGACCTGCATTGTTCTCTAGCACTATCAAGTAGCGTCTATCAAGGACCTGCATTGTTCTCTAGCACTATCCAGTAGAGTCTTTCAGGAACCTGCATTGTTCTCTAGCACTATCCAGTAGCGTCTTTCATGGACCTGCATTATTCTCTAGCACTATCCAGTAGCGTCCTTCAGGGACCTGCATTGTTCTCTAGCACTATCGAGTAGCGTCTTTCAGGGACCTTCATTGTTCTCTAGCACTATCCAGTAGCGTCTTTTACAGGCGTCCAATATACTCAAGCACTATCCAGTAGCGTCTTTCAGGGACCTGCATTGTTATCTAGCACTATCCAGTAGCGTCTTTCAGGGACCTGCATTGTTCTGTATCACTATCCAGTAACGTCTTTCAGGGACCTGCATTGTTCTCTAGCACAATTCAGTAGCGTCTTTCAGTGACCTTCATTGTTCTCTAGCACTATCCAGTAGCGTCTTTCAGGGACCTTCATTGTTCTCTAGCACTATCCAGTAGCGTCTTTCAGGGACCTGCATTGTTCTCTAGCACTATCCAGTAGCGTCTTTCAGGGACCTGCATTGTTCTCTAGCACTATCCAGTAGCGTCTTTCAGGGACCTGCTTTGTTCTCTAGCACTATCCAGTAACGTCTTTCACAGGCATCCAATATACTCTAGCACTATTCAATAGCGTCTTTCAGGGATCTACATTGCTCTCTATCACTATCTAGTAGCGTCTTTCAGGGACCTTCATTGTTCTCTAGCACTATCCAGTAGCGTCTTACAGTGACCTGCATTGTTCTCTAGCACTATCAAGTAGCGTCTTTCAGGGACCTGCATTGTTCTCTAGCACTATACAGTAACGTCTTTCAGGGACCTGCATTGTTCTCTAGCACTATACAGTACCGTCTTTCAGGGACCTGCATTGTTCTCTAGCACTATCCAGTGGCGTCTTTTACAGGCGTCCAATACACTCAAGCACTATCCAGTAGCGTCTTTCAGGGACCTGCATTGTTATCTAGCACTATCCAGTAGCGTCTTTCAGGGACCTGCATTGTTCTCTATCACTATCAAGTAGCGTCTTTCAGGGACCTGCATTGTTCTCTAGCACTATCCATTAACGTCTTTCAGGGACCTTCATTGTTCTTTAGCACTATCCAGTAGCGTCTTTCAGGGACCTGCATTGTTCTCTAGCACTATCCAGTATCGTCTATCAAGGACCTGCATTGTTCTCTAGCACTATCTAGTAGCGTCTTTCAGGGACCTGCATTGTTCTCTAGCACTATCCAGTAGCGTCTTTTACAGGCGTCCAATATACTCAAGCACTATCCAGTAGCGTCTTTCAGGGACCTGCATTGTTATCTAGCACTATCCAGTAGCGTCTTTCATGGACCTGCATTGTTCTCTAGCACTATCCAGTAGCGTCTATCAGGGACCTGCATTGTTCTCTAGCACTATCCAGTAGCGTCTTTCAGGGACCTGCATTGTTATCTAGCACTATCCAGTAGAGTCTTTCAGGGACCTGCATTGTTCTCTATCACTATCAAGTAGCGTCTTTCAGGGACCTGCATTGTTCTCTAGCACTATCCATTAACGTCTTTCAGGGACCTTCATTGTTCTTTAGCACTATCCAGTAGCGTCTTTTACAGGCGTCCAATATACTCAAGCACTATCCAGTAGCGTCTTTCAGGGACCTGCATTGTTATCTAGCACTATCCAGTAGCGTCTTTCAGGGACCTGCATTGTTCTCTAGCACTATCGAGTAGCGTCTTTCAGGGACCTGCATTGTTCTCTAGCACTATTCAGTAGCGTCTTTCAGTGACCTTCATTGTTCTCTCGCACTATCCAGTAGCGTCTTTCAGGAACCTTCATTGTTCTCTAGCACTATCCAGTAGCGTCTTTCAGGGACCTGCATTGTTCTCTAGCACTATCCAGTAGCGTCTTTCAGGGACCTGCATTGTTCTCTAGCACTATCCAGTAGCGTCTTTCAGGGACCTGCTTTGTTCTCTAGCACTATCCAGTAACGTCTTTCACAGGCATCCAATATACTCTAGCACTATTCAATAGCGTCTTTCAGGGACCTGCATTGCTCTCTATCACTATCTAGTAGCGTCTTTCAGGGACCTTGATTGTTCTCTAGCACTATCCAGTAGCGTCTTACAGTGACCTCCATTGTTCTCTAGCACTATCAAGTAGCGTCTTTCAGGGACCTGCATTGTTCTCTAGCACTATCCAGTATCGTCTATCAAGGACCTGCATTGTTCTCTAGCACTATCTAGTAGCGTCTTTCAGGGACCTGCATTGTTCTCTAGCACTATCCAGTAGCGTCTTTTACAGGCGTCCAATATACTCAAGCACTATCCAGTAGCGTCTTTCAGGGACCTGCATTGTTCTCTATCACTATCAAGTAGCGTCTTTCATGGACCTGCATTGTTCTCTAGCACTATCCAGTAGCGTCTATCAGGGACCTGCATTGTTCTCTAGCACTATCCAGTAGCGTCTTTCAGGGACCTGCATTGTTATCTAGCACTATCCAGTAGCGTCTTTCAGGGACCTGCATTGTTCTCTATCACTATCAAGTAGCGTCTTTCAGGGACCTGCATTGTTCTCTAGCACTATCCATTAACGTCTTTCAGGGACCTTCATTGTTCTTTAGCACTATCCAGTAGCGTCTTTTACAGGCGTCCAATATACTCAAGCACTATCCAGTAGCGTCTTTCAGGGACCTGCATTGTTATCTAGCACTATCCAGTAGCGTCTTTCAGGGACCTGCATTGTTCTCTAGCACTATCGAGTAGCGTCTTTCAGGGACCTGCATTGTTCTCTAGCACTATTCAGTAGCGTCTTTCAGTGACCTTCATTGTTCTCTCGCACTATCCAGTAGCGTCTTTCAGGAACCTTCATTGTTCTCTAGCACTATCCAGTAGCGTCTTTCAGGGACCTGCATTGTTCTCTAGCACTATTCAGTAGCGTCTTTCAGGGACCTGCATTGTTCTCTAGCACTATCCAGTAGCGTCTTTCAGGGACCTGCTTTGTTCTCTAGCACTATCCAGTAACGTCTTTCACAGGCATCCAATATACTCTAGCACTATTCAATAGCGTCTTTCAGGGACCTGCATTGCTCTCTATCACTATCTAGTAGCGTCTTTCAGGGACCTTGATTGTTCTCTAGCACTATCCAGTAGCGTCTTACAGTGACCTCCATTGTTCTCTAGCACTATCAAGTAGCGTCTTACAGGGACCTGCATTGTTCTCTAGCACTATACAGTAACGTCTTTCAGGGACCTGCATTGTTCTCTAGCACTATACAGTACCGTCTTTCAGGGACCTGCATTGTTCTCTAGCACTATCCAGTAGCGTCTTTTACAGGCGTCCAATACACTCAAGCACTATCCAGTAGCGTCTTTCAGGGACCTGCATGTTATCTAGCACTATCCAGTAGCGTCTTTCAGGGACCTGCATTGTTCTCTATCACTATCAAGTAGCGTCTTTCAGGGACCTGCATTGTTCTCTAGCACTATCCATTAACGTCTTTCAGTGACATTCATTGTTCTTTAGCACTATCCAGTAGCGTCTTTCAGGGACCTGCATTGTTCTCTAGCACTATCCAGTAGCGTCTATCAAGGACCTGCATTGTTCTCTAGCACTATCTAGTAGCGTCTTTCAGGGACCTGCATTGTTCTCTAGCACTATCAAGTAGCGTCTATCAAGGACCTGCATTGTTCTCTAGCACTATCCAGTAGCGTCTTTCAGGAACCTGCATTGTTCTCTAGCACTATCCAGTAGCGTCTTTCATGGACCTGCATTATTCTCTAGCACTATCCAGTAGCGTCCTTCAGGGACCTGCATTGTTCTCTAGCACTATCGAGTAGCGTCTTTCAGGGACCTTCATTGTTCTCTAGCACTATCCAGTAGCGTCTTTTACAGGCGTCCAATATACTCAAGCACTATCCAGTAGCGTCTTTCAGGGACCTGCATTGTTATCTAGCACTATCCAGTAGCGTCTTTCAGGGACCTGCATTGTTCTGTATCACTATCCAGTAACGTCTTTCAGGGACCTGCATTGTTCTCTAGCACAATTCAGTAGCGTCTTTCAGTGACCTTCATTGTTCTCTAGCACTATCCAGTAGCGTCTTTCAGGGACCTTCATTGTTCTCTAGCACTATCCAGTAGCGTCTTTCAGGGACCTGCATTGTTCTCTAGCACTATCCAGTAGCGTCTTTCAGGGACCTGCATTGTTCTCTAGCACTATCCAGTAGCGTCTTTCAGGGACCTGCTTTGTTCTCTAGCACTATCCAGTAACGTCTTTCACAGGCATCCAATATACTCTAGCACTATTCAATAGCGTCTTTCAGGGATCTACATTGCTCTCTATCACTATCTAGTAGCGTCTTTCAGGGACCTTCATTGTTCTCTAGCACTATCCAGTAGCGTCTTACAGTGACCTGCATTGTTCTCTAGCACTATCAAGTAGCGTCTTTCAGGGACCTGCATTGTTCTCTAGCACTATACAGTAACGTCTTTCAGGGACCTGCATTGTTCTCTAGCACTATACAGTACCGTCTTTCAGGGACCTGCATTGTTCTCTAGCACTATCCAGTGGCGTCTTTTACAGGCGTCCAATACACTCAAGCACTATCCAGTAGCGTCTTTCAGGAACCTGCATTGTTATCTAGCACTATCCAGTAGCGTCTTTCAGGGACCTGCATTGTTCTCTATCACTATCAAGTAGCGTCTTTCAGGGACCTGCATTGTTCTCTAGCACTATCCATTAACGTCTTTCAGGGACCTTCATTGTTCTTTAGCACTATCCAGTAGCGTCTTTCAGGGACCTGCATTGTTCTCTAGCACTATCCAGTATCGTCTATCAAGGACCTGCATTGTTCTCTAGCACTATCTAGTAGCGTCTTTCAGGGACCTGCATTGTTCTCTAGCACTATCCAGTAGCGTCTTTTACAGGCGTCCAATATACTCAAGCACTATCCAGTAGCGTCTTTCAGGGACCTGCATTGTTATCTAGCACTATCCAGTAGAGTCTTTCAGGGACCTGCATTGCTCTCTATCACTATCAAGTAGCGTCTTTCATGGACCTGCATTGTTCTCTAGCACTATCCAGTAGCGTCTATCAGGGACCTGCATTGTTCTCTAGCACTATCCAGTAGCCTCTTTCAGGGACCTGCATTGTTATCTAGCACTATCCAGTAGCGTCTTTCAGGGACCTGCATTGTTCTCTATCACTATCAAGTAGCGTCTTTCAGGGACCTGCATTGTTCTCTAGCACTATCCATTAACGTCTTTCAGGGACCTTCATTGTTCTTTAGCACTATCCAGTAGCGTCTTTTACAGGCGTCCAATATACTCAAGCACTATCCAGTAGCGTCTTTCAGGGACCTGCATTGTTATCTAGCACTATCCAGTAGCGTCTTTCAGGGACCTGCATTGTTCTCTAGCACTATCGAGTAGCGTCTTTCAGGGACCTGCATTGTTCTCTAGCACTATTCAGTAGCGTCTTTCAGTGACCTTCATTGTTCTCTCGCACTATCCAGTAGCGTCTTTCAGGAACCTTCATTGTTCTCTAGCACTATCCAGTAGCGTCTTTCAGGGACCTGCATTGTTCTCTAGCACTATCCAGTAGCGTCTTTCAGGGACCTGCATTGTTCTCTAGCACTATCCAGTAGCGTCTTTCAGGGACCTGCTTTGTTCTCTAGCACTATCCAGTAACGTCTTTCACAGGCATCCAATATACTCTAGCACTATTCAATAGCGTCTTTCAGGGACCTGCATTGCTCTCTATCACTATCTAGTAGCGTCTTTCAGGGACCTTGATTGTTCTCTAGCACTATCCAGTAGCGTCTTACAGTGACCTCCATTGTTCTCTAGCACTATCAAGTAGCGTCTTACAGGGACCTGCATTGTTCTCTAGCACTATACAGTAACGTCTTTCAGGGACCTGCATTGTTCTCTAGCACTATACAGTACCGTCTTTCAGGGACCTGCATTGTTCTCTAGCACTATCCAGTAGCGTCTTTTACAGGCGTCCAATACACTCAAGCACTATCCAGTAGCGTCTTTCAGGGACCTGCATGTTATCTAGCACTATCCAGTAGCGTCTTTCAGGGACCTGCATTGTTCTCTATCACTATCAAGTAGCGTCTTTCAGGGACCTGCATTGTTCTCTAGCACTATCCATTAACGTCTTTCAGTGACATTCATTGTTCTTTAGCACTATCCAGTAGCGTCTTTAAGGGACCTGCATTGTTCTCTAGCACTATCCAGTAGCGTCTATCAAGGACCTGCATTGTTCTCTAGCACTATCTAGTAGCGTCTTTCAGGGACCTGCATTGTTCTCTAGCACTATCCAGTAGCGTCTATCAAGGACCTGCATTGTTCTCTAGCACTATCCAGTAGAGTCTTTCAGGAACCTGCATTGTTCTCTAGCACTATCCAGTAGCGTCTTTCATGGACCTGCATTATTCTCTAGCACTATCCAGTAGCGTCCTTCAGGAACCTGCATTGTTCTCTAGCACTATCGAGTAGCGTCTTTCAGGGACCTTCATTGTTCTCTAGCACTATCCAGTAGCGTCTTTTACAGGCGTCCAATATACTCAAGCACTATCCAGTAGCGTCTTTCAGGGACCTGCATTGTTATCTAGCACTATCCAGTAGCGTCTTTCAGGGACCTGCATTGTTCTGTATCACTATCCAGTAACGTCTTTCAGGGACCTGCATTGTTCTCTAGCACAATTCAGTAGCGTCTTTCAGTGACCTTCATTGTTCTCTAGCACTATCCAGTAGCGTCTTTCAGGGACCTTCATTGTTCTCTAGCACTATCCAGTAGCGTCTTTCAGGGACCTGCATTGTTCTCTAGCACTATCCAGTAGCGTCTTTCAGGGACCTGCATTGTTCTCTAGCACTATCCAGTAGCGTCTTTCAGGGACCTGCTTTGTTCTCTAGCACTATCCAGTAACGTCTTTCACAGGCATCCAATATACTCTAGCACTATTCAATAGCGTCTTTCAGGGATCTACATTGCTCTCTATCACTATCTAGTAGCGTCTTTCAGGGACCTTCATTGTTCTCTAGCACTATCCAGTAGCGTCTCTTGTGACCTGCATTGTTCTCTAGCACTATCAAGTAGCGTCTTTCAGGGACCTGCATTGTTCTCTAGCACTATACAGTAACGTCTTTCAGGGACCTGCATTGTTCTCTAGCACTATACAGTACCGTCTTTCAGGGACCTGCATTGTTCTCTAGCACTATCCAGTGGCGTCTTTTACAGGCGTCCAATAAACTCAAGCACTATCCAGTAGCGTCTTTCAGGGACCTGCATTGTTATCTAGCACTATCCAGTAGCGTCTTTCAGGGACCTGCATTGTTCTCTATCACTATCAAGTAGCGTCTTTCAGGGACCTGCATTGTTCTCTAGCACTATCCATTAACGTCTTTCAGGGACCTTCATTGTTCTCTAGCACTATCCAGTAGCGTCTTTCAGGGACCTGCATTGTTCTCTAGCACTATCCAGTATCGTCTATCAAGCACCTGCATTGTTCTCTAGCACTATCTAGTAGCGTCTTTCAGGGACCTGCATTGTTCTCTAGCACTATCCAGTAGCGTCTTTTACAGGCGTCCAATATACTCAAGCACTATCCAGTAGCGTCTTTCAGGGACCTGCATTGTTATCTAGCACTATCCAGTAGAGTCTTTCAGGGACCTGCATTGTTCTCTATCACTATCAAGTAGCGTCTTTCATGGACCTGCATTGTTCTCTAGCACTATCCAGTAACGTCTTTCAGGGACATGCATTGTTCTCTAGCACTATCAAGTAGCGTCTTTCAGGGACCTGCATTGTTGTCTAGCACTATCCAGTGGCTTCTTTTACAGGCGTCCAATACACTCAAGCTCTATCCAGTAACGTCTTTCAGGGACCTGCATTGTTCTCTAGCACAATTCAGTAGCGTCTTTCAGTGACCTTCATTGTTCTCTAGCACTATCCAGTAGCGTCTTTCAGGGACCTTCATTGTTCTCTAGCACTATCCAGGAGCGTCTTTCAGGGACCTGCATTGTTCTCTAGCACTATCCAGTAGCGTCTTTCAGGGACCTGTATTGTTCTCTAGCACTATCCAGTAGCGTCTTTCAGGGACCCGCTTTGTTCTCTAGCACTATCCAGTAACGTCTTTCACAGGCATCCAATATTCGCTAGCACTATTCAATAGAGTCTTTCAGGGACCTGCATTGCTCTCTATCACTATCTAGTAGCGTCTTTCAGGGACCTTCATTGTTCTCTAGCACTATCCAGTAGCGTCTTACAGTGACCTGCATTGTTCTCTAGCACTATCAAGTAGCGTCTTTCAGGGACCTGCATTGTTCTCTAGCAATATACAGTAACGTCTTTCAGGGACCTGCATTGTTCTCTAGCACTATACAGTACCGTCTTTCAGGGACTTGCATTGTTCTCTAGCACTATCCAGTGGCGTCTTTTACAGGCGTCCAATACACTCAAGCACTATCCAGTAGCATCTTTCAGGGACCTGCATTGTTATCTAGTACTATCCAGTAGCGTCTTTCAGGGACCTTCATTGTTCTCTATCACTATCAAGTAGCGTCTTTCAGGGATCTGCATTGTTCTCTAGCACTATCCATTAACGTCTTTCAGTGACCTTCATGGTTCTTTAGCACTATCCAGTAGCGTCTTTCAGGGACCTGCATTGTTCTCTAGAACTATCCAGTAGCGTCTATCAAGGACCTGCATTGTTCTCTAGCACTATCTAGTAGCGTCTTTCAGGGACCTTCATTGTACTCTAGCACTATCCAGTAGCGTCTATCAGGGACCTGCATTGTTCTCTAGCACTATCCAGTAGCGTCTTTCAGGAACCTGCATTGTTCTCTAGCACTATCCAGTAGCGTCTTTCATGGACCTGCATTATTCTCTAGCACTATCCAGTGCGCCCTTCAGGGACCTGCATTGTTCTCTAGCACTATCGAGTAGCGTCTTTCATGGACCTTCATTGTTCTCTAGCACTATCCAGTAGCGTCTTTTACAGGCGTCCAATATACTCAAGCACTATCCAGTATCGTCTTTCAGGGACCTGCATTGTTATCTAGCACTATCGAGTAGCGTCTTTCAGGGACCTTCATTGTTCTCTAGCACTATCCAGTAACGTCTTTCAGGGACCTGCATTGTTCTCTAGCACAATTCAGTAGCGTCTTTCAGTGACCTTCATTGTTCTCTAGCACTATCCAGTAGCGTCTTTCAGGGACCTTCATTGTTCTCTAGCACTATCCAGTAGCGTCTTTCAGGGACCTGCATTGTTCTCTAGCACTATCCAGTAGCGTCTTTCAGGGACCTGCATTGTTCTCTAGCACTATCCAGTAGCGTCTTTCAGGGACCTGCTTTGTTCTCTAGCACTATCCAGTAACGTCTTTCACAGGCATCCAATATACTCTAGCACTATTCAATAGCGTCTTTCAGGGATCTGCATTGCTCTCTATCACTATCTAGTAGCGTCTTTCAGGGACCTTCATTGTTCTCTAGCACTATCCAGTAGCGTCTTACAGTGACCTGCATTGTTCTCTAGCACTATCAAGTAGCGTCTTTCAGGGACCTGCATTGTTCTCTAGCACTATACAGTAACGTCTTTCAGGGACCTGCATTGTTACCTAGCACTATACAGTACCGTCTTTCAGGGACCTGCATTGTTCTCTAGCACTATCCAGTGGCGTCTTTTACAGGCGTCCAATACACTCAAGCACTATCCAGTAGCGTCTTTCAGGGACCTGCATTGTTATCTAGCACTATCCAGTAGCGTCTTTCAGGGACCTGCATTGTTCTCTATCACTATCAAGTAGCGTCTTTCAGGGACCTGCATTGTTCTCTAGCACTATCCATTAACGTCTTTCAGGGACCTTCATTGTTCTTTAGCACTATCCAGTAGCGTCTTTCAGGGACCTGCATTGTTCTCTAGCACTATCCAGTATCGTCTATCAAGGACCTGCATTGTTCTCTAGCACTAACTAGTAGCGTCTTTCAGGGACCTGCATTGTTCTATAGCACTATCCAGTAGAGTCTTTCAGGGACCTGCATGGTTCTCTAGCACTATCCAGTAGCGTCTTTCAGGGACCTGCATTGTTCTCTAGCACTATGCAGTAGCGTCTTTCAGGGACCTTCATCGTTTTCTAGCACTATCCAGTAGCATCTTTCAGGGATCTGCATTGTTCTCTAGCACTATCCAGTAGCGTCTTTCAGGGACCTGCATTGTTCTCTAACACTATCCAGTAGCGTCTTTTAGGGACCTGCATTGTTCTCTAGCACTATCCAGTAGCGTCTTTCAGGGACCTGCATTGTTCTCTAGCACTATGCAGTAGCGTCTTTCAGGGACCTCATTGTTCTCTAGCACTATCCAGTTGCATCTTTCAGGGATCTGCATTGTTCTCTAGCACTATCCAGTAGCATCTTTCAGAAACCTGCATTGTTCTCTAGCACTATCCAGTAGCGTCTGTTCACCGACCTCATAACAAAGAAACTCTCACTCGATTATATAAACTCTCACCCCATTATACAAACTCTCACCCCATTATACAAACTCTCACCCCATTATACAAACTCCTCAACACAGATAAGATTACTTGAGGTAATTTAATAATAAACGCTACATAATATGTTGTGTATGATACAGAATTTACAGTTGTTGTTTTTCTTATTTACACTAGCATCTGATACTCTTGGTTGTTGGTCTGTCTACCAGGACAATTGATACAATTATTGGATCAAACTAATGCATACGGCAACGAAAAGAATTAAAGTAAAGTGTCCCCGTCACGCCAAGTGGCGTATAGGGAATATGGTGTTAGTGACCATACATTTTACAGACCTTAGGCACATGATTTTTGAGGTAATGTGGTCGGTATTACGTCGTGCCTCTTTACTTTCCCAGAAAAGAATCCGGTACCCATTAAAGGCTGGGTGAACCCGGAAGCCGTCGGTTGGGATCGAACTCTACCTCTGGTAGTCCAGTTCACTAACCACTGAGCTATCACGGCTCTACGGCAACGAAAAGTTCACCGTAATTAAATTAAAGGATTTTAAGGAGAGTGAGATAGTTCTTCTCTTCAGTTAGCATCTCCAAGTCTTGCTATCCACTTGTTATTGGTCACCTGCTGAGCATTAGATAGAGATTGAAGCCAAGTCAACATTATCACCAGGGCACTACCCAAACCACTACGCCACTGAAAGTACACTTATCTAACGAACACTTGTTGGTAAATTACATGTTGGCGCAAAGAGGGAAAGTATGTAAATAAACCTAAAAGGGTGCAAATTGCGACATACCAAATGTCAGAGGCTATGTCCAATTATATATAAGCAGAGAGATCAAAATGTCACAGCTAAGCGTGAAAAACACTGAATCAGTCAAAAACAGCAAGAACATAGCACTTGCCAGTACATTCGTCTGTTATAACGTTTACCACGTCGTCTCTTCGACCCATATCACTTCACGAGCATTTAGTGTGTTATTTTGCTAAAACTTGATAAGTGGCCGGACTTTTTATTTTACTGAGAGAGAAATGTTCGACGAAAATATTTCCTTTTTACATTTCAAAAAGAGAAATAACCAATGACGATTGTCAATTATGTAAACATTTCATGTTTTTTTTCAGTAATAATCATCTGCAATGCCGTGTTACTTTCATGTATTGTATTGTTTTAAAAAATCAAAACGGGATTGCTTTCTTATGATTGTTGCAGTTATATTTTACTTTGCCAAAGTGCAAAAGTGGCCAAAACAAGTCATGGTCTTAGAATGGGCAGTGACTCAAAGCTGATTGCTGGTGCTAGAATCAGGGCACCGTAACTCCCTGCCGCTGCCTCGGAACCATTCTAATTATTAATGAATGGAGAGAAGAAGCACTAAAGTTGAATGTGCTGGGCCAAAAGGGACGCGCGTTGTTAATCACAATACAACGCAAATTACGACCACTCAAAGTTATTGTAAGGGTTAATGCTAAGGAGCCTTCATCGGGTGAGAAGAAAGAAGAGGAATAAGAAAAAAGAAGGTGACAGCGAGAATAACATCTTAACAAATCCCTTTCATTGTTTCTATTGTAGATACATTATCTTGATTGAGTTATTGACCCGGAGCTGCGCGCCTTCCCCCCCCCCAAAAAAAAACAAAAAAAAAAACAGGCTCACTAGAACAGCATGAATGGTCAAGATGACCACTCTAATTCCACTCTCTTTTGTTGTTGGGACGGGGGCTGGGTAAAATATAGGAATGACTCGCCTGCTGTGACGCCATTCCGCTCTAAAGTTCAAAGTTATTGAATTATTTGTGTGCTACCATCATTGCAATCCAAACATTTTTCATAGGTGCTCAGATCCCCCTTTTCTGCATGTCCCGCAGCGTCCAGCAACCGACGATTTCATCTCTGTGTTGGCTGATAAGTACACTTATATACCCACTAAGCCTCTCATTTGTAGCTATAACCGTCGTAACCCCCATCTCTTTCATCCGAGTGATCTGATAACTATCAGCGACATTACCGTGATGTACCTCGTCACTTTATGTCGTTATAGAAAAAAAAATAATCCAGTTATGAAGAAAGTCAGGTGTACAGGAAATATGGTGTTATGCTTAATATTGCTATGATGCACATATTTGGATAATGTGGTTAACACTAAGCCAGGCTAGGCTGTCTTTTTTCCATAAAAAAATGCCCTGTGCACGTTTAAAAGGGATGATATTAGAAACCGACGTGTCGAGAATCGAGCCAGATTTTTTATCCTCAATAGACCAATTCACTGATTATTTCTTCTTCTTGGCGTTCAACCGCTAAGTGGGCGTGAATGTGTTGTATTACTAATTTAGGGCAACCCCGATATTTGCGGCTTTTGGTCAGACGATTAGACTTGACACTTTTGTCCAGGCAGGGACCCTTTGGCCTACTACTTTCGACTTTAACTGCCAATTGTTATTTAACATTGTCACAGGACATACATGACCTTTTAACGC
The DNA here is from genome assembly GCA_032433765.1 of Megaustenia siamemsis. Classification (NCBI taxonomy): domain Eukaryota; kingdom Metazoa; phylum Mollusca; class Gastropoda; order Stylommatophora; family Ariophantidae; genus Megaustenia; species Megaustenia siamemsis. The sequence goes on along the minus strand of JAVIAB010000092.1, from coordinate 65,399,321 downwards.
CGTTATTCGACAGGGATAAACATAGGATCTCGCTATTCGCTATTCTGCGATCGAAGACGGGTAAAACCACGAATTTGAAGTAATATATATATATATATATATATATATATATATATATATATATATATATATATATATAACCTATAGCGGATTCGAACACGAGACGTTCTTGTCCATAGGTCGACTTCTCACCCCTAGACCGACCAGTTCTTTCCGCTATCAATTACTCTACCGTAGCTTCAGGTTTATAACAGTTTATTTCCTTGAATTGAATTTCACAAAACATTATCTTTTTCTTATAGAATCGGATACACGTAGTTTAGACTTATATATTGCATTTGTTCTCATATTTAATTGGTTGGTTGCGTTCGCCCGATGACTAAAGTATTCTAGAGTATCGTGGTAGACTAGAATATTCCTCTTCATCATCCGCCCTTGCAAAGACGTAGTGGACGTGTCTGCGTTGTGCTGTGGTTTGCAGTATAGCTGTGATATTTGCGCCTTTCGGCCCAACACATCCCACTTCAGCACGATATTTTTGAGTACCGGGTGTCTTCCCTCTTCGATCCCTGCACGCTTAGCCAAACTAGACAGGTTAGTCTTTTACTGGAGGCACCACGGAGAGGTTGGCAGGGTCTAGATGGTTTGGTTCAACGATCCTGGCGCAAGCCATCAGCTGTGGGTCGTGACAACCTCCAGCTCCGGTTATTGGGAGGCGCGCCTTCGCCTCCTCCTATTTAATCACAATGATTCTACTGTGCCAACACTAGCTCAAAACGAGGGCACGATTTTTAATTGAAAAAGTACGTAAGAGGAACTCTTTATGTTACTTTCACACGCACATTGAAATAAATGTCTGTTACATCTCAATGAGAGAAAGAACCCCTAGGGAGTAATGGTAACGAAGACAGACATAAGTTATCCGGAAGTCATGAGTAAGCCCTGCAAGAAAAGATAATCTGAGGTACTAAAGTGAAGAGTACCAACAACATAAGATTATTTGTGAAGGAAACTAATTGCTCATATGAAACACATACTGCTGTTTCTTTCAATAATGATTAATTAAAAGTTATAAATAAAATCATGGATATTCAAATAAAGACCATTATTGGTATGAACTGTAAACACGTGAGAATAATTATCGTAAATATCGACAAAACGATCGCTGTAGGCATGGATGGAGCCACAGTTGTATATTATCTGTTTGATATATGTATAGACTGTAGAAAAGTGATTTTACAGAAGAATGTTGAAATTACCCTGGATAGCTAAGAAGAGTAATGAAAATATTCTGAAAGAGGTCAAAGCAAAAAGAGAGCTAATTTCCAATATTAGGAAGAAACAATTATCATTTTTTGGCCATGTAATGAGAAGAGAACAACTGGAATATATTGTAACAACTGGAAAAATTGAGGGACGAAGAGATAGAGGGAAGCAAAGAGCAAAAAATACCAGTCAGCTAAGAGAATGGCCTGGCAGAAGGTCAACAACAGAAATGATACATAACTGTCGAGATCGAAAGTTATGGAGAGACATGATCAACTACGCCAGAAGGCCCGGTACTTGATGATTATGATATGTATAGGCTCAAGTGTTAAAAATTGATTCCCTTTAATTTACATAAATACAACAAGATACAATATCCAACATATGTCCCTTCTGTTTGCATCGTCCTTTCGCTGATTAGAAGAAGAGAAATGAATATAATAGCTGAAAAAAGATGTAGTTATAAAGTAGACAAAGAAATAAAAAATACAAAAAGTAATGAAATTCACAGTCATATTTGAGTCATGTCCCAATATGCTTGCATTGAAAAGGAAGTCCACATGTCATAAAGATAGTAAACTCATCATTTTTAGATAACTAGCAACAAATATAGAACAAACGTTTGCTTTGCGGTTCACCAGAATACCATTAACATGTAGATTATTGAGGCTATCATTCAATCGCTTCGCGTATTGTGTTACATCCACGACTATAAAAATAATTTACGACGGTGCTTTACTGTTGCCTTCCGGCGGTCTATTTTCAGTTGACACCGCTAGCTTTTCATTCGACATTGAGTTTGTTTTATTTTAGTGTGCCCGACATTCCTGTACGTTTTGCTGTCTCGAGTATGCCTGCAAGGTAGCAAAACAGTCGCAACCTGATGTGGCTTTTGTAAAAAAGAATGTCGAAAAGAGGAACGATAAACAGCTGAAGAGATAGATATGAACAAGCATAATCTTCTACGACAGTCAACACGATATTTGTTAATGATGATGAATCCATTGCTCAGTGTATTTTGCACCTAGAATTTTACATTAGTCGACATCCTCATTCCAATATGGCTACCGGGAACCTGACCTCAGTGGGCGGAGAAAAGAAATGAGCCACGAACACGTGACTAACGGGGTCGTGACCACAGTAAGAATATAAAAGAATAGAGCCACTGTCAGTCTGCCACGACCACGTGGCTCTATGGGCCGTGACCACAGAATGAAAAGAAAAGAATTAACCCACTGTCAACCTGCCATGACCACGTGGCTCTATGAGCCATGACCTCAGTAAGAATATAAAAGAATAGAGCCACTGTCAACCTGCCACGACCACGTGGCTCTAAGGGAAGTAGCCACATTATGAAGAGTAAAGAATACACCCACTATCATCTGGAAAGCATGTCGCAACAGGCGACTAATAACGCTGCGGACACTTTTCTCACCGGTGTAACAGAATTCGTGCACCTGAGGTGAAACTATCATCAGTGCATTGACTAGTATGTGGCGGATGGGCTTCATACTGAGGAACGTGCTGAGGACGGGACCTGAGCACCGCGGAGGTGTCAATCGTGTAACGAATACGATCTACCGACTAAACTAAAATAGTTCACTAAGACACATTACCACTATTAAGCTCGTCTTTTAACTGACTTTCCTTCAGATTTAGTCGATGTTTGGAATCCACTATTTACTTTGTTTCAATGTTTCTGATATTTAAGAATGTGACAAGAGTTTCCAAATATTATTATGTGCTGTTGGTATCATTTTTGTGCTCTGCAATATTTTCTCTTTCTCTAAGACGATGGCGCTGGATATAACACACACCGCGAAAGCCAACTGAGAGTATTACACAACAGGCCCTTTTTGGAATCTCCCAGGGAAAAAGTCAAAGAGGAAGATCAAGGAATTCTTGGAGAAGACAGACAGAAACAGAGATGAAGATGATGGGGTAGACATGGAACGATCCTAAAAAAATGACAAGAAACAGAACGGCTTGGAAAGTGTTTGTTGAAGACCTATGCTCCACAGGGAGCTGAAAGGTAGAAGAAGAATATTTTCTCTTTAACGTTTTATTTCATAGCGAGAGGTTTTTAATTATGAATATAATTTTGACAAGGATGATGTTTTTGAAGTTCGACGCTTTATGCCCGAAATTCTGTTCCAAATAAGACGCTTTGAAAGCTATAGAATATCAATTCTGCCAAACTTCACAAATTATTAATTGATTTAATTCTCAATAATCAGAGAGAATAAATATCTCAGAGCAGGTGGTTATTTTGGGTGGGTGTGGTGTGACGGGAGGGTAAGAGAACCAGTAGTTTGAGGTTAAGGTTACACATCCAGTTTAGAAATACCCGGATAGAATTCTATATAGCTTGATTGATTTAAGTTGTCATGATTATTGATTCTAAGTTATAGCGTAGATCACTTGTATTTTAACTGAAAATGTAAAGCAACACTTAGCAGGTGGCAATAAAACATTGTTTTAGAACGAGCGAAATATCTGTCATCATATAAAGTATATTATGTCGGATTTGACAGACATCAATCTGGGGACATTCACCTGTGGTACGGAGTTCGTACACTGTGACGATCTCTTCCTATGTGGTCAGAAAAACTATTCGAGTACTAAAGTTCACAGTTCAAGTACTGACATTCACTGTTCAAGTACTAACATTCACTGTTCAAGTACTAACATTCACTGTTCAAGTACTAACATTCACTGTTCGAGTATTAACATTCACTGTTCGAGTATTAACATTCACTGATCAAGTACTGACATTCACTGTTCAAGTACTAACATTCACTGTTCAAGTACTAACATTCACTGTTCGAGTATTAACATTCACTGTTCAAGTACTGACATTCACTGTTCGAGTATTAACATTCACTATTCAAGTACTGACATTCACTGTTCAAGTACTAACATTCACTGTTCGAGTATTAACATTCACTGTTCAAGTACTGACATTCACTGTTCGAGTATTAACATTCACTGTTCGAGTATTAACATTCACTGTTCAAGTACTAACATTCACTGTTCGAGTATAAACATTCACTGTTCGAATACTATACTAACATTCACCGTTCAAGTACTGTGACGATAATCCTAATTATAAGTACACGAAACACATGTTAATGTTATACATATACATTATATGAATGTAAATTGATAGTAATATGACACTCAATGATATAGGTAGCAACCATGTATAGAAAAGGTTACAACATTAATTTAAAATTACAATATGCACTTTTAGTGAAGAGAAAAACAAATGTCGGAATCAATGGGATCTCTGCTCTCGTTATATAGACAATAAATGTTACTTAATTCTCTACTATTGAATCAAGTTGTTGCCAGTTATTATTAGCACATATGATATAGTAAAAAGTAAAGTGCCCCGGTCACGCCAAGTGGCGCATAAAGAATATGGTGTTAGTGACCATAATTCTTATAGACCATCGGCACATGATTTTTTGGGAAAAGGTGGTCGGTATTACGCCCGTGCCCCTTTACTTTACCAGAAAAAAATCCGGTACCCATTTAAGGCTGGGTGAACCCGGAAGCCGTCGGTTGGGATCGAACCCTACCTCTTGTCCTTTGTAGTCCAGTTCACTAATCACTGGGCTATTGCGGCTCCCGACATATGATATAAAGTAAAAAAAAGTAAAGTACCCCTGTCACGCCTAGTGGCGTATAGGGAAATATGGTGTTAGTGACCCTATATTTTACAGACCTTCAGCACATGATTTTTGGGGTAATGTGGTCGGTATTACGCCCGTGCTGCTTTACTTTTCCAGAAAAAAATCCGGTACCCATTTAAGTCTGGGTGAACCCGGAAGCCGTCGGTTGGGATCGAACCCTACCCCTCGTCCTTTGTAGTCCAGTTCACTAACCACTGAGCTATCGCGGCTTATATGATATGCTTCCATAAAATACTTGTAAATTTTATGGAAGCCGTTTAGCTAATGAAAGCCTCAGTCCCATTGCACGTGCTGTGAGGCATTATTTAAAGATAGACTTGTTTATCCATTTCATTTAAAACGCTCTCATACGAAAACAACTTTCGCACGACTTTCGTTATAAACGAAAATAGAATACGCAGCATAAACAGGAAGGAAAGCAGAAATGATAATAAGAAAGGTTAATTGATGTTTCATTTAAAAAAGAGTGTCAGTTTAAGAACAAATAGCACTCAATAATAAACAGCCAAAGCCGGTTAGCTCGCTGGAGAATTAGACTGGGGAATTTGTCATATCACAGAGAATCACGAATCCACTAAATCACTTGCCATGTATGCAAATTAGAAGTGCACGGATCTTGTTATCCTTGAGCCAGGATTTTAGATATATAGAGTCATACTGATTCTGCGTCAACGTTATTGTGTTATGTTGAAAATTAGTGTAATGAGTTATACGAATAATTTTCAATTTACAGGTTTAAGTATTTCATTTTAAACGTCAGACATTATAGTAAAAGAAAGCAAAAATAAAGGATTCAGAAGTAATGGCAATAACAAAGAAAAAGTCATTACCGCAGTTCACAATAAAGACAAGTGGAGCAATATTAAAACAGGTAAATGAATGTTAAAATCTGGGAACATTGTTAACCTCAGATGGTAGATGTACAACAAAGATGAGGTGCAGAAAGGCTCAAGCAAAAGCAGCTTTTCAAAAAATGAGTAAGATACCGTGCAATCCATTTTTGTTAATAGAAATTTTCTTAAACGTTATTTAGAGCCAGTCTTAACATATGGATCTGATTCATGTACAATAGGACAACAGACAAGAAAATCACTGGGGGCTGTATAAATGTGGTTGTACAGAAGAATATTGAGAACATCATGGGCAGCTAAGAAGCGAAATAAAAACGTTCTAAAAGGGATCAAAGCAAAACGTAGAGCTGCTTTCCAGTGTTAGGAAGAGACAATCATAAATTTTTGGCTATGTGTTGAGAAGGGAACAGGTGGAATATATTGTAACAACTGGAAAAATTGAGGGACGAAGAGATAGAGGGAAGAAAAGAGAAAAGATACCATACAGCTAAAGATAACCAGCCAAGCTAGAGGATACCATCCAAGATAAATAACTGTCGAGATCGAAGGTTGTGGAGTGACATGATCACCTACGCCAGCAGACACGGTACTTGATGACGATCATTTTATTTTATTTTTGTATATAATTCATAATGTTATGATGGAAGATATAAGTAAGAACCTAGCCTCATTATGTTTCAACGTGCGATGTAAAGAAAATATGAAGTCCATCTGTAGACTAAAATGTTGTAATGTAAATATGCAACAAAGTCGGTGGCTGAGATCTTGCTTCCTGAGTAAAAGACTCCGCGGTTATTTTCAAAAAAAGGGGGATTTTTTTCGGACTGACATGGCTCCGGGGTTCACCGAGCGATTAAAAATGGGCACTGGAGCATTTTGGGAAGCGAAGTTGGTCTGGCTGACTGATACATACCACATCAACCGATAATTTACCGCGGTCATGAAAGCATATGGTCACTAACAACATATTCTACATACGCCTAGCTAGCTTAGGCAGAATCTTTACCATTACTGTACGCATTAAAGTTTATGGAGAACAATTTGCGCTCTTATTTTTCTAGGACCAATAGCACCTTTCAATGTGATTTGGTTAATATCACGCCAGGTCGCTCCCACGTGAAATCTCCGGTACACATTCTTCTGAGAGGATGGTTAATTCCTTAGAATGATGGTCCGAAACAAAAATCACCATTTCTGGGAATAAACCCAGACTCTTCTGATCAGTAGCGATCGCACTATTCACTCAACCACAGGTTCTTAAAATTCTCACGTAAATACTCTCTTATAATTTTACATAATGCTTATATCGTTCTCATTTCATATTGTTTTATCAAATTATAATGCCCTCTGCTGTTGCTATACAAATTAAAATGAGATTGAAGATTATGTTAAAAAGAAGTATGTTTTTTTTATCAACTTAATGTCTTATAAGTAGCACTTGTGGATCGAGATGGATTTTTATGTTCGCTCAACATTCGCCCCGGATCATCCTCGTCTTGTTGTCTTTTCTGGGGTGGCCCATAATAAATTGTAATGTTTACAGTTACCAGAGGTGGGTAATTCATTAAGTAAAATACGCACACATTTCGGGCATCGAGGGAATCGGGGGTACTACAAAGGGGCCCTCACATTAAATAGTAACATTATATACAGATACATACAATAAAGGCATACGCCGTCAATGAGTGCAGTCCTCTTCTAAGGGTCATGAAATTGAAGGAAACAAAATAAACCACATAAATAAAAGCAAGGGGAAACTTTGTATGCAGTCTGTCAAATGTGTTTACTTTCTGTACAACATCAGTTAAAAAACAAAACTAACAAACAAAAACATACAAATACGTCGACAAAAACATGACCTCCTTGGTCTATGTAAAAAAGTAATACTAGTAATGATAAAGGTTAATGATAGAGGTTAATGATATACATTAATCTTTTGAATATACTAGAATTGGAATCTGGTAAGCCTCAAGTAGCCGGTTGAAAATTCTAAAAGGTTGTATTGGAAATGAGTGTCTCTAAAATCCCTCTCTGGTACCAGATGGGAGGCACATGATATGGCAACAGCAGCAATTTTGAAAACGTTCCTTAACATTTTTAAAGCATTAGAATATATAACTGAAGACCAGTCAGAAAAGGGAAATGCTAGGAAAGAAGCAAATAATAATGTAGGTAAGATGCAAGCTACGATATAGAGATACAGTGTATATGTATATCATCTCTGAATGACTTCTCCATCCGTGAAAGTGACTGGGAACATCTGACTAGCGATCGCACATCATGGAGAGCATGTATAAGGAATGGTATAACATAATTTGAGACTGTGCTAAGGCAAAACTTAGAAGAGAAAAGACTCATAAAAAAGGATGGACAAGCCTGTGCATCAATGTACCTGACTTGTTCATTCTGTGACCGTGTGTGTTTGTCAAACATTGGTAGAATTAGCCACGAGAGAAGCTGTTCGACAAAAATAAAACCTCAAAAGAATACACAATAGCCTCCACTAGACCGTCTGACAAGACGAAAAGGACTATATGCAAGAGCTGGAGACTCGTTTTTATGTTGAATTTTTTAAATTATATTTTTCTGAATGTTAAAAAGTCGCGAAGTTCTAAAAAAATGAGGATATGAAATAAAAAAAAACACGTACATATATGTATGTATCATTAGCTGACCAACAGTGAACTTAAAAACATGTTTAGATCTGTATGTATCATTAACTGACCAACTGTGAACTTAAAAACATGTTCATATCTGTATGTATCATCAGTAGACCAAAAATGAACTTAAAGACATGTACAGATTTGTATGTATCATTAGTTGACCACATGTGAACTTAAAAACATGTTCATATCTGTATGTATCATTAGTTGACCAAATGTAAAAACATGTTCAGATCTGTATGTATTATTAACTGACCAAATGTGAACTTAAAAACATGTTCAGATCTGTATGTATTATTAACTGACCAAATGTGAACTTAAAAACATGTTCAGATCTGTATGTATCATTAGTTGACCAAATGTAAAAACATGTTCAGATCTGTATGTATTATTAGCTGACCAACTGTGAACTTAAAAACATGTTCAGATCTGTATGTATTATTAACTGACCAACTGTGAACTTATAAACATGTTTAGATCTGTATGTATCATTAACTGACCAACTGTGAACTTAAAAACATGTTCATATCTGTATGTATCATTAGTAGACCAAAAATGAACTTAAAACATGTTCAGATTTGTATGTATCATTAGTTGACCAAATGTGAACTTAAAAACATGTTCAGATCTGTATGTATCATTAGTTGACCAAATGTAAAAATATGTTCAGATCTGTATGTATTATTAACTGACCAAATGTGAACTTAAAAACATGTTCAGATCTGTATGTATTATTAACTGACCAAATGTGAACTTAAAAACATGTTCAAATCTGTATGTATCATTAGTTGACCAAATGTAAAAACATGTTCAGATCTGTATGTATTATTAACTGACCAAATGTGAATTTAAAAACATGTTCAGATCTGTATGTATTATTAACTGACCAAATGTGAACTTAAAAACATGCTCAGATATGTATGTATCATTAGTTGATCAAATGTAAAAACATGTTCAGATCTGTAAGTATTATTAGCTGACCAAATGTGAACTTAAAAACATGTTCAGATATGTATGTATGTATCATTAGTGATCAAATGTAAAAACATGTTCAGATCTGTATGTATTATTAACTGACCAAATGTGAACTTAAAAACATGTTCAGATATCTATGTATCATTAGTTGATCAAATGTGCACTTTAAGAGATGAATTTGGAAGATACGAAGCAGCATCAAAGGAAATGCTACCAGATGTTGATTACAAGGCAGCAACAACGGAAAAACGTAACAGAATGAAGGTACGGGTACCCAATGACGGAGATGAATCAGAAGTATATCAGAATGCCAGCGATACATTTCGTATCACCACCATTTACACAATTGTTGGCAAACTTTAAACTGAGATGAAAAGAAGAGGAGAGATATACAAAGAAGAGAGATATACAACGAAATAACAGAGAGATTTTCTTTTCTAAGTTATGTGCCACATAATGTCACTTCATCATCTACTAACATTGAAAGGTATTCTCAGTGATGTCAAAAGCTGATTGATACTTACCAGTCAGTTGTGTTGTCTGTCTCAATGAGCTGTGTTGTCTGTTTCAGTGAGCTGTGTTGTCTGTCTCAGTGAGCTGTTTTTGGGTGTCTCAGTGAGCTGTGTTGTTTGTCTCAGTGAACTGTGCTGTCTTTCTCAGTGACCTTCTTTGCCTGTTTAAGTGAATCGTGTTGTCTGTTTCAGGGAGCTTTATTGTCTATCTCAGTGAGCTGTATTTTCTGTTTCAGTGAGCTTTGTTGTCTGCTTCAGTGAGGTGTGTTGCCTGTCTCAGTGAGCTGTATTTTCTGTTTCAGTGAGCTTTGTTGTCTGCTTCAGTGAGGTGTGTTGCCTGTCTCAGTGAGCTGTTTTATTCTGTCTCAGGAAACTTTGTTGTCTGTCTCAGTGAGCTGCGTTGTCTGTTTCAGTGAGTTATGACAGCTCTGTGAGCTGTGCTATCTGTCTCAGTGATCTATGGTTTCAGTCTCAATTATCTCTGTTGCCTGTCTCAGTTATCTCTGATGTTTGTCTCAGTGACGTCTTTTACCTCAGTGAGTTATGTTGTACATCTATAGTGAATATTTTCTCTATGAAATCATTGAACTCTACGGCCTATCATTTTCAAAGCCGCCTACACCCAAACTCCATTATTTTTCTTCCATGGTCAAATCATGTAAATCTTCTTGACTTAATTAAATTCAATGATCAGTTTTGTGTTATTTTTGTTCTCTTAGAACATTTCGACTGGATCGTTTGTCTGCTTAGAATATTTGAAGAATTGTTTAGAACATTTCTTCCATAGTGGAGACACTTTCTTGTAAGCTATTTCAGTTAGTGTCCAGGTTTAGTACCTGGACAAATTAAATTGAAAAAAAAATGCAAACATATTTAGCAATATAAGATATTTCAAGAAAGGTCTTCATTAAAGAAGATATAACATTAAGTTTGACTAGTCTAAACTAAAATTCAAGTCACTAGCATTTAAACGGTTATGTTATTTACCAAAGAGGGAAAGGAAGTGAACAAAAATAAACGGATGAATTGGTAACAAAAATTGGAAAAAAACAAGTGAACGAATGTGATGTCACCTGGGAAGGATGAACACGGTCTAAGTAGTGTTTAGTGAGATTATTCAGAACAATAATAGTGACGAACTGATTGCGTCAGTCAAGAAAAGTTTAGAACAGTTAACAAATGATTACAACAACGAAGATAAGACTAAAACTGTGACAAACTGATTGCAACATCAAAGAACATGCTAGAATAATCAAGAACTGATAACAATAACAATGACGAACGTATTAAATCAATGAAAAGCTTAGACAACAGATAAGAACGTATTACAACAGCCACGAGCAATTTATAATTTGCAAGAAATACATGTTGTCCGAGTTACTCGACATTAAAACTTCACAATTCTCATTTGGTCCATTCATGACCTCTCGACATTAAACTAAGAACGCAGCCTGTCATTCGTGCAGTCTTAGGACGTGCAAACGTTTTTCTAGGTTTACCAAACAAACGAAAGGTCTTGGCAACAATTTCTTCTGGCCACATTCGGCTGTCAAATGAAGTCGGAGTGGACGTTTCCATAACACGCGATGCCATCAGTTTAATTACACAGTGAGAGTGATTTACAAGAAAACTTGAGGACTCTTAAGAAACAGAATATCTCAAGCCCGCAAGAATCTATCTTTTTAGCCGTCTCATTTTAAAGACTGGGAATTTAGCTGATGCATTCGTTTGTGCACAGGAAGTTTCTTAAAATATAGGAGAGGGGAACTAAAATCATCAGAAAATATGCAGTTGAGAAGAACTGCTACGGGGAAAAGGAAAACGAGTCGGAAGTGAAAATTAATGCAAACGGGAAATGAATGAAGAGCGGGAAGAAAAGTGACGTCAGTCGAAAATTAACTGAAGTCAAGTAAAAACTTTGAGGGGAAAAAGTTAAGGAGAGATCGTTTCGTGTAGTAATAGATAGGCAAAGAATATAAGGTTAAGGAGATATCATTTATGTGTGGTAATAGATAGGCAAAGAATATATAGTTAAGGAGAGATCATTTATGTGTGGTAATAGATAGGCAAAGAATATAAAGTTAAGGAGATATCATTTATGTGTGGTAATAGATAGGCAAAGAATAAGAAGTTAAGGAGAGATCATTTATGTGTGGTAATAGATAGGCAAAGAATTTAAATTTAAGGTGAGATCGTTTATGTGTAGTAAGTATTAGATAAGCAAAGTATATAAAGTTAAGGTGAAATCGTTTATGTATGGTAACAGATAGGCAAAGAATATGAGATTAAAGAAAAAAATTATGTTTATGTAGTAAGAGATTTGGCTTGACAAGCTGTCATTGTAAAAAATGATGTTATGGAAACCGGACATAGATTTTGGAAGCAGTGATCTCTGCAATTTGTGCCATTTTGTTATGCAAGGTTTCTGTTTTTAAGATTGTGGTTCTGCCCTATGTGCCGTCTTCGGCTCGATAGGACAATAGATAGATAGATAGATAGTAAGAGATTGGCAAAAAATGGGAAATTAAAGAAAGATCATGTTTGTGCAGATAGACATGAAAGCAGTAGGAAGTTAAAGAAAATGTTATATCTGTGTAATTATAAGTAGGCGAAGATTAGGAAGTTGTGTCGATAGTAACAAAGACGTCGGAGAATAAAAACCCATTTACAAAAGTGTTCTTTCTAGCATGGTTTACATTATTGTCATATTTCTGTTAGAATAATGCGATCTTACATTTAACTCTTTACCTCTAACTTTTATATTTCTCTATTGACAACCACAAATTAATTTCAGTCCAGAACTTCCTATGTTTCAGTGAAACGTGCACTGCTCTTGGAATAACCCATTTGTAACATGATTCCTCCCTAGATCCTATCTGAGAACGCCAGTGACGCTACCAGTGTGTCATAGCTTCCTGGTTTAGCGATAAAAACAAGTGGAGGTCCAACCCTCCGCCCTCTCTCTCTCTCTCTCTCTCTCTCTCTCTCACACACACACACACACACACACAAATACTCTCCAGTCGATCTGGGTGGAAAGGTTCGGGTGCCTGACTTGTTGAGTTTCGAAAGATGTAAACAACAACAGGTAGAGCCGGTAACCTTCTGTATAAATGATGTAGGTTATATAAATAATGATATTATATATAATATAAACTATGTAGGTTATGTAAATAATGATATTATATAATATCACTTATGTAGGTTATGTAAATAATGATATTATATAATATAAATGATGTAGGTTATGTAAATAATGATATTATATAATATAAATTATGTAGATAATATAAATAATGATATTATATAATATCACTTATGTAGGTTATGTAAATAATTATATTATATAATATCTCTTATGTAGGTTATGTAAATAATGATATTATATAATATAAATTATGTAGGTTATATAAATAATGATATTATATAATATCACTTATGTAGGTTATGTAAATAATTATATTATATAATATAAATGATGTAGGTTATAACAAATAAGTTATGTACCACAAGTAACAAGACGATTGGAGGCAACATTGGTACCAAAGATAGGATTTCTCAGAAGAACATTGAGAGTTCCCTAGACAGCTAAAAAGACTTTCAATGGAATTCTCAAAGAAGCTAACACAGAAAGGGAGCTCTTAAAAACATCAGAAAGAAAAAGTGGACATTTTTTCAAGGACATTATGAGAAGAGGAAAGTTGGAGTACTTGGTTACAACTGGAAAATTGCATGGAAAGAGAGATCGCGGAGAACACAGATATAAGATACTAGATATCTTTGTGTCGTGGTATTGACAAGAGAATTGATACGATGCACTGTGGACAGAAAATGTGGACAAACATGATCGCAAAAGCTACCCGGTATGGCACATGATTATGAATGTGATGATGATGATGCGTTTAATACGTCACTTTCAAGGCAAATGATATGATACAGGAGATCCAATATTGTGTGTTTACTGACTTGGCTTGTAACAGCAGGCTTGACGAGCCAGCTTTAATCAATAGGTCATTGACCACGATGACTTCGCATCAATAGCGATTTGAATTTTACGATAGCACCGTAGTGATTTACTAGAACAATAAGAATGGCCACTTTTAGAACTTTTAAATGTGTTCAATTAGTAGGAGTAGAAACAATCTGGCATTTAAATGCGCGTGTTGTGTATAAAATAAAGAAACAATGATGTCATGACGTGTTAAGTGATTGAAGAATAAAATTTCACGTATTATGCACGCACAAAAATCAGTATAAACAGTTTTGCTCGCAACATTCTAATGCCGATGTTAAATTTGGATACTAACAGTCAAAGAGTATGAAAATAATATGAGAACAGAGAACAATAAATAACAACATGAAAAGCTGTATTATTATTAGGATATATTATAGTAGGTTGAGTTTCGATATCCTATATTATACTGTATATTATATTAGGATGATATTTATAAAAATAGAATAACATCATTGGAACGAATAACACAAACGCAACATAACTGAGTTTTAATTTTGTTTTATATTGTGGGGAGGGAAGGTGTGAAAATAAAACTCTGGGCCTAACACCTCTTAGCGACTGCACTGGGCATGCGGCATTTATTCTGGGGTAATATAATCCAAGCCGACTCCTGAAATGCGATCAATGTCTTAAAGATAGGTTACTACTTGACAGTTTTCCTTGCCGGTTTTAACAGGAAAAGGGGAACAGTAGGTCTTGGAAATGATTGAACAATGAAATAATAGACACCACAATGAGCTCCATGTCTGAGATATGCAATAGAGCATCGATGCGTACACTTGGCTTCTCTCGACACTGAAAGGACAATTAGATGGACGAAGGTAAGAAAAGTCAAGATATACGTCACTGCATTTGGAGGTGAAGAAATATGTTTATTAATGTCATGGAATAACTAACCATTGGATTTTTTCTTTTGTACACTCGTTACCAACTAGGGTTTCTCTTCGCAGACCTACAGATACTAGTGTATGGAATAGTAGACAACCAACAAAAATACTTTGATTGAGTTAACAGCACAGACACTCAAAACAATATAAAAATAAAAATAATATGGCAGAAGTCATATGACAAAGCAGAACAGAACATCAACATAATGAAAGACGGCATACAATTAAATGAAGTGGAGGAATTTAAATATCTAGGAAGTCTAGTGACACATGAAAATTCACAAGCTTCAGGAATAGACTCAAGATGTAACAAAGCTTGTCAAATCATTGGATAACTATCCCCACTACTGTACAACGGGAGCCGCGATAGCTCAGTGGTTAGTGAACTGGACTACAAAGGACAAGAGGTAGGATTCGATCCCAACCGACGGCTTCGGGTTCATCCAGCCTTTAATGGGTACCGGATTTTTTTTTCTGGGAATGTAAAGCGGCACGGGCGTAATACTGACCTCATTACCCAAAAATCATGTGCTGAAGGTCTGTAAAATGTATGGTCACTAACACCATATTACCTATACGCCACTTGGCGTGACGGGGGTACTTTAATTTTTCTTTTTTTAACTGCTGTACAACAAGGAAGTAACACTAGAGGCAAAACGGGCACTCTACAAATACAGTCTTTATTCCAAGGTTGTGTTACCAATGCCAGATCTTGACTCTAGACTCAAGAACAATAAGAAAAAAATAACCACCTCAGAAATGAAATGTGTAAAGCTCTTAACAGGAAGTGACCTAAGAGAAAAGGTCAGAAATGAGGAACTGAGAAACAAACTACAAATAATTCTCTCCTTCGGAAAAAAAACAGAACAAGAGATCAAGCGGAGAACACCAGTTAAGGTTAGACCACGAAAAAGATGGATTCGTAGAATATTAGAAAAGTTAAGATACATGACAGCAAGAGAAGCCAGCAGAAGAGTAAAAGACCTCAGACTATATAGCACCTAGACGCTGAAAAGCGAATGAGAAAGGAAGGAAAGAAAAGTAACAAACTAGAACCAATAAAAGAATCAATCTAAAAACCAGTATGTAGATCAATATAAGAACCATCATAAGAACTAGCATAAGACTCGATTTAACAGCCAGTTAAGAATCAATATGTTAACCACTATAAGAACGGAAATAAGACCCAACTTAAGAATCAATATGTTAACCACTATAAGAACGGAAATAAGACCCAACTTAAGAATCAATATGTTAACCACTATAAGAACGGAAATAAGACTCAAAAGTACTAATATAATCAATGTGAGAGCCATCATAAGCACCAGTTTTAGATTCAATATAAAATTCAGAATAGGAACAGATATAAAAACAAATACCATCACCCTCAGGTCGGATGTTCTTAGCAGAAGGTTGCATTCGCCACAAACCGTTTCTATGTCTACAGCCAGATCTCCCGCTTTCTTTTGTTGTCATGTTGAAGGTCTTCTTGATGTCTTGAAACCACCTACTGCTTGGTCTGCCCCTGGTGCGTTGCACACGAAGCATGCCTTCCATTATTGTTCTTTCCAGTCTGCTGTGTCTTTTAACGCGACCATTGTAATTTAACTTCCTTTGTAGAATGGTGTTTATAAGAAACACATTTCTAAAAATGTTTAAATCGTCTAACGTTTTTCATGATACAAGATATCTTAATAAGACACCATATAAGAGAAAAAAATCTAATAAGCTAATGCGAAAAAAAAAATTAGAACCGGAAGAATTAGAACAAATGTAGGAAAAACACAATGAAAGCAAGAAAAATTAGAACGGATATGGGGAAAAAAACAATGTATCAACGGATATTAAATTAAATAAACTTTGACAGCTGTCTTAACGAGAGAGTCCGGAATCCTACTCTGAAAGAGTCCTGATCGCAGAAGAGGAAGAAATCAAATAAAAGAAACACTATTTGGGTCAATGTAAACACAATATGGAAACATTAAAAAGAATTATAGGATACAATGGGAGCCGCGATAGCTCAGTGGTTAGTGAACTGGACTACAAAGGACAAAAGGTCGGGTTCGATCCTGATCGACGGCCTCCGGGTTCACCCAGCCTTAAATGGGTACCGGATTTTTTCTGGGAACGTGAAGCGGCACGGGCGTAATACCGACCACATTAGCCCAAAAATCATGTGACGAAGGTCTGTAAAAATTATGGTCACTAACACCATATTCCCTATACGCCACTTGGCTTGACAGTGGCACTTTACTTTACTTTATAAGATACAATGTAAGAACGACAACAAAATGCTTAATGAAAACCATATAACATCTAAATGAAAACGAATATGAGAAATAATAGGATAAATAATATGAGAATAATTATTAGATTATTATTAGAACAATATAAGAAACCATTTTTAGTACCAATGAACTATGAGTCATCATCATCAAGTACCGGGCCTGCTGGCGTAGGTTATCATGTCTCTCCACAACTTTCGGTCTCGACAGTTATGTATCATTTCTGTTGTTGACTTTCTGCCAAGCCATTCTCTTAAGCTGTCTAGTATTTTTACTCTTTGCTTCTTTCTATCTTTTAGTCTCCCAGTTTTTCCAGATGTTACAATATATTCCAGTTGTTCTTTTCTCATTACATGGCCAAAAAATGATGATTTTTTCTTCCTAACATTTGAAATTAGCTCTCGTTTTGCTTTTACCTCTTTCAGAACATTTTCATTACTCTTCCTAGCTGTCCATGTATTCTCAGCATTCTTCTGTAAAACCACATCCCTACAGACTACAGTGATTGTCTTGACTGTTGTCCTATTGTCCATGATTCACATCTATAATTATGAGTATAGTCCGTTCAGATTCGTTTGCCGAGATGTTATGATTTATAATTCAAAAAGTTCTTGATGATTTCACATGATTTTTGGCATACGGTGTTAAAATGTCCATGTCACGAGAACATATGTGTTACTCGATGTCTAGCTATAACGGTTTTCTTAAAGCGGCGAATTCCTTTGATCTTTGCCCATGTAACTATTGTTTTGACCCTAATCAAAATGTTTTACAGTAATCTAGTGCAACGATGACCCATAGGCGTGTCCATAAAATTTTACTTGGTGGCAAGTATACAAATTTTAAATTATATATAGAACTTTTGTTCGTAGAGTCAATTTGATATAGTTCCATGCTCTTGGTGTGAGTTTCCCAAATGTTGTCGCTGCCTTTCAAATACGTACATTTAGTTCCTTATCTAAGGAAAGTGTGGCTGTAATAGTGGATCCAAGATAGCTGAACTTCTGTACTGACTCAAGCAGGCTTCCATTCAAAGTAATGGTTGTTGGTTTGCTTATAACATATTTTTGATTGCTTGGGTGGTCTTGAACAATAAACTGTTTAACAAATCAACTAGGAAATTTTGCAAATCAAACTATTTATCTGTAGACTTAATCAGAGTAATGATCATTCAGAATCAGACGAGTCAAATAGGTCGATTACTGCTTTCGGCTGAACAAACAACAAACCATCCTTTTTCCAATATTCCTCTTCTTGTCGTAACACATGATCCTCACATTTTACCCAGTAGTCTTTATTTATATTTGATAGAGCCTGATTTGTAAGTGTCTCAACATCGCATAATTTGAAAGTTTTATTTGTATATGCTACGTGTCCTTTAACTTTTGCCCAAACTAGTTCTATAGGATTTAAGTGTGCATGATATGGAAGTAGTCTCAAACATCTATGGCCATGTTCTTGAATTAATTTGTCTATTTTAAATATCTTTGTACGTTGTGTCTGTTTTACAAGGCTAAGTAATTCGGGTTTCAAGTAGCTGTCGTTAACTTGTATGTGTTCTTTTATGAGCCACGTTTTGATTGCATCTTTTGTACTTGATGATGTTGGGATTCTATCTTCTACGTTAACTACGTTATGGTATGAAGCATTGTCCATTATCAGACAAGAAGGTCGATCTAATATTGGAAGGATACTTTTCTCGATCCAGTCTTTAAATATGTGCCCATTCATTTCGGAGTGGTAGTCTCTATTGTCTATGGATTTTGAAATGAAAACGAGATGAGCATTCTGCAACAACCCATTATGTCTGCTACCTGCATGTGCAACTATCAAACGTTGCCCTTTACTGCTTGGTACTGATCTTTTAATACTTCCATCTGCTAACTGCCATTTCTTTTCATTTGTATGATGAGCGTTGATCCAAGTTTCATCTAAATAAACAATATCATAATCATTTTCGCGCATTTCCTTCACTTCACGTAAATACTTGCTTCTAAGAGCTACTAGATGTAGCTTCTCACAAATAATTTTTTTTCCACCAGCATACTTTCTAAAGGTGAAGCCTGCACTTCTTAATATTTTCCATAATGATGTTTTTGATATTTCAATGTCGTTGTTAGTTTTCAGCCAAAGCTTCAACTTTCTAAGTGTCATTTCTTCGTTTATATCAAACATTCGACAGATTTCTCTTTTTACTAGGTCCTTATCAAAACTGTCTAACGTTTCTTTCATTCCTTGCTTTCTTGCATTTGTTGGCAATAAATATCCGCTTCCTTTAACTATTCGATCAAATGAACGTTTACACAAACCTAAAATATGCATTGTTCTCTTCTCAGGGTTTGATAAAGAACAATAAAGATGTCCCTTTTTACGCTCTCTGCAGAAGTATTGATAAATCTTTATAGCAATGTTATGCTCAGTAAAATATTTTGCCTTTATATTCATTCTCACATAGACTTGCAGAAGATAATATGGATAGTGCCGCCTCCTTTCTGTAAATATTGAGATTTGCCTCTGAATTATGACTCGAACTCGAGTCTACGGCAGTGATTTTGACGTCACATAATTTCCGGTTTCGGCTAAAATGTCATTTTGTGCTAAACGGGAAATTTCATATGTAACATTTCTTTATAAAAATTTATAGTGGAAACATAACTATTTTAGGACGGTGCGCATTCAGCCGTGAAGGTCATGCCTATATGTTAAAGAATCAGCTGTGAGATGTAAGCATCTACATAATCCCGCCGGTGTTTATAATATCGATTAACTTTTTTTTAATATAGGTTAAATAAGGCATCTTTGAAACTGGATCACATTTCTTTGATAAAAAAATATTTTTATAGCGACATTAGTATTCTAAACCTAACTTCAAAAGATCAATGCAAATGAACAATAAGTTTTTGAAAAAAATTAATTAATGTCTAGGCAAACGAATCTGAACGGACTATAGTAATGTTATAATAGCATAAATTGTAAGTAATATTATATGTTACGGTTTTGCGCTCTTTTATTGTGAGACAATGATGCTCCATCGTTGTGTTGTAATAAAGTCGTAGACATCAATTTGTTGCGAGTGAAATATTTTAGGAGGTAGAGTGTTCTCTCATTACAAGTACACACACTAACAATCAACAAACTCATGGTTGTCGTAAAAATAGCAGCCATCTTAATCTATCAAAAGTTCTGAATGTCTTAACTTGATGGTGTCTATGATACAGTATACAACATATAAAACGATCAGTTTTATATGTTGTTCGTACCGAACATCTTCTCGGTATTGAAGTATGTGTCTAGTGCGTGCTTCCCTCTTCTCTCTGTCTACTATTTTGACTGGCATTGTTTAGACTATCGTCGGTGTTTATGATGTGCGTTTCCATGGTCGTATGTTTCTTCTCTCATCAAATAAGACACCTATTTTTATTCGTTTCAAAATGGTTTGTCCACGCTTGAATTCAAACATCTCCATAACTTTAACACACCAGAAGATTATTTTTTTTACATTTGGTCTTTTTTTTTCAATGTCCCAAAAGTTTTCTAAAATGCAATATTGCAGATAGTGTCATTCACCTGCAATGGCTAATTCCTTTGATCTTTACGACAGATGCAGTTATTTTGTGGTTGAAGAAAATAGTTTACCGTAATTTAAGCAATTGGCATTTTCCGGCATAGGCGTAACACAATTCAAATGTTAAAGGGGTTTCTTATCTGAATAATATGTGAGGTATTTTTTATTTATTTTATCCAAATATTTGTGCAAGTACATCAGATTCATTGTGCGCGTCCCTGTGGGTCTAGCTGTCCTTGAATCTTAAACTATTGTAATTCTATTATATAAAGTTCTGCAATATCTCCATCTTTGAGCTGGCATTTCAGTATCTTGATCTATGAGGGACGATGCATATACTATTCTATAGATGGTTCAGTACTATCCATCAGTCTTGTTCCATATAAGTCGTTGATAAATCTTCTGTCTGGTGTCAGAGATAGAACTCTTGGTATCTAGGCTTCTTATACATTGCGTCCCCTGAACTCTCCTGTGCTTGGGTCAGAGATATTATTCTAGCTATTTTGAACGAAGTTGTGGTCAGTGACTCTAAAAACATTCCCGATCAAGAGGTTATTGCTGAGAATATTTGATGTCCATGTGTATTAAATCTTGGAGACAAATAATAATAAATGAATATTATTATAGAGGGAAACTTCCGAGTCGATAATCAGCGAATCAATTCAGAGTAAGAGTTATGTTTACAGCACTCGGACCAAAGCAGGATCGAATTTGGTCCATATTTTTTTCTGTTGTTGATTATTTGTCAATTTTTCCGAGTACTGTAAACATACCTCTTCCTCTGAATTGATTCGCTGTATTAAATCTATGAAGTCGTAGACATTTTGTTATGCTAATTGGGTTCTAGTGCATCAAATTTCACACTAACACTCCCACACGCCCTTAAATATTGGTTCGATCCACATATAGTTGACACTTAACTGTATGGTTGAGCCTGAGGATTTCAGTTTTCAAGCCTTCAATAACTTCTACAGTATTATTCTGTCCTCAATGGCTTTCTACACAAATATTTTCTGATCTGACAACAATAATTGTTTAGGTACTGACCTATATGCTAATTCTAAGATGACTATTTACCGGTCACCTTAATAGTTACCCTCAGAGTACTACGTAGAATATTATCCTTTTACAAATATTAATCCTGCTTTAGCTGTGAATTATTGGTAATGCATATACAATAGGAGAGACAACATCAGTCCGTTAAATTTGTGATTTCTAAAAATAAAAAAGAAACGTTTTCGTGCGGTCGAAAGTTAGAAAAGAATAAATATTTTAAAAAAAATAGTATTTCACGAACAGTAGTTGATAGAGAGTAAGGAGGATATGCAAAATACATCGCACAAATTAGGGAAATTGACTTGGAGAACAGAAACAGGGGAAATAAAAAAGATTGAGTTTACGAAATCAGAAGAAGAACAGGATAATAGTCCTGGAACAGACAATTTAAACAGAAGATGAAAAGGAAAATATAAGAAGTGATGAATTACTCAAAAATAGACGACCAAGTGGAATGTTCACCCACGACTCTCGACTCTTGATAGTGATGATTTCAATATATTTTTATTGTAATTATTTAGCGTTCAATCAAAATAATAAAATAGTGAATACAGTTATTTGTTACAGATTGGAAGTGGTCTTCAAGAAAATAACGACTATATTGTTTTTTACAACTACCTTGGACAATGTCCAGGTCGCGATAGCTCAGTGGTTAGTGAACTGGACTACAAAGGACAAGAGGTAGGGTTCGATCCCAACTGACGGCTTCCGGTTTCACCCAGCCTTAAATGGGTACCGCATTTTTTTCTGGGAAAATAAAGCGGCACATGTGTAATACCGACCACACTACCCCAAAAAAACATATGCTGAAGGTCTGTAACGTTTATGGTAACACCATAATGTCAATTCAATTACGTAAAAAGTAAAAAAGAAAAAAAAAGTAAAGAGCTCCCGTCACGGGGGCTCTTTACTTTTTTTTTACTTTTTACCTTGGAATGACAGAGTTCTTTTCTGTTGACTGGACGGACACAGAAGCACAAACATTTGGATTTATGTGCATCATTTCAGGTAAGCTTAATATTTCTTGTGCGTTAAGTTCACAGTTTAGGAGGTTTGTGACCTACTTTGGGTTCTGCAATAAAGAATACACACATTATGCAATAACTGTTTACGGCTTATACTGTGTAGGGCATATTCATAGCCATATCAAAGAAAGCGAGTGCGATTGGATGCGATGATCATCGCACAATTTGCCTTATGAGTCATATGACTAAGATATTACTAAGAATCATCATGCGAAGAGTGCGAAACAAAATCAGTCCAGAAATTAGCGATAAACAGTGTGGTTTTGTTAGAGATAAAGGAACAAACAATGCCATTTATATCATAACATCTTAAGTAGAAAGAGCCATAGAGGTGAAAACAGATCTATATCTGTGTTTCATAGAGTACACCAAGGTATTTGACAAAGTAAAGCACCAAGAAATAATCAATATTTTAGAAAGCATAAACGTAGACAGCAAAGATCTAAGAATAATAAAGAACATGTACTGGCAACAAACAGCGGCCATAAGAACTGGAAACCAATTGGGAATGTTTCAACAAATAAAACAGGGTGTTAGACAAGGTTGTGTGCTGTCACCAGATTTGTTTAATATTTATAGTGAGATTATTTTAAGATCCATAAGGAACATGCCTGGAATAACAATTGGAGGTCATAATATAAATAATCTAAGGTATGCTGATGATACAGTCTTAATCGCTAAGAGTGAAAATGACTTACAAGAAATGTTGGACATTATAGTGAAAGAAAGAAAAAATAAAGGACTCAGCCTTAATAGCAACAAGACAGAGGTAACAACAAAGAAAAAGACATCACCTCAGTGCAAAATAAAGACAAGTGGAAGAATATTAAAACAGGTAAATGAATTTAAATATTTGGGAACTTTGTTAACCTCAGACGGAAGATGTACAAAAGAGGTGAGATGCAGAATGGCTCAGGCAAAAGCAGCTTTCCAAAAAATGAGGAAGATACTATGTAATACATTTTTGACAAAAGACACAAGAAAAAGAGTTCTTAAATGTTATGTAGAGCCAGTTTTAACATATGGATGCGAATCATGGACAGTAGGACAACAGACGAGAAAATCACTGGAGTCTGTAGAAATGTGGTTTTACAGAAGAATGTTCAGAGTACAATGAACAGCTAAGAAGAGTAATGAAGATGTTCTGAGAGAGGTGAAAGCAAAAAGAGAGCTAATTTCCAATTTTAGGAAGAAACAATCATCATTTTTTGGCCATGTAATGAGAAGAGAACAACTGGAATATATTGTAACAACTGGAAAAATTGAGGGACGAAGAGATAGAGGGAAGCAAAGTGGAAAAAAAATAACAGAGAGCTTAAGAGAATGGCTTGGCAGATGGTCAACAACAGAAATGATAAATAACTGCCGAGATGGAAAGTTGTGGAGAGACATGATCACCTACGCCAGTAGGCCCGGTACTTGATGATGACGATGTTTACGGCTTGACGGTGAGGGGCGAATCCACAGAACGTTTACTAACATTTCGTCAAAAAGCCTTCAAAGGAGCACACATACATACACTCATACACATAGGCATAAATCCATTAAAATAGAATACAAGTAATTAATATAGGTCAATGGCGAAATTATACACCCTAAGAGAAATACGTTAACTAATTGGATATACAGGGTGTTTTTAAAGTTGCAGTGCAGTGAATTTCTACTCTCGAAGAAAAACGTCACCAGAAATGCGGTTAACTAATGCGTCACACAAATTGTAAAATAAATGGTATTATTCAAATATACTTGACTGCTATCGGCGAGCTTATAATGGGTAATGTTGGTATTAACACAATAAAGTTGTGCCTAAAGCATATGTTGAAAATGTCCACCACGGGCCTCAAGACATGTCGTGATTCGTCTTTCCATATTTGCGAAAACCTTCAGAATAATGTCTGGTGATATTTGTTTAATCTTGTCTACTATTTCAGTCTTTAGGTCATTAATTGTCTGCGGATTATTTTCATAAACTTTCCCCTTCAATGCCCCCCCCACATATAATAATCTGGGGGTGTTAGATCTGGTGAACGAGCAGGCCAGATTCCACGTGAAATAATGCGATTTGCAAATATGCTTTCTAAATAATTGAGTGTTGTTGTGGCTGTGTGTGCTGTTGCCCCATCCTGCTGAAACCAGGATTCCATAATTTCCCGTTCTGTAAGGTGTGCTATGAACGGTTCCAGAATTAAAGTACGGTAACGTTCTGCATTTATTGTTTCATTAAAAAATATAGGTCCTATTATCCGCATACGACTTATAGCGCACCACACTCCGACTTTTTGATCGTAAAGCGGCACTTGATGAAATTCATGGGGGTTTTCACTGCTCCACAGCCGATTGTTCTGACTGTTCACATAACCGGATAAATGAAACCAGGCCTCATCAGTGAAAAAAGTGACGTCAAGGATGGCAGCGCCATGTTCATAAATAAAATTCTGAAACCACATGCAGTTGTTTAAACGGGATTCATAATCTCTTTCTTGGAGTTGAGACACTTCAGTTAATTTGTATGGACGATAGTGTAGTTCACTTCTTAAAACCTTGTGAACAGAACTCTTAGATATTTGCACATGTTGAGACAAGTGGTTTAAAGATGCATTTGGACTCATTGTAATTCTGTCTTGGAGTTCCATAATTTGGTCTTGTGAAATTGAAGGTCTTCCAGATCGGTATGCATCTACCACACTACCGGTTTCACGAAACTTTTTGATCAATTTTGTAACAGAATTTCGGTGAGGGACTTGTGAGTCTGGTAATTTCTTCACGAATTGTCTAATGACCTCATCCGTATATTTACCGCCATTACGAAAGACATGCTCAACCAGAAATACCCTGTTTTCAATCGTCAACACCATTTCCTTCAAGCAATGAGACAGTGAAAGTAGCGTAGTGCCCGTCCTTTACGTAAATAAAACCTTAAAGGAAGCAGCGGTTTGTTCATAAATGTGGTTTACAAAATTGTGGCACGTAGATGATGATTACGTCATTTACTGAATATTAGAAATATTCACTGCACTGCGACTTTAAAAACACCCTGTATATATATATATATATATATATATATATATATATATATATATATATATATATATATATATATATAAGTAAAAAAGTAAAGAGCCCCGTCACCGTCAGTGGCGTAAGGGAATATGGTGTTAGTAACTATAACTTTTACAGACCTTCAGCATGTGATTTTTGGGGTAATGTGGTCGGTATCACGCCTATGCCCTTTACTTTCCCAGAAAAATATGCGGTATCGATTTAAGGCTCGGTGAACTCGGAAGCCGTCGATCAGGATCCAACTCATTTGTAGTCCAGTTCACTAACCCCTGAGCTATCGCGGTTCCCTATATATATATATATATATCGTCCAATTCTTTATGTGGTTTGAGTAAGAGTAATTAATGCCATTTTGCTGCCTTTTTAAACATTGTCCAGAGGAAAATATTTTAAACAAAATTATCATTTATTTATTCTTAAACTAACAATAACATTGGTGGTATTGCTATGTGATTTTTTTGGTTCAGAACACTCTCTTATATTAGCTATTAAAATATTTGGTGTATTTTGTCTGTATTTCATTTTCTGAAAGTTAATTTAGGTCTGCAGAGGAAAAATAAATTTATTATGAATAAATATTTTAATTATACATACCAAAACTTCACATGCCCATATAGCTGGGATTTGCTTTGGATTGTATGATGTGGATAAGTGTTTAAGTTTTGATTTACGGACGGAATTAATTGATGAAGTAGGAAGGTGTAAATGATTTATTTATAATTTGCCGACAGTTCCCATATGGTGCCACCACATAGTCAGTAAGATGACGTTAGACCTTGATTGTCGGATTTATGAAACAAAGAGATCTTGATAGGAGAAAAAAATCCGAGACAGGTGTGATTGTGATTTTACTGCAGATAAGAGTTCTCTTATTTTTGTTACAGAATAATCGATACTCGCTATAATCGATAAGTAAACTTGGTGCTATTAGATATTTGTAACAATTTTATTATTTTAGCAAAAAAAAATATGATTTATTAGAAGGCGCCCGTTCTTTGATTGTTCTGATACAACCCTAAACTTCACTCGAAAGAAACACAAGTAAAGATGGTAAAGTAAAAAAAATACAACAATTTACTGTTATTGATTGGCTATTACTATCAATTAGTAAAAAAAAAAAGATTAAAAAAAAAAGTTAAGTGCCCCGTCACGCCAAGTGGCGTATAGGGAATATGGTGTTAGTGACCATAAATTTTACAGACCTTCGGCACATGATTTTTGGGTTAATGTGGTCGGTATTACGCCCGCGCCGCTTTACTTTCCCATAAAAAATCCGGTACCCATTTAAGGATGGGTGAACCCGGAAGCCATCGGTTGGGATTGAACCTTACCCCTTGTCCTTTGTAGTTAAGTTCACTAACCACTGAGCTATCGCGGCTCCATCATCAATTAGATTGACATCAAATTCCCATAGTCAAAGACTAAGAAGAATTTTCCTTTTTCAAAACGAGAAAAAGGTCGGCCTGACATAGCAACGGAGTGTGGATTCGAAACTGCTGGAGGCATGGACGTGATGATTTGTCGCATTACATATATAAACATACATAGACTGCTCATATACTTAATTTAGGCTATCCTTGTACAATAAAACTACTCATTGATCTTTCTTTTCAACACCAACAAAATAAAATGTCCTTAGTTGTACTACCTTACTGGGAGCCGCAATAGCTTAGTGGTTAATGAACTGGACTAAAAAGGACAAGAGTTAGGGTTAGATCCCAACCGACGGTTTCCAGGTTCACCCAGCCTTAATTGGGTTCCCTGATTTTTTTTCTGGGAAAGTAAAGCGGCACGGGCGTAATACCGACAACATTACCCAAAAATTCATGTGCTGAAGGTCTGTAGAATTTATGGTCACTAACACCATATTCTCTATACGCCACTTGGCGTGACTGGCCTCTTTACTTTAGTTTACTACCTTACTGCCTGATAGCATTTGTGTTCATCGCAGCACTTTGATTGAAGTGTTCTGCTCCTACCTTTCTTTCCTTTATAAGAAGTGAGAATTTTAGAGTTGATCTACTTTACCGCAAAACAGATCTCGTCTCAACTTCATAATAAGGAAACAATATTATCTGGAATCATCTATCACATCCATTCTTGCAACTTCACTCAAACATACACTGTTTGCTTTCGACATTTTAGGATTGACCTTTAATCTGATAATTTGCGGCACAAATATTTACGGAAATGTACACTCTATAACATAGTGATTCCAATTATTGCCAAATTATCATAATTACATCAAGCTATTTTAGTTATTTGCATTCTATGTTATGGAAACAACATGATACTGCTGCTAATTAACATCTCTTTATGGTTTGTCTTTTTTATTGTTTGTATTATTTTGTACATGTAAACGTATCACTTTAATTTATATAGGCTGTAAATAAATTTGCCTCTTGTCTTGACTGTGTACTAGGATAAAGAGGAAGAAAAGATCTTATTATTAGTTGAATAACTGTTGTCATGGCAACCAGGGAGCTAAATGCTGAAATGACCTCCTAGTTCTCATTAACATTGCAAGGTCGATATATGATATATGGTTGTTGTACTGTATGTTAGATATCCATAAATTCGTAAACATTCGGGGCATTATAAGAACCAGAAACAATACTTACTATATGCCGAGTTATCTCCACTTATAATAATCTCTTCGAAAATTACAAGTGAATTTGAAAGTAGTCTTTCCTCAAAAACAAAATAGCATATGTGCGTAAGTCACACAAAAATGGATGCGAGAGTAAGCGTCAGCTTCCATCTCAATATTAAACTTGTTCTTTAATTAACATTCCAAACATGTGATGGTTTCTATGCCTAAAATATATACATGCAGATGACATGGACATACGAGTAATATGTAATTTATACTGGGAGCAGACAGCAATAATTAAATATAACAAAGAGAAATCGATACTCATTGATATAATAAGAGGAGTAAGACAGGGATGGATCCTATCACCAAGCTTGTTCAATCTATCTTCTTCTTCTCCTTCTTTCCTTCCTCATCTGCCTTTCAGCGTCGAGGGGAGATATAATTTGCGGTCTTTTGCTCTTCTGTTCACCTCTGCTGCTATTATGTTTCCTAGTGCTTCTAATATTCCATCGATCCATCTTTTTCGTGGTCGACCCTTGGGTCTGGTGTTCTCACGACGTTTGCTGAAGGCTCGTTGTGTTGTGGTTTGTTCTTTCTGCCTTGTCACGTGGCCAAACCATTTTATCTGTTGTTTCCTTATATATTCTATGGCGGGGGCTATTACTAGCTTTTTTCTCAGTTCTTCATTTCTGATCTTATCTCTCAAACTGTTTCCTGTCATTCGTCTAATACATTTCATCTCTGTAGAGGTTATATTTTTTTTCTTATTGTTCTTGCATTTATGGTCCAGGTCTGGCATTGGTAGCGCAACGTTGGGATGAAGATTGTATTGTATAGTGCTTGTTTTGCCTCCAGAATTATTTCCTTGTTGGACAATAGTGGCGATAACTGTCCGATGATTTGACAAGCTTTGTTGCATCTTGACGCTATCTCTGCTGTTTGAGAATTATCGTTTGTCATTAGACTTCCTAGGTATTTGAATTCCTCAATTGAATTGATTTCAATATTGATTGAGTTCAATCCATACACTGAGTAAATCTTTGAAACCATCATAGAGCTGCCAGGCCTAAACATTAAAGGAAAGATAATCAATAATATGTTGATGATACTGTATTCGTCATCATCATCAAGTGTCATAACGGTTGGCGTAGGTGATCATGTCCCTCCACAATCTTCTGTCTACAGTGCATCATATCAGTTCTGTTGTTGACTGTTTTCCATGCCATGACACCAAGCTATCCAGTATTTTCTCTCTTTGTCGCCCGCGATCTCTCTTTCATTTTATTTTACCAGTTGTAACCAAGTATTCCAACTTTCCTCTTCTCATGATGTGCCCGAAAAATGTTGATTGCTTCTTTCTGACGTTTTTTAAAGAGCTCCCTTTTTGTGTTGGCCTTTTTGAGAACTTCCTCATTGGTCTTTTTAGCTGTCCAGGGAACTTTCAACATTCTTCTGAGAAATCCCATCTCTGTGGCCTCCAATCGTCTTTTCATTTGTTTGTCCACTGTCCATGATTCGCTTCCATAGGTCAGAATTGGTTCTATATAGCACCGATGAACCCTCTTTCTCATTTTTATTGACATAGATTTGTTGCATAAGATATTTTTAACCTTCTGAAATGCTATTTTGGTCTCAGCTATTCTGCTTTTTATTTCTGTAGTGCATCTCCCATCTGATGTTATTATTGTACCCAAGTATTTGAAACGTTGCACTTGTTTCAGATTTGTCTCGTTTATTTTTATGCTGCATGATGGTGGTGATTGTTTCTTCGATATAACCATTACTTCTGTTTTCTTACTATTCAGACTGAGTACCTTTCTTGTTGCTTTCTTTTACTATTATGTCTATAATTTCTACTGTATTACTAGCAGAAAATCCTAAAGATCAACAAAAATTAATTAACGAAATAAATATGACAAGCACAAAATATGTATTAGATATGAATATCAAAAAGATAAAACTATTATCATAAACAAAGAAAATACTCAAAACCTACAAGTGGATATCAAAATTGATGGAATAGACTTGGAGACAGTTCAGAACTACAACTACCTTGGCCATATTATAACCAGTGACGGAATATGTACAACTGAAATAAACAAAAGAATAGGAATGGCAACAATTAATTTTAATGTCTTGAAAAATATACTAACATCAAAACAAATAACACCAGGGCTAAAAATAAGAATAGCAAAATGATATGTCTTCTCAACATTCCTATAT
The DNA here is from genome assembly GCA_032433765.1 of Megaustenia siamemsis. NCBI lineage: Eukaryota > Metazoa > Mollusca > Gastropoda > Stylommatophora > Ariophantidae > Megaustenia > Megaustenia siamemsis. Next base: position 65,368,644 of record JAVIAB010000092.1, on the reverse strand, counting down.
GGTGCAGAAACATGAACATTAGACAAGAAAACAGAACATAAAATTGAAGCCTTTGAAATGTGGATATATATAGAAGAATAAGTAGAATTGGATGGAAAGAAAAGAAAACAAACGATGAAGTTTTAAAACAACTAAAAATATAAAGAGAACTACTAAATACAATTCAAGCAAGACAGATGAGATTTTTGCGGCATGTTAAAAGACACAACAGCCTACTAAAAGTAGTCTTGGAGGGGAAAATACAAAGTAAAAGAGGCAGAGGTAGACCAAGACTTACATGAACGAGTGACATCAAAAGATAGACAAGTCAGTCTATGACAACTTGCAGCATCAAAGCAAGAGACAGAGCAGAATGGCGCTCCATGGTAGCCAACCTTCGATGCGGAGATGGCACTCGATGATGATGATGGTTTCTATTGAATCGCTTCCCTAGTCAAAGTAAAATATCCAATAGTTGAACGTTTAACAATAAAAATATGAGAGAAGTGTTGAAAATAAACGTTTCTAAATAATAGTGAACACCAGAAAAGGAAAATTGATCAACTTATAGAGACAAAGAACTGATAATATCCATGTTACCAGCAACTAAAAATGAACAGTGGACAACACACTACGACGTTCTGACTCAGAATAAGACACAACATGTTGAGCAGGTACTCAAACATATCCTAAATACGCAGGAGGTGGGTGAAGACATACATTGTAAACTATGATTGCAAAAAAAAAGTAGTAAATTTGCGGCCTTGTGCTCATTGATTGGCCTCTTCTGTTAACCTGTTTTGATTGTGGCTAGTATTCAATTTATCCTACATTTTAATGCCGTCCTCTAGTTCGTTGATTTTGTAGCGTTGTTGATAACAGTGGATGTTGTTTATTTATTTACTTTTTGTGGCCAGACTATTTAATTTGTTGTATCTTTATATGTTTATACTACTGCGAAGGTAAGTCTGTCTTCTTATCAGTTCTTCATTTTGAACGTTGGCTTCCAAAGCTGACTTCCAACATTACATTACGCAAATGGCACATTATTCTTGTATGTAGAAGGTAGTTATTTGGCTTATAGTTGGAGAATCTATATAGTGTACGCGTTGGGCAATGGGAACACAACTTTGGGATGAAGAGATTATGTTACAGAGGGCTCTTTTTGGTAGCGTTGGGATTTCTTTGTTAACCAAAAATAATGATTTGTTTTTGTTAATGCTCTGGCAGACTTTACAGAATTTTGAATCTATTTCCGCAGTAGTAATGATAGTTTTAATAATATTTACAGCAGCAGTTACCATTGTTCGATATAAGTAGTAAGAACAATAATAAAACAGTAGCAATAAGAAGAGACTAACAATTCGTTACTGGTACATTTACCGGTGTTGCTTCGAGGAATAGAGTGACAACAAGTCTCATTGGCCTAAACATCACCATCACATTGATACCTACACCTCTCAGACGCTTTCTTCCAAACTGCCTCGAACTCAAGTTCTCTTTTAACCGTTTTCTAACTCTCATCTCTCTAGCTCTTTCCTTTCCTACTCTTTCTCTAACACCGCTCTCTCTTCTTCTCTTTCTCTTGTCACGCTCTTCCTGTCTCTCTCTCTCTCTCTCTCTCTCTGCTTTTCTTTCTGTGTACTATTCGTCTCGTATCAGACGGAATCTCTGGAGTATGTAATTTTTTGTCTTCTCACCTTCTCTCCGGCCCAAGCCAGTTCCTTGCTATGGACCTTCCACACGCAAGCACGTCCTAAAATCTGGACATTTTTTTTCTTAAAAGGCAACAGGGGGAAGAACTTTCAGACAATAGTAATTACGGCCCTTGATCTTATGTGGAGCTGTACCCTGTGGAGGAAGCAGCTGTGATCATTATGCACCGCAGACATTCCGTGCTGGGCCGACATTAGCTTGTCTCATTGCTGATTTCCAACCTCGGAAAAAGCCCGGAAAAAATGCTTGACTTTAACTCTGTCTAGTACAACAATGACACGAATGTTGCATTCAGTGATGGAGTTATCTTGTTGAAATCCGTGAAACAACGCGCCTTGCTGCACATTAGGTGCGGTGGTCAACACACTATACTGGGGTATTAATTCAACTGCACGTTAAATGGTTCCCATAGAGGTTGATCGCAGTTAATGTGTTACATTCTTTATTTGATTGTGTATTGTATAAGTTGATTTTTGTTCATCCTTCTTTGCTGTCGACGAATTCAAGAATTGTTTGTACTTGCTCTAATTTATATTTTATTTTCGTTCAAATACGCCTTCATCAGAGTCTTGTTTATTTATCTGTTAAAAATATGTTTGAGCGAACCAGCGAGTGAAAGACTGGGTGAGTTGATGTTTGGATGAATAAGTGATTGAGTGAATGGGTTACTAAACATTCATAAATACATACAATAGTAGTATATCAGGAAGGATTTGATTAGCATTTGGCCCGTAAATTAACGAAGATATATAGTAGGCGCGCGGCGCGCCTAATGTACTGTAGGCGCAGGGGGAGTTAACCGTGACCGCTGGTCCCAGTGACCCGGAAGTGACCTGTTTATGTCTGGTTTTTGCTGACTTTGGAGTTCTTTATGTACTTGATCGTTAGTGATAGGTTAGTAGATTATACAACATCAATGAAAACAATCAATATAAAACAGAAGACAAAGATATATTTTATTCTTTTATTATCTCAATAGGTGTATAACATACATTGATATTATATAACATTACAAAAATATTCAGTACATTGAGTCAATATATAGTACATGGATAACATTTATTTATAGATAGGTAGTTGGATGTCTGCTTAGCGTTGTGTCATAAATGAATCATAAGGGGTGAAACTGTTAGAGATTCCTGGTTAGGCTAAGCTGGTAGTGTAAAGAGTTAAATATCTAGAGGCGTAGTCGAGACGTTATCATCAGCTACCTTTCTTTTTATATAGAAATAGGAAAGAGCATTTCTTGTTTGACTGTAGGAAAATATAGAATTATTTAAGACTTTGAAACCTACATTTTTTTTTCCTTGGCCTTTTGCGTGGCGAGAACCTCTAAAAACATATCTTTATCTAATTTGTTGTGTTGCTTGCTTAGCCCTTTACAACTGATTTTATCGTAATCCCCACTACAATGGTACGTCTTACTACATAAGCTAACAAGAGCTGTCCCTTCGTACTCTAGTTTAAAAAGACCGGGCGTTCGTTTGGTGTATGCTTTAACACCCTTACAGTTTATACAGTCTGTTTTGCTAATATGCTCATCGCAAAACTCGGCAGGAAACCAGTCTTTATATACACTATTAAACTCATCCCACAGACCTGACTTAACTATGTCCTCTAGCTTAGGTGCGCTTAAAGCCAAGTATAAACTATCAGTATCTGTTTCACATAACTGAAAGTTGGACCTATCTACAAACTTATCGAGGAAGTCATAATAAAATTCCAACATACGAAGTTTTGCATATTGATAGACGAAGAAACCGATTTGTAGGGGTAAGTCCCAAACAGTTTTCTTTTTCTCCATCTCAATTTCAAAAAGATCCTCCCCTATTTCAGTCATCTTTTTAAACCGGGAACTATTAACCATTTTCAATATCTCATCCCCCTGAACGTACGAGACAGCGCTATGATTGGCCTTATTGGTTAGAGTCTTCCCGTAGGCTGAGTTTCCTAAGAGCTTCATCGTATCGCTTACTATAGATTGACTTTCATCTAGATCACCAGCCCTCCTAGCGTCAGAAACCATTTCGCCAAACTTTCTAAAACAACTAGACGGTTGATATTCTATCACTTGATAAATTTTTGTTACCACCAATCCATGGTCTAAATACCATTTTAACAGTGGCGTTGCCAACAAAATTTTTTCCCCGACATAACTACCTATTAGGGTGCGACGAGGGGTTGACAACAAGTTATGTTTGAGGCATATTCACCCATAAACGGGCCAATATCAGCACGCGTGACGTCAATATTTTTGAAAATTGGAGTCATCTCACTGAAATGTTCCTTCAGACGGTCGGGGACGTGTAGATCACATTCCACTAAACCAAAACATGTCCCATCTGAAACAGAAGCCAGAATCTGTTTATCACTGAGAGGGAGCCCTTCTTTAGAGTAAGAGGGTCTAGCTCTAGGGATGGCTTTAGAAAGGAAAGCCCTAATGGTTGGGTCAGCCTTTTTCAGAGCCTGCCACTCACATTCCCACATAACTTCTACTGGAACTTTTACCTCCTCGGTTAGGTAGGTGTGTATCTCACATGTTTTTTCAAACAGCTCGAACAAGGGCTTATTATTAACAGGGTTTCTATCTTTATCTTTGGTGAGGGGACAGTCTTTGTGACCATGGTACAGACAACCATGAAAATTGTAGCCTCTTCTATTGGATTTATCCCACCCATCCACGGGGATATTTCTAGCACCTAAGCGAAACTCCCTCCCGTTAAACTGAGTTTTCAACTCCACCCCTTTTTGGTGGGCGACCCACGTTAACCACTCTCTACTTTGTTGGACATAATAGTTATCTTTTTCGACCCTAAACCCGGTCTCCATTCTTCTAATAATTGGGTAATCTGTTGGCATTGGGTTCATCAGAGCCCAAAGATACAACGCGTTGGCATCGTAACCTTGGATGGATTTGACTACCTTTCCGCCCCTAATAAGCGTTTTGTCTACCTCGTGATACCTATGGAAAATTATAGAGGGACCCCCAACGATATTATCTCTAATCATTTTGTGTAGACTCGCCTGTTTGCTCGAACATAAACTAAACATTACACCCCTATCAACGGTCTTGAAAAGATACTTTAAACAAACACCCGGAACCGAAATGGCGTCTTTAAAACAGTCTACACCCCGCTCCCCATAAAAGCGAACCTGCTGCGCCAAGGCTTCTAAAAAGGGGACTACATCTTTGTTGTTATACCACACCAAAAAGTCCCTAAGTGTGGTCATGTTATTGTCCTGCCATACCTTTTTGCACAGAGCGTACTCCTCCTGGAAATATTGGAATTTTTTAACGACGAATAAAACGCTTCGTGTGGGGGTAGTTCTGTCTCCTCCAACTTTTGGGGGTCGTCTATATATTCATAACAAAAGTAACCCTTTGTCTCACTAATCTTATAAGCGGCCAGATATTTACTATAGCTAAACCCGGGGGCTAGATAGTTTACTATATCTAAGAATTTTAGATTCGGCGTTGCAATACACATAAAGTTATTGTTTCTTTTAACTATAAACTTGAACGGTTTTGGTACTTTGTAGTCTACGTCCATTTTATCCTCTTCTTCTTCTTCTTCTTCTTCTTCTTCTTCTTCTTCTTCTTCTTCTTCACCCACTTGGGCAGTGGCATCCATGAAGTGCTTTATTAAATAAGGTTTAATGACGTTGACGTCATATTTCCCCGAGTTAAACCCTATTACTGGAAGCTCTTTTAAATACTCATCAAACCTAACTACTATCTTGTCTTTATTCAGAGCATGGAGTTGATTAAAAATACTTTCAAACCGAGCTCGCAACAACGAGTATGCCTTAGCAGCTATACCAGTGAGATAATCAACCATCTGACTAACTAAAACCTGTGGGTCACCCTTCGTTATGAAGCATATTGGGCCCTCCCACCCGGGGACATTTGACGCTATAGAGCAGGAGAGAGGGACGTGTTTGGCTACAAAGGTAGTCGAGTGCGTCTCTTTGGGAACATTCCCATTATCAAAATAACATTCATAATCGAATGTCGCCCTGAATGGGTAAATAAAACACGCTGGAGTACTTATTCCTTCAGCGCTGATTGCGTCCCATACACTTTCAGGTGAAGAATAAACACCACCTTTATATGTCTCTACAGCCATATCCCCATTACACGTTTTTTCGTGCTTATCCATACGCCAAAACTCTTTCCACAATTTCCCACATTTTCCACAAGAAAAGCTTTTACTAGCCCTGGAAAGATCGTTTATATAAAAGAAGTGATTTTTGTAAAGTAAAAGACGGAGAGTTTCACTATAACTACTACCACTTCTCAGGACAATACGCAGGGCTTGCTCAGTATCAAATTCAAAAATATCTATGTTTATTGAAAAACAATTTTCTAAGAGAGGCATTTCGGCAAGAGTTACACCCAGAAAGTTACCTAACTTTAGAGAGGGGTTAAACTGTTTGAAAAGTAGTCTTGAAGCCTTCCTAACATCAGTATTTGAAGCGCCTCGATGGACAGCTAGACAACGGAAGAAGCAGAGATTATCATTGTAAACTTTAGAATGGGAATCGGTTTGAAGGATATTAATACCATGATTTGATGCAATGTAGGGTGGGATATCTAGCAGACACCCTATAGGATAATCTTGAAGTTTATAATATAAACACTCGTACTGACTAAGGCTTCTAAAGTATATTTGGTTGTCTCCCTGTTTTTATTTGCATACCCTAATATATCACTTTCATTTAATCTATCAACAAATGTTTCAAAATCATGTCTGTTGTTAACTAACAAAGGTTTGTCTAACCTTGTCGCATTATTCGAGCTGGCGTGAAAGTAACGCAGTCCCTGTGTCTCTCTATGTCTTAAGACTAGATGATGACTATAATTCACCTTGAAACGCTTTTTCTGGCCTTGGAAAATTGGGTTTACAAGGGTCTCCCAATCTATAGGAGTATCAGGCTGATGAAATATAGTGTACGTGTCCATGTATTTGTTCCTACGTTCATGTGTTCTAATAGCTAACCAGTTGTTCTTATATATCTTCTTAATATCTTGAGGTAACTTATTTAAAGAGTCTATTTCATTAATAAGTCTTGGTCTCTTTGAGGGTTCTTGAGTCGAACTCTTTACTGCCCGCTTGCGTGAGGTTGTCGATACCAGGGGACCGGCTTGCGTTGAGGGTGTTGAGGTGTCCACAGCTATGTCATGGCTAGCAAGATGTACTCGCAGATGGCTTGTTCCAGTGAAGCTTTGTTGGCAGATATGGCAGATATGTGGGGTAACACTGGGTTCTTTCGATGGTATATGATCGGCTGACACAGGAGTTGGTGACGCTGGAACTACTGATACAAGAGAGGCAGGATGCTCTGTCTTGATATGTTTGGCAAGATTGTCAGCTCTATTATAAATTCGTTCACAAACATCACATTTGTATTCCTGACGCCCATGTACACTAGCAACATGGCGTTTTAGGTCTCGGCTCCGGGTGAAAGTTTTGGAGCAGATATGACAAGTGTTAGACATCTGTAGAAAAGAAATTGAAACATTACAACTAAAGAGTAAAGAACAGTAAACATCACAAGAAAAGTATATAACAAGATACACAACTTATCGAAATTAGGGCACAAAAGTAACACGTGGATACTAAACAACCAACTTATCGAAAATAGGTTACTAAAGTAACATACTATAATATTAAAGAACTAAGATAACACTTACTTTTTATGTGTTTGAAGGCACGAGACACGTCCGGCGGCAACAACTGTAAGCGAAAGTCTGATTAGAAGCTTCACAGTCGCGTTATATATACGCCAGAAACACCGGAAGTGTTACTAAAAATAGAACTGACCGCTGATGCAATACCGGAAGTGTTACTAAAAATAGCTTTTGACTGCTGACGTGATGCCCGTGGAGTTTCTAAAATAGATTTTGACCTATGATGCAATACCAGGCAACTTTATAGGAGTTTTTCCCCTTGACCCTTTATGAGGGGACGCCTATGAAACTGTTAGAAATAGTAAATTTAACCTAGTGGCATACCCCAGATGTTATATTAGACATCCCCATAGCAAAAATTTACTTAAAACTCACTTTTATGGTGGTTACCCCCTGACCCATTTTTGAGGGCTACGCCCATGAAACTGTTACAATTAGTAAATTTAACAGCTAGGGTTACTCCAAACTTTATATTAACCATCTCCGTATCAAGAATTTACATAAAAACAACTTTTGAAATTACTACCCCTGTACCCATTTTTGGCGGTTACGCCCATGAAACTGTTAAAAATAGTAAATTTAACATCTAGACATACCCAAAACTTTATATTAAGCATCCCCGTATCAAGAATTTACTAAAAAACCACTTTTATGAGTGTTGCCCCCTTACCCATTTTTGGCGGTTACGCCCATGAAACTGTTAAAAATAGTCAATTTAACAGCTAGACATACCACAAACTTTATATTAAGCAACCCATATCAAGAATTTACATAAAAATCACTTTTGAAATTACTACCCCTGTACCCATTTTTGGCAGTTACGCCCATGAAATCGATAAAAAAAATTGAAATTTAACACCTAGACATACCACAAACTTTATATTAAGCATCCCCGTATCAAGAATTTACATAAAAACAACTTTTGAAATTACTACCCCAGTACCCATTTTTGGCGGTTACGCCCATGAAACTGTTAAAAATAGTCAATTTAACATCTAGACATATCCCAAACTTTATATTAAGCATCCCCATATCAAGAATTTACATAAAAACAACTTTTGAAATTACTACCCCTGTACCGATTTTTGGCGGTTACGCCCATGAATTCGATAAAAAATTGAAATTTAACATCTAGACATACCCCAAACTTTATATTAAGCATCCCCGTATCAAGAATTTACATAAAAACAACTTTTGAAATTACTACCCCTGTACCCATTTTTGGCGGTTACGCCCATGAAACTGTTAAAAATAGTCAATTTAACATCTAGACATACCCCAAACTTTATATTAAGCATCCCCATATCAAGAATTTACATAAAAACAACTTTTGAAATTACTACCCCTGTACCCATTTTTGGCGGTTACGCCCATGAAATCGATAAAAAAAATTGAAGTTTAACCTATTGGCATACATCAAACATAATATGTGACACGCCCATGTATCAAATTTGCCTAAAAAATCAACCAAAAATTAGTAGTATACAATGTCAATTAGGATTAGACTCTCATATAAGAAAAAATGAAGACTCTCATATAAGGAAAAACCGCACCAAAAAATGTGCGTTGATGTGCGTGTAGAGTATTTATATAAGGATTTATGCGCGTTTGAACGCACTTTTGGGGTCCCTATTTGACATTGTATACTACTAATTTTTGGTTGATTTTTTAGGCAAATTTGATACATGGGCGTGTCACATATTATGTTTGATGTATGCCAATAGGTTAAACTTCAGTTTTTTTTATCGATTTCATGGGCGTAACCGCCAAAAATGGGTACAGGGGTAGTAATTTCAACAGTTGTTTTTATGTAAATTCTTGATATGGGGATGCTTAATATAAAGTTTGGGGTATGTCTAGATGTTAAATTGACTATTTTTAACAGTTTCATGGGCGTAACCGCCAAAAATGGGTACAGGGGTAGTAATTTCAAAAGTTGTTTTTATGTAAATTCTTGATACGGGGATGCTTAATATAAAGTTTGGGGTATGTCTAGATGTTAAATTTCAATTTTTTATCGAATTCATGGGCGTAACCGCCAAAAATCGGTACAGGGGTAGTAATTTCAAAAGTTGTTTTTATGTAAATTCTTGATATGGGGATGCTTAATATAAAGTTTGGGATATGTCTAGATGTTAAATTGACTATTTTTAACAGTTTCATGGGCGTAACCGCCAAAAATGGGTACTGGGGTAGTAATTTCAAAAGTTGTTTTTATGTAAATTCTTGATACGGGGATGCTTAATATAAAGTTTGTGGTATGTCTAGGTGTTAAATTTCAATTTTTTTTATCGATTTCATGGGCGTAACTGCCAAAAATGGGTACAGGGGTAGTAATTTCAAAAGTGATTTTTATGTAAATTCTTGATATGGGGTTGCTTAATATAAAGTTTGTGGTATGTCTAGCTGTTAAATTGACTATTTTTAACAGTTTCATGGGCGTAACCGCCAAAAATGGGTAAGGGGGCAACACTCATAAAAGTGGTTTTTTAGTAAATTCTTGATACGGGGATGCTTAATATAAAGTTTTGGGTATGTCTAGATGTTAAATTTACTATTTTTAACAGTTTCATGGGCGTAACCGCCAAAAATGGGTACAGGGGTAGTAATTTCAAAAGTTGTTTTTATGTAAATTCTTGATACGGAGATGGTTAATATAAAGTTTGGAGTAACCCTAGCTGTTAAATTTACTAATTGTAACAGTTTCATGGGCGTAGCCCTCAAAAATGGGTCAGGGGGTAACCACCATAAAAGTGAGTTTTAAGTAAATTTTTGCTATGGGGATGTCTAATATAACATCTGGGGTATGCCACTAGGTTAAATTTACTATTTCTAACAGTTTCATATGCGTCCCCTCATAAAGGGTCAAGGGGAAAAACTCCTATAAAGTTGCCTGGTATTGCATCATAGGTCAAAATCTATTTTTAGAAACTCCACGGGCATCACGTCAGCAGTCAAAAGCTATTTTTAGTAACACTTCCGGTATTGCATCAGCGGTCAGTTCTATTTTTAGTAACACTTCCGGTGTTTCTGGCGTATATATAACGCGACTGTGAAGCTTCTAATCAGACTTTCGCTTACAGTTGTTGCCGCCGGACGTGTCTCGTGCCTTCAAACACATAAAAAGTAAGTGTTATCTTAGTTCTTTAATATTATAGTATGTTACTTTAGTAACCTATTTTCGATAAGTTGGTTGTTTAGTATCCACGTGTTACTTTTGTGCCCTAATTTCGATAAGTTGTGTATCTTGTTATATACTTTTCTTGTGATGTTTACTGTTCTTTACTCTTTAGTTGTAATGTTTCAATTTCTTTTCTACAGATGTCTAACACTTGTCATATCTGCTCCAAAACTTTCACCCGGAGCCGAGACCTAAAACGCCATGTTGCTAGTGTACATGGGCGTCAGGAATACAAATGTGATGTTTGTGAACGAATTTATAATAGAGCTGACAATCTTGCCAAACATATCAAGACAGAGCATCCTGCCTCTCTTGTATCAGTAGTTCCAGCGTCACCAACTCCTGTGTCAGCCGATCATATACCATCGAAAGAACCAGTGTTACCCCACATATCTGCCATATCTGCCAACAAAGCTTCACTGGAACAAGCCATCTGCGAGTACATCTTGCTAGCCATGACATAGCTGTGGACACCTCAACACCCTCAACGCAAGCCGGTCCCCTGGTATCGACAACCTCACGCAAGCGGGCAGTAAAGAGTTCGACTCAAGAACCCTCAAAGAGACCAAGACTTATTAATGAAATAGACTCTTTAAATAAGTTACCTCAAGATATTAAGAAGATATATAAGAACAACTGGTTAGCTATTAGAACACATGAACGTAGGAACAAATACATGGACACGTACACTATATTTCATCAGCCTGATACTCCTATAGATTGGGAGACCCTTGTAAACCCAATTTTCCAAGGCCAGAAAAAGCGTTTCAAGGTGAATTATAGTCATCATCTAGTCTTAAGACATAGAGAGACACAGGGACTGCGTTACTTTCACGCCAGCTCGAATAATGCGACAAGGTTAGACAAACCTTTGTTAGTTAACAACAGACATGATTTTGAAACATTTGTTGATAGATTAAATGAAAGTGATATATTAGGGTATGCAAATAAAAACAGGGAGACAACCAAATATACTTTAGAAGCCTTAGTCAGTACGAGTGTTTATATTTATAAACTTCAAGATTATCCTATAGGGTGTCTGCTAGATATCCCACCCTACATTGCATCAAATCATGGTATTAATATCCTTCAAACCGATTCCCATTCTAAAGTTTACAATGATAATCTCTGCTTCTTCCGTTGTCTAGCTGTCCATCGAGGCGCTTCAAATACTGATGTTAGGAAGGCTTCAAGACTACTTTTCAAACAGTTTAACCCCTCTCTAAAGTTAGGTAACTTTCTGGGTGTAACTCTTGCCGAAATGCCTCTCTTAGAAAATTGTTTTTCAATAAACATAGATATTTTTGAATTTGATACTGAGCAAGCCTTGCGTATTGTCCTGAGAAGTGGTAGTAGTTATAGTGAAACTCTCCGTCTTTTACTTTACAAAAATCACTTCTTTTATAAACGATCTTTCCAGGGCTAGTAAAAGCTTTTCTTGTGGAAAATGTGGGAAATTGTGGAAAGAGTTTTGGCGTATGGATAAGCACGAAAAAACGTGTAATGGGGATATGGCTGTAGAGACATATAAAGGTGGTGTTTATTCTTCACCTGAAAGTGTATGGGACGCAATCAGCGCTGAAGGAATAAGTACTCCAGCGTGTTTTATTTACCCATTCAGGGCGACATTCGATTATGAATGTTATTTTGATAATGGGAATGTTCCCAAAGAGACGCACTCGACTACCTTTGTAGCCAAACACGTCCCTCTCTCCTGCTCTATAGCGTCAAATGTCCCCGGGTGGGAGGGCCCAATATGCTTCATAACGAAGGGTGACCCACAGGTTTAGTTAGTCAGATGGTTGATTATCTCACTGGTATAGCTGCTAAGGCATACTCGTTGTTGCGAGCTCGGTTTGAAAGTATTTTTAATCAACTCCATGCTCTGAATAAAGACAAGATAGTAGTTAGGTTTGATGAGTATTTAAAAGAGCTTCCAGTAATAGGGTTTAACTCGGGGAAATATGACGTCAACGTCATTAAACCTTATTTAATAAAGCACTTCATGGATGCCACTGCCCAAGTGGGTGAAGAAGAAGAAGAAGAAGAAGAAGAAGAAGAGGATAAAATGGACGTAGACTACAAAGTACCAAAACCGTTCAAGTTTATAGTTAAAAGAAACAATAACTTTATGTGTATTGCAACGCCGAATCTAAAATTCTTAGATATAGTAAACTATCTAGCCCCGGGTTTAGCTATAGTAAATATCTGGCCGCTTATAAGATTAGTGAGACAAAGGGTTACTTTTGTTATGAATATATAGACGACCCCCAAAAGTTGGAGGAGACAGAACTACCCCACACGAAGCGTTTTATTCGTCGTTAAAAATTCCAATATTTCCAAGGAGGAGTACGCTCTGTGCAAAAAGGTATGGCAGGACAATAACATGACCACACTTAGGGACTTTTTGGTGTGGTATAACAACAAAGATGTAGTCCCCTTTTAGAAGCCTTGGCGCAGCAGGTTCGCTTTTATGGGGAGCGGGGTGTAGACTGTTTTAAAGACGCCATTTCGGTTCCGGGTGTTTGTTTAAAGTATCTTTTCAAGACCGTTGATAGGGGTGTAATGTTTAGTTTATGTTCGAGCAAACAGGCGAGTCTACACAAAATGATTAGAGATAATATCGTTGGGGGTCCCTCTATAATTTTCCATAGGTATCACGAGGTAGACAAAACGCTTATTAGGGGCGGAAAGGTAGTCAAATCCATCCAAGGTTACGATGCCAACGCGTTGTATCTTTGGGCTCTGATGAACCCAATGCCAACAGATTACCCAATTATTAGAAGAATGGAGACCGGGTTTAGGGTCGAAAAAGATAACTATTATGTCCAACAAAGTAGAGAGTGGTTAACGTGGGTCGCCCACCAAAAAGGGGTGGAGTTGAAAACTCAGTTTAACGGGAGGGAGTTTCGCTTAGGTGCTAGAAATATCCCCGTGGATGGGTGGGATAAATCCAATAGAAGAGGCTACAATTTTCATGGTTGTCTGTACCATGGTCACAAAGACTGTCCCCTCACCAAAGATAAAGATAGAAACCCTGTTAATAATAAGCCCTTGTTCGAGCTGTTTGAAAAAACATGTGAGATACACACCTACCTAACCGAGGAGGTAAAAGTTCCAGTAGAAGTTATGTGGGAATGTGAGTGGCAGGCTCTGAAAAAGGCTGACCCAACCATTAGGGCTTTCCTTTCTAAAGCCATCCCTAGAGCTAGACCCTCTTACTCTAAAGAAGGGCTCCCTCTCAGTGATAAACAGATTCTGGCTTCTGTTTCAGATGGGACATGTTTTGGTTTAGTGGAATGTGATCTACACGTCCCCGACCGTCTGAAGGAACATTTCAGTGAGATGACTCCAATTTTCAAAAATATTGACGTCACGCGTGCTGATATTGGCCCGTTTATGGGTGAATATGCCCTCAAACATAACTTGTTGTCAACCCCTCGTCGCACCCTAATAGGTAGTTATGTCGGGGAAAAATTTTGTTGGCAACGCCACTGTTAAAATGGTATTTAGACCATGGATTGGTGGTAACAAAAATTTATCAAGTGATAGAATATCAACCGTCTAGTTGTTTTAGAAAGTTTGGCGAAATGGTTTCTGACGCTAGGAGGGCTGGTGATCTAGATGAAAGTCAATCTATAGTAAGCGATACGATGAAGCTCTTAGGAAACTCAGCCTACGGGAAGACTCTAACCAATAAGGCCAATCATAGCGCTGTCTCGTACGTTCAGGGGGATGAGATATTGAAAATGGTTAATAGTTCCCGGTTTAAAAAGATGACTGAAATAGGGGAGGATCTTTTTGAAATTGAGATGGAGAAAAAGAAAACTGTTTGGGACTTACCCCTACAAATCGGTTTCTTCGTCTATCAATATGCAAAACTTCGTATGTTGGAATTTTATTATGACTTCCTCGATAAGTTTGTAGATAGGTCCAACTTTCAGTTATGTGAAACAGATACTGATAGTTTATACTTGGCTTTAAGCGCACCTAAGCTAGAGGACATAGTTAAGTCAGGTCTGTGGGATGAGTTTAATAGTGTATATAAAGACTGGTTTCCTGCCGAGTTTTGCGATGAGCATATTAGCAAAACAGACTGTATAAACTGTAAGGGTGTTAAAGCATACACCAAACGAACGCCCGGTCTTTTTAAACTAGAGTACGAAGGGACAGCTCTTGTTAGCTTATGTAGTAAGACGTACCATTGTAGTGGGGATTACGATAAAATCAGTTGTAAAGGGCTAAGCAAGCAACACAACAAATTAGATAAAGATATGTTTTTAGAGGTTCTCGCCACGCAAAAGGCCAAGGAAAAAAAAATGTAGGTTTCAAAGTCTTAAATAATTCTATATTTTCCTACAGTCAAACAAGAAATGCTCTTTCCTATTTCTATATAAAAAGAAAGGTAGCTGATGATAACGTCTCGACTACGCCTCTAGATATTTAACTCTTTACACTACCAGCTTAGCCTAACCAGGAATCTCTAACAGTTTCACCCCTTATGATTCATTTATGACACAACGCTAAGCAGACATCCAACTACCTATCTATAAATAAATGTTATCCATGTACTATATATTGACTCAATGTACTGAATATTTTTGTAATGTTATATAATATCAATGTATGTTATACACCTATTGAGATAATAAAAGAATAAAATATATCTTTGTCTTCTGTTTTATATTGATTGTTTTTCATTGATGTTGTATAATCTACTAACCTATCACTAACGATCAAGTACATAAAGAACTCCAAAGTCAGCAAAAACCAGACATAAACAGGTCACTTCCGGGGTCACTGGGACCAGCGGTCACGGTTAACTCCCCTGCGCCTACAGTACATTAGGCGCGCCGCGCGCCTACTATATATCTTTGTTAATTTACGGGCCAAATGCTAATCAAATCCTTCCTGATATACTACTTACAATACTACATTTAGTGACAGCAAATATGCTTTACATGAGACATCCCAGTGGTGAGTGGAATCTCTAAAATTTCAACTCAGGCCAGGCTTCTTTCCTTGTCCACAAACATAATAGCGAAGACTACGCTTCCTGAAGTTAATTCTAGTGGGTAGACCATCAAACAGTGCATCAAGTAAAGTACTTTGAACTACCTTTGACCGTAGCCTACCTTTACTGCTGACTAGCTCGTATTGCGGACAAGCAAATTCTAGCAGAAACAAATGTGCTAACAGTCGAGCTGTGGCAGTCAGGACAACAGTAATCAGCTACAAGGAAGCACAAGAACCAGAGTTCACGGTATGAGCTCGTGTTGATAGCGACACCAGGCCAGAGGTTCTGGCTAACTACGTAATGATATTGCTGAACACAAATAATAATAATAAATGAATATTGATACGAATGGAAAATTCCGAGATGATTAATCAAGACATAAGTTTGGGAGACAGGAATATTTACTTTAGGAAAAAAATCACAAATAAGCAACAAAAGAAAACATAGATTACAATTTACAGTCCGAAGGGGAACCATCCCCACACTCCTTGGCACAACACCTTTCTGCGAGAGACCTGCATTTCAGCTCACAGCCGTTACTGCGAATGATGTTTTTCTAATCTCCCGCCTTTTACATTTTTTTAACACATGGGCAGGGCTGCCTATTGTTTTCTTTTGATGTTCATTGATTTTTCAGAGCGCAGTTTCAATATTGATGTTTCAGTAAAATTTACTATAAATCTGAGACATCACTGGTTGTTCTAGTCTCTGACGAACTCATTGTACATCTTGACGCCATTGAATACACCATGTGAACGTTTACGACATAGCCATTGTTTGAAAATCTACCTATTGTATTGGTAAGTCAATATATGCTTGCACGATATGTCATTGTCTGGTGACTATTGAATGAGTTATTGTTATTGGTTATGGAAGGCCTCGGTTTCACAGCAAACGAATTAAAATCCATAATTGCTCAACCGCCCGTGCCAGTGGAATCATCCGAATTACTAATTCATCTCCCAAACAAAGAAAGGTAACTGTAGTCCCCATCGTAGCAGTCTCAGCACACGCCAAAAGACATAAGGCGAAACCGCGCAGAAAGTGAACACAGCCAACTGTTCCCCGTCATACGATATCATCATTCATCGTAAACAAGCGGGATATCGAAGAAGGATCAAAACGGATGAGACACACAGCTCACGGTGTGCACAGAGCACTTAACTCAGTAGCTCCTGCAACAAGCCGGACTTGGAATATGAGGAAACTGCAAGAAGGAAAACTTTTCTGACATAGCCTTCAATGGTTCCTGCCATTTTGAATGAGTGTATGATCCAAATGTCAACATAGAAGAGCAGCTACGCGATCGAGATGAAGACGATCTAATGCCCTAGGGCTTGCACAAGCCGTTAACTCTTAGAGCACGGAAGGTGATAGTGAAGGTTTGTGTTATTCTTTGTTATTTCCCACTTTCTGTTGGAGAACTCAATCACCAAATGGACGGCAAAACTAACGTCTCTGTATCGACGGATTCCATAATTGTAGGGACACTTCGTTATTCAGTCTGTGTTAATGCAGACTGTTACCACAGAACCGAATTGAAACGGGGGTGAAAAGTGAGGTCTTATCTGTGGATCGCTGCCCCTGATCGTGGTAACTGAAGGTCGCTAGCGCGTGTTTTCAACGCAATTACACTAGAATGCCAACGTATAAGAAAGTCATCATGACCCTTATAAAAACACGCAGAAAATGTACTAGGATAGAAGTGATCTTCAGATCGGCCAAGTAATTAGTGTCTGTGCTAGTGATGTTGATACATGCGTGTACATTGATTGGTCTGTGACAATAAGGCTAAATGTAGGACCTGGCGTTTTCTGCTAGCACAAGAGTTAAATTCATCGCTGAACTTTATTTCCTTTCTTGAGTATTGCTAGTACAAGAGTTAAATTCATTGCTGAACTTTATTTCCTTTCTTGAGTATTGCTAGTACAAGAGTTAAATTCATTGCTGAACTTTATTTCCTTTCTTGAGTATTGCTAGTACAAGAGTTAAATTCATTGCTGAACTTTATTTCCTTTCTTGAGTATTGCTAGTACAAGAGTTAAATTTATTGCTGAATTGTATTTCCTTTCTTGAGTATTGCTAGTACAAGAGTTAAATTCATTGCTGAACATTATTTCCTTTCTTGAGTATTGCTAGTAAAAGAGTTAAATTCATTGCTGAACTTTATTTCCTTTCTTGAGTATTGCTAGTACAAGAGTTAAATTCATTGCTGAACGTTAATTCCTTTCTTGAGTACTGCTAGTACAAGAGTTAAATTCATTGCTGAATTTTATTTCCTTTCTTGAGTATTGCTAGTACAAGAGTTAAATTCATTGCTGAACATTTTTTTCTTTTTTTGAATATTGCTAGTACAAGAGTTAAATTCATTGCTGTTCTTTATTTCCTTTCTTGAGTATTGCTAGTACAAGAGTTAAATTCATTGCTGAACTTTATTTCCTTTCTGGAGTATTGCTAGTACAAGAGTTAAATTCATTGCTGAACTTTATTTCCTTTCTGGAGTATTGCTAGTACAAGAGTTAAATTCATTGCTGAACTTTATTTCCTTTCTTGAGTATTGCTAGTACAAGAGTTAAATTCATTGCTGAACTTTATTTCCTTTCTTGAGTATTGCTAGTACAAGAGTTAAATTTATTGCTGAATTGTATTTCCTTTCTTGAGTATTGCTAGTACAAGAGTTAAATTCATTGCTGAACATTATTTCCTTTCTTGAGTATTGCTAGTAAAAGAGTTAAATTCATTGCTGAACTTTATTTCCTTTCTTGAGTATTGCTAGTACAAGAGTTAAATTCATTGCTGAACGTTAATTCCTTTCTTGAGTACTGCTAGTACAAGAGTTAAATTCATTGCTGAATTTTATTTCCTTTCTTGAGTATTGCTAGTAAGTAAAAAAAAGTAAAGTACCCCCCGTCACGCCAAGTGGCGTATAGGGAAATATGGTGTTAGTGACCCTATATTTTACAGACCTTCAGCACATGATTTTTTGGGGTAATGTGGGAGTATTGCTAGTACAAGAGTTAAATTCATTGCTGAACATTTTTTTCTTTTTTTGAATATTGCTAGTACAAGAGTTAAATTCATTGCTGTTCTTTATTTCCTTTCTTGAGTATTGCTAGTACAAGAGTTAAATTCATTGCTGAACTTTATTTCCTTTCTGGAGTATTGCTAGTACAAGAGTTAAATTCAACGCTGAACTTTATTTCCTTTCTGGAGTATCTAGCATATTATCGCCATGCAGTTAGATTTGTTTACATATCCTTATATATTTTTTGTGTTGTTGTTTGTTGTTCCAGCTGAAGGCTGCTTGGTCGAAATGTCGACTTTTGTTTTGTCCATTACCAGGTAAAGCTGTCACCATACCACTTTTTTTCTTCTTTTTTTTTAGTATTGCTATTATCATCAGCTTTACAGCAGCTTCGCATCTCTACGCATCTTGGTTCATCTTGATGCCTTTACTACTTCATCGCTGAACTAAACAGTTTTCCTTATTAAATACCTTCATTAAGATGAATGCGCTAGCGTCCATTCTGGTCTGTAACTTAAATAGTTTCTTTCAAGAGAGCATTATAGTTAGCATTATTCAAGTCCATGATCCGTATCATTAAGAGTTTGGTCAGTACATGAAAAGAAAATTATTCAGACCCACACCTGAATTACAAAAGATAGAATCAGTGCAGATAAGTTATCAAACATTATCTCGACGGTTGATCTAACTAATCTGATTAAACTAAAAGGGATCGAAGTCAAACCTAGTTTGATTTATTGATAGAAAGACGCAGATGTTGCAGTTTGCTGTAAATAACGACACAACACTACTTACATCAATTTCTTCTTCCGACATTTTTAGATTATTACTTACCTTTCCTGTTTGTTTTTGTATAAAAGTATTTCCTGCTTTCTACCTGTTGAAGGATTTTGCAGAAAAGTCGTAGTATGCCTTGTCTCTCTATATGTGTAGTTGTTTAATATCGTCTTGTGTTTATTTTACATCGACTTATTGCTTTAACGTTGGCGACAAAAAGGAGATATGGTCTGATAATGATAGAAGAAGAAACATAATGTACAAATAGTATCTACATTTATTTCCATTGTATTATGATAATTTTGAAACTGACATTTTAAAACTTATATTTATATTATCTTATAGCATGTACCCTGAAGCGTTTATACAATTTGTATTTGCTGGTTGAGCGTGTATATCTGACTCCTGTTAGCCTCTTCCACTAAAAAGATAAAGTAGTCTCACCTAATTATTTTGTTTTATTTGTTATAGCTTTCACTGTTACATTTTTTCTTACTCGAAATCTTGCTTATTTGTATATTAAGTTTATCTTGCAATATTAATCGTCTATTAAAGTTTTTACAGTTAATTATTGAGCACTCTGCTGTTCTAGGGAATGCATTCAACTAATTATTTTTTTTACTTTAGCAGGGTTATATGATGTTTAGGCTTCATTTTCTCGGAAATTGGCTCGTCTATTTTGTATTAAAAAAACGGGACCTATAAGAAATGAAAATTGTGTCAAAGGAGTCAAAAAGGATTTTTTTTCTGAATATGTAACTTGATCATTATAAGTTTAATTCCGTGAATCATTTTTAGCTCACTGATTCGAAGTAGGGTAAGTTAGAAGGACAGAAGTGAAGGACAGGTTGAATTTTTTTTATTATTATTGAAATACTCATAAAATACATATTATTCTGGAAGGATCGACATGCAAATTTTATTGACCCATTATTTCTTTTTCTCTTTTTTCAGATAATAAAGTGTTTCAATCAATTCCTATGAATGTTTCCCTGTCGGCTACCATATTACGCCTAAAACAGAGAACGACAAGGCTCGAGGAAGACCAAAAGACAGATAACATCGGAGAAATCTTGCAGCTGCGGCAAGTAACAAGTTACAATGCGTCACACAAAGCCAAGAATAAAAGATAGCATCTCCTCATAACGCTTCATGACACATATTGGTAGTACAAGCAAGAAAGAAATCTTCTAGCCTATCATTTTCCACTAAATACTCAATGGTATAGGGTTGAGAGGTCTAGAGGTATGACATCGACTTCTCAATAGGAAGGGCCCGAATTCAAAGCTCACCACTAGCGATTGTAATTTTTCAAATGTCAAGAAAAACTCATCCGTGGTTTCTTTGTGCTGTTACCCTCCTCTGACTTCTTTGATAGTGAGATTAGTTGACTAGCCATCTCGGATCATCATCATGTGCCATGCCGGTCGGCGTAGGCAATCATGTCCTTCCACAATCTTCTATCTACAGTGCATTGTATCAGTTCTGTTGTTGACTGCTTTCCATGCCATGACACCTAGCCATCTAGTATTTTCTCTTTTTGTCGTCCGCGATCTCTCTTTCCTTTAATTGTTGCCAGTTGTAACCAAGTATTCCAACTTTCCTCTTCTCATGATGTGCCCTAAAAATGTTGATTGTTTCTTTCTGATGTTTTTTAGGAGCTCCCTTTTTGTGTCGGCCTCTTTGAGAACTTCCTCATTGGTCTTTTTAACTGTCCAGAGAACTTTCAACATTCTTCTGAGAAATCCCATCTCTGTGGCCTCTAATCGTCTTTTTATTTCCCAATTTTATATATACAATATCCCTCTCGAATAACGGCAATAAACAGGATGACCCATGTACACTTGCGCACGTTAAATAACCCTTGGCAATGAAAATGGAAAAGAGTAGGCTTTAAATTTCGCCACTGCTTGGGCAAAATGTTCAGATAAAAAAAAATTACACCATGTACCCAAGACCATGCTACGGAGTTCGTGCACGGGGTAAGGGTTCTCCTAGGATCTTCTCGGGGATATCGTAGCACCTATGGATTAATTTGGTGCAATGATGCTAATGAAAACAGCTCAAATGTTTCTCCAATTCAGTTGAACCATAGATTCACAACAATAATAACAAAAATACTCACTTAAAGCAGGTTCTCTTTCATTTGTGGCTTTTAAATCAGTTCTGTGTTTAACAGAATAAGCTTTCCTATATCACGCAAAAAATGCATAAGTCGTTTAGCTTTAGTGATTGGAAGTGAAAAATATTAAAACGGAACTATATTTTCTTTTCACTTTAGCTTGCGCGTGTCCTGATAATGTCGTTTGCATTTACCGACAAGATATGTGGCTGTTGCTGTAGTCAGTGCGTGTCCAGCCATCACAATAAAATCACACAAGTAAACCGTAGCAGATGAGTCATAAAAGAGAAATTCACAGCGGGATTAATGCGAGGAAACTATAAATGAGAACTCATAAAGTAAAGCTGTCACAGAGAATTAACATAAGGAAACTGTCACAAACAATTCATGCAAAGATATCATTAACTATGATTAATGCAAGAACGACGTAAAAAATAAACAAAAATAAATTTTAAAAAAATTAACCAGCTCAGAGAGTGGCTTCAAAATAGAAAGACCATTAAATTGTTCTCCATAATTTATGCGAGTAGTAAAAGTTAGCTGGCATTAAGAGTGGCTTAGAAAAAAGTACTGATGATTCACGCAAGAGTTGGCTGGTGTTACCGTGACCAGTAGTTCTCAGCGGATAGTGTCAGCTTACTGTTGATGAGTCAAGAACGAAAGATGAAGGTTGCCGCGCGTGAGAGATGGAGAATTAGATGTTACCGTGACCAGTAGTTCTCAGCGGATAGTGTCAGCTTACTGTTGATGAGTCAAGAACGAAAGATGAAGGTTGCCGCGCGTGAGAGATGGAGAATTAGGTGTTATCATTGACGACTAGGAAAATGGTTATAGTATGGGGGAGTTACTAGTGACGGATGGGTAAATTGTAGTCGCCAGATAAAGATATGACAATTATTTGAGGGATTACCACTAAAGGCTATGAAATTGGTGGGAATGTGGGGGTTAAAGTAAAAGATTGGAAAATTTAGACTTTTTAATGAAAGATGGAAAACTGCGTTTGCCAGTGAAAGATAAGAAAATTAAGGGGTTATTAGTGAAAGATAGGGAAATTAGATGCTACTAATGAAAAATGAAAAACTGGGGTTATCAGTGTAAAATGAAAATATTGACGATGGCTAGTGATAAGGGGAAGATTTTGGTTTATCGACGAAAGATTTCCAACTTATGGAGAAAATGAATGGGCTATATTGACAATTGCAACATTGGATTGGCAAAATGTTTAGGAAAGGAGGGAACATATCATTTATATATGAATTATTGAACAAACTGGTATGTTCATAAACTCATCAAGCACGACATAAGGTATCTATCATGGTGTTTCACCGCCTACGTTTTCAACCTACACCAAACAATTGATACTTTTTTGATAATCTCAATTTCTGAGAGACAAGATGACCTCGACCTCTACTTGATACTGCTGACCCAAGTTTTTCTTGTAAATAATTATTGAGGTCAGACAAGAAATGCACCAGTCAAATGTTGAAAGCACAAAGACGTAGATTTAAACATTGGGATTATATCAACAAGAATCATGCTGTATTAGATAAATCATCATCAAGTACCACACCTGCTGGCTCATGTGATTGTCTCTACAACTTTCTTTCCATGCCATTGTTTGTGAATTATGTTGTTCACTTCCAACCAAATACAACATGAAAATCAATATCAACAAAACAGAAGTCATGAATGTCACCAAAAATAAACAGAACATAAACATAACTATAGAAGGCAGGCGACTAAAACAAGTAGAGGAATTCAAATACCTATGAAGTTTAATTACAAACGATAATTCTCAAACAGCAGAGATAGAATCAAGATGCAACAAAGCTTGTCAAATCATCAGACAGTTATCACCACTATTGTCCAACAAGGAAATAACTCTGGATGCAAAACGAGCACTACACAATAAATTCTTCATCTCAACGTTGCACTACCAATGTCAGACCTGGGCCCTAGATGCAAGAACAATAAGAAAAAATAACCTCTACAGAGATGAAATGTGTTAGACGAATGACAGGAAAGAGTCTGAGAGATAATATCAGAAATAAAGAACTGAGAAAAAAGGTAGGAAAAGCCCCGCCATAGAATATATAAGGAAACAACATATAAAATGGTTTGGCCATGTGACAAGGCAGAAAGATTAAAACACAACGAGCCTTCAGCAAACGTTGTGAGAACACCAGACCCAAGGGTCAACCACGAAAACGATGGATCGATGGAATATTAGAAGCACTAGGAAACATAATAGCAGCAGAGGCGAACAGAAGAGCAAAAGACCGCAAATTATATCTCCACTCGACGCTGAAAGGCAGATGAGGAAGGAAAGAAGAAGAAGAAGACTTCCAACCAAACCATTCTGTCAAATTGTCTGATATGGTTTCTTTGTTTGCAACTGTCTCTTTTATCTTATTTTGTTTGATTGTCACATTATATATTCAAGCCGTTCTCTTCCAATTGCATGACCAAAAGATGAAGATAATGATGATGAATGTATCCATCTCATACTGACAACAATCTTGCCTTTTTAATTTTGGCTTCATTTAGTGCACCCTCATTGACATTTAGCCCTCCATGGTATTCACAGCATCATTATGTAAAACAACATTTGTCTATCCTTCAACGATTTCCTTACATGTTTTCTTATTGTCAAATATTTGCTCCTTACACCAAACTGGCTCTACACAAAAAAAACTAAACTCTTTTTATCTCCATTGTCAAATCTAGGTTGCGTATTATCTTTTTCTTTCTCGGAAATGTAGTCTTCTCTTGGACTATTCTGCACCTCATCTCTATTCTTTTCTTATTACAGGGTGCAACGAATCATTATATTTTTTATATGCGAAATACGTTTCTCTTTGACATAACTATTTTATAGCATCTTCGTAAGTTCTTGAACTATCTACGGTGTTCTAAAAATGTGTATGCAACAACACAATTCTTTAACTCCCAATAATTTCTTGTCTGTTGTCCAAGATTCACGCTACAAAACGTGGCATGAAGAAACACGCGAGATAGGAATGTTTTAAAGACAGACCTAGGCAAGAATTGATCGTCATGGAGGTTAAGCATGACACATGACGATGTGTTAAAAGCCGTGATTATACACGATGACTAATTTGATGATAATGATGGAAAGGCAACGTAGAGATCGATCAGCAAGAATTCTAACCGGAAATTACGGAATGTAAATACAGGAAGGAAAGGAATCAGGGGTTACATTTATTGCAC
Organism: Megaustenia siamemsis; assembly: GCA_032433765.1. Lineage (NCBI taxonomy): Eukaryota > Metazoa > Mollusca > Gastropoda > Stylommatophora > Ariophantidae > Megaustenia > Megaustenia siamemsis. The sequence continues at coordinate 65,343,904 of JAVIAB010000092.1, read as the reverse complement.
AGATTTTAACGCACTGACTGGGTTAGGACAAATTGTGTTATAGATTGCAAACTCTGAGAACCCTTCTTATCGTTAATGTGTATCTGTGAAAAAAATATAGTAAAAAACATACATTAAATCAAACGATTAAATATTGCAAGAAGAGATAACAAAAAAGCGATAAAATAATACAAGAACAGGTGTTAAATCAAACGAAGACATTTTGCAAGAACAAATAATGAATCAAGTGAGGAAATATTGCAAAAATAGAATATTAACTAAATTTCTGAAAAAGAAAAAAATAGTCAGACGATTTTCAATAAAAGCTTTTTCTCAATGTTCGGGAGCGTTTAAAAAAAAAACAGTCTCATAGCAACAAGAAAATGTTTTAGACAAACGTCTCCTAGAAGGACCATCTTCTTCATTGTGTACAGTGCCTGCTGGCGTAGATGATCATGTCTCTCCGACCGTTTTATCTATCATTACAGTCGTTTATAACTGTCAATGTTGCCTTCTTACCAAACTCCTGTTATTACAATTATTTCAAATGTTTCCTTACATACATGACATGTACAAAAAATGGCGATCATTTCCTTCTGATGTTAAAATGAATTACTCCTTTTAAAATGACCTCATTTAGAAAATTACATTCATTACTCTCATAAAATATCAATGATATTCTCAAATTTCCTCGGTAAAATCATATTTCTATAGTCACTAACATCAGTGATCTCTGCAATAGGTGCCATTTTGGCACGCAAGGTTTCTGTTTTTGAGATTGTGGTTCTGCCCTATGTGCCGTCTTCGGCTCCAAAGGACAATAGATAGATAGATAGATAGTCACTAACGATTTTCTTGTTTACTAATCTGCTGTCCAGGATTCGCATCCATACGTCGAATCTGGTCCCACATAACACTAAAGAACTTCATTTTCTTATCTATGTTGACATATTTTGACTGCATATAAATTTGCTCATTCTCTCAGCATTTGCCTGAACTGTTCTGCACCTCACCTCTGTTTTAAATCTACCATCTAAAGTCATAATCGTTCCTAGATGTTTGATTTCTTTGGCCTATTTTAATACTTCTCAATTTATGTGTACCTTAAATGTGCATTTAGGAAGTCTCTTTGCTTAGCGACGACCCAACACTATATAAAGAATTTACGAGAAAGACATAGAAAGAAACATGTTAAAAGTAATAAATTATGACAACTAAACACCGTTGATACATTTCATTTTCTTCCAGTTTTGTATGACTATGTATATAAGAGCTTCAATACAAACATAAACATAGCTCTGCTTCCTAATATTTAAACCATATTCTTCTAAATGGATTCCACTACTTGGTAAACAAATTATAAAAGTTCTTCTGCTGAATATACCACGAAATATAGATTTCTTCTCCTACTGGATTCAGGGTAATATAAAACTGTATTCGTTTACTGCATTTCATTTCATAATAAATATTTTTCCCACCTGATACACAATGAAATACTTATTTTTAGCCCTCTTCACTATGAAACAAATACTTTTTGTACATGATTCACAATGAAATAAATTATTTTGTCAACACAATTCACAGTGATGAGTAAATACTTCATCTACTGCTGAAATCATCATGAGATATAGATACTGTTTACAACTAGACCACAATAACAAATTCAATTGTTATATTAGTCAAGTCACAATACCACCCTTTTCCAACTAGCTTCACAGTAACAACGGATTATCTTCTTGAAAACAAAATGACATCTAGATTAAGTTTTCGCAACCGGAGCAATAGTGGTTCAACTCATTGGAAAACTGCAGCCACAGTGACATACGTCATCATCATGTGCCATACCGGTTGGCATAGGCGATGATGTCCTTCCACAATATTCTATCTACAGTGCATCATATCAGTTCTGTTACTGACTGTTTTCCATGCCATGACACCAAGCAATCGAGTATTTTCTCTCTTTGTCGTCTGCGATCTCTCTTTCCTTTGTTTTGCCAGTTGTGGCATACATACTCATTTCATTTTATGAGTGGAGCCATAGTAACATACAGGCCTATTTTATAAGTGGAACCACAATAACATACAGGACTAATTTATAAGTGGAGCCATAGTAACATACAGGCCTATTTATAAGTGGAGCCACAGTAACATACAGGCCTATTTTATAAGTGGAGCCATAGTAACATACAGGCCTATTTTATAAGTGGACCCATATTAACATACATATATATTTTATAAGTGGAGCCATAGTAACATACAGGCCAATTTATAAGTGGAGCCATAGTAACATACAGGCCTATTTTAAAAGTGGGCCATAGTAACATACATGCCAATTTATAAGTGGAGCCATAGTAACATACAGGCCAATTTATAAGTGGAGCGATAGTAACATACAGGCCAATTTATGAGTGGAACCATAGTAACATACAGTCCTATTTTATAAGTGGAGCCATAGTAACATACAAGCCTATTTTATACGTGGAGCCATAGTAACATACAGGCCTATTTTATAAGTGGAGCCATAGTAACATACACGCCTATTTTATAAGTGGAGCCATAGTAACATACAGGCCAATTTATAAGTGGAGCCATAGTAACATACAGGCAAATTTTATAAGCAGAACCATAATGATTTACATATCTTTTTTGCAACTAGAGCCATACTGATATATAGACCTAATATTTAACTGCTGCTATAGTTATAGAGACCACTTTTTTTTATAAGTGAGCCCTAGTGGGATACATATTCCTTTTATTACTGAAGCCATAATGCCATATTAATCCTTTTTATCAGTTGAGCTATTGTGACATAAACACTTTTTCATAAGTGGAGCATTAGTAACGTACGTAGCCATTTCCTTACTAGAGTCACGGGAATATGTAGATCATTAACACGCCTAGGATAACATTGGAAATTATATATCCCTATTTAAGCTTGATAAATGGTAAGATATGTTGTAGAACATATTTTTTTCTTCTGTTTTTGCATACATGAGTTTTTAAAATATAACATATAAGGCATCGATAGAACAACACATTAATGACATCACTATATCATTCACAATATTTTAATTATATCACAACTTTATATGCTACATATTAATATCAATTCAAATGCCTCATATTTACAAAATCATGCTTTCAAACGCTTCAAAATTATGGTATTATACCTTCAAACGCTTCATAATTCTGGTATTATACCTTCAAACGCTTCATAATTATAGTATTATACCTTCAAACGCTTCATAAATGTGGTATATATACCTTCAAACGCTTCATAATTGTTGTATTATACCTTCAAACGCTTCATAGTTGTAGTATCACACCTTCAAACTCTTTATAATTGTGGTATAATAGTTTTAAACGTTTCATAATTGCGATATTATACCTTCAAACGCTTCATAATTATGACATCATACTGCATATACCACATTTTATTGTGTTACTGCTTCAAGTAGCATATGTTTCTGATATGGTATTCTTAAAGATCATATATTGACAATTCCTGACATACTGCATAACGTGATTTACTTAACGGCTAACTGATAATCTAACACATTTACAAAAAAATTTATAAGTATTTTTATTTCTTTAATATTTTTTAATGAACATTATATTTTCACACAAGGTCAAAGGATAACCATGAAGATGAAAGTGTTGGAAATAGCGTTGTCTAATCCATTTTATGGAGCCTGACATAAAATCAATTCAACAGATGGTTATAATAAGGTATGTGAGTGAACGACAAAGGTCATGCTTGACTTAAACTTTTAATCACCAAATCGGTGCATTATAATTGAGAGGCAAATACGAATAGCTGACGACACAATTACAATAGGTGGATTTTCCATGTTAAAAATCTTACAGAAATATTTGTAAACAGCATGGAGGTCATGACTTATTTTTTTGAAGTTTATGAAGCAAATTGTAGGGGAAGGGGAAAGGTCTTACAGAAAAGGGGTCTTATAATTCGTAGATTGACCGGATTACTCATTAACAGAAGTCTGCAAGAAATAGCTGACTGTTGGCAACATGGTTAGTGAACAAGGGATAATGAAGACCTATCTTATTACGGAAATGTCAGAAATAGTCTGATCAGTTAGGTCAGGTGATTAGGGATCAATGCAGTATTAGAAAAATGGTAACAGTGCATAGGGATTAGAAGAGATGTTGGTGTCTGTTTAAATCGCAGTGAAAAGCTAAACCTCTATGTAAATATGTATCCATTCTTATTATTATATCTTGTCAACTTCTCTTCAGCATCAGGTCGCATGACCATTGCAGTAAGTTGCATTCACCTTAGCCCGTCTGAAAGAATGTGTCTCTAACTAGATCTCCCACTTCTGTTGTCATGTTCAATGTCTCTTTGATGTCTTTAAACCACCTTCTTGGTCTCGGCTAGGAACCATGTCTAACATTATTGTTTTTTCCAGCCCGCTGTGTTTTTTGACATGTCTATAGTATTGTAATTTCCTCTGCTTAGTGATATTTATAAACCAGTTGTTTTTAATGTTTTAATCTTCAGGTATCTGCATGATTTTTCTGTAGCATTTTGTTTTGAAAGAAACATTTTCTTCCTTGCTGCTTGAGAGATTGTCCAAGATTCACAACCATATGTTGCTATCGGGAAAATGCATGCACTCATTAATTTTAGTTTACAGCCTTGAAGGTGTTGTGCCACATAATGTTCATGGTGTTTACTTATTGTGTTGCTAATGCTAGTCTTCTTTTGATCTCTTTCTCGCCTTTGTTAAATACTACAGATCCCAGATATTCATAGTTTGTTACAATTTCAAGTTCTTCACTGTTATGATAATTTCGGGTTGGCATTTTGCTTTGTCAGTGGATATTATCTTTGTTTTCTATTTGTTTAGATAGGTTTTGCTCTTCATTACGCTTTTCAACACACTCAAGTATCTCTCTTAATAATTTGTACTGAAGTCCGTGTCATCAGTGTAACTGAGTTATCAAAATATGTTGTCATTTATAATTGAAGGGTCGAACTTAACCAATTTTTCATCGTATATGACATTTACCATGATGTTCTCAGCACAGATATTAAAAAGTAGAGGCCAGAGTTCTTAAGAGTTTTCATGACTTCTCCATATATTAGTGACCCTTATCGATTGTTTTCTTTCAGTGTGAATTCAATGACATTCTTCTTCTACCTTTTTAGCTCCCAGTGGAGCATAGGTCTTCAACAAACACTTTCCAAGTCATTCTGTCTTCTGCCATTCTTTTAAGATCATTCCATGTCTTCCCCATCACCTTCATCTCTGCTTCTATCTGTCCTCTCCAAGAATTCCTTGGTCTTCCTCTTTGTCTTTTCCCCTGGGGATTCCAAAAAAGGGCCTGCTGTGTAATACTCGAGTTCAATGACATTGCTTAATTGTTATTCCAACATCAGGTTTTTTTAGTATGTTTTCAAAGTCCAATCCATTTAAATTATTTTGACATAGTTACAGATAATACATTCTCATGAAAGCCATCCTCGAAGCTTAACGAGGCCCTTCTTTTCTTTTCAATCTTTCTCTCTGCTATTATGTGTGCAAGTGTGTGTATGTTCAGTTTGCTATATCAATAAGTCTGACTCAGGTACATACTGTGACATACAGACCTTTTTTCATAAATGGAGCCTTAGTAACGTACATAGCCATTTTCTTACTAGAGTCACGGGAATATGTAGATCATTTACACGAAAAGGATAACATTGAAAATTATATATTCCTATTTATGCTCGATAAATGGTAAGATATATTGCAGAACATATTTTTTTCTTCTGTTTTTGCATACACGAGTTTTAAAATATAACATCGATAGAACAATACATTAATGACATCACTATATCATTCACAATATTTTAATTGTATCACAACTTTATATGCTACATATTAATATCAATTCAAATGCCTCATATTTACAGCATCATGCTTTCAAAGGCTTCACAATTATGGTATTATACCTTCAAACGCTTCATAATTATGATAATAAAGTTTCAAACACTTCATAATTGTAGTATCACACCTTCAAACACTTCATAATTGTGGTATCACACATTTAAACACTTTATAATTGTAGTATCACACCTTCAAACACTTCATAATTGTGGTATCACACATTTAAACACATTATAATTGTAGTATCCCACCTTCAAACACTTCATAATTGTGGTATCACACATTTAAACACTTTATAATTGTAGTATCACACCTTCAAACACTTCATAATTGTGGTATCACACATTTAAACACTTTATAATTGTAGTATCACACCTTCAAACACTTCATAATTGTGGTATCACACATTTAAACACTTTATAATTGTAGTATCACACCTTCAAACACTTCATAATTGTGGTATCACACATTTAAACACTTTATAATTGTAGTATCACACCTTCAAACACTTCATAATTGTGGTATCACACATTTAAACACTTTATAATTGTAGTATCACACCTTCAAACACTTCATAATTGTGGTATCACACATTTAAACACTTTATAATTGTAGTATCCCACCTTCAAACACTTCATAATTGTGGTATCACACATTTAAACACTTTATAATTGTAGTATCACACCTTCAAACACTTCATAATTGTGGTATCACACATTTAAACACTTCATAATTGTAGTATCACACCTTCAAACACTTCATAATTGTGGTATCACACATTTAAACACTTCATAATTGTAGTATCACACCTTCAAACACTTCATAATTGTGGTATCACACATTTAAACACTTCATAATTGTAGTATCACACCTTCAAACACTTCATAATTGTGGTATCACACATTTAAACACTTCATAATTGTAGTATCACACCTTCAAACACTTCATAATTGTGGTATCACACATTTAAACACTTTATAATTGTAGTATCACACCTTCAAACACTTCATAATTGTGGTATCACACATTTAAACACTTTATAATTGTAGTATCACACCTTCAAACGTTTCAAACTGTTATGCGGACGAATTTGTGGTCCGAACGGAATATTTCATAGCAACATGTAGAAGTAACAAGTGATGATTCGACCGATATCACGAAGAAACCACCTATAGGTTTCGTATGGGGTAGGTCTGTGATACTTATTTCCTACTGGTTATTGACATGAGATTCTATCAGAAGTTTCCAGACCAAAGTCTCATATCTTATATGCTGAATGGGTACTGCATGGTTCAGAGGCATGGCACAGACTTCTGGATAATAAGGTCCAGCGTTTTATCCTCGACATAATTTGGTGGAAATTTGCTCTACTGTGTCTCTTTGTGACTTCACCACATTTTCCTTTGTCTCTGGGATGTGAAATCCCATGTCTAGCCTTCTCAAATAACAGCGAAAAACACGAAATCACGTGTACACTCTGAGCACGTTCAGCGGTTGAAAATCAACAAGAATATCCGAAAAATGTTCACTGTCCGCGATAAAATTATATGAACAATTTGTCCAGCATTTTAAAATAATCGTCGATAAAAAACGTTAACATCTCATGTCGGAAAATATGAGCCTGCATTGTGAGAGTCATCTGAACCCGCGGCTGCCATGTGCGGGGAAAGAAGTAGGAAAACAGTTAATTCACACAAAATTTCAATGTCCTGTGACTTCTCTAGCGAATAAGGCTGGTGTTCGCAAACATTAATATATGATGGACATTATGAAATCTATCAGACTCAAACAAAGGAGGCCGACGTTTGGTAGCCTTGAGCCAGGCGAGTGTTCAAACACACGCCGACGTTTGGGAGCCTTGAGCCAGGCGAGTGTTCAAACACACCCGACGTTTGGGAGCCTTGAGCCAGACGAGTGTCCAAACACATCCGACGCGTGGGAGCCTTGAACCAGACGAGTAACCAAACACACCCGACGTTTGTTTGCCTTGAGCCAGACGAGTGTTCAAACACACCCGACGTTTGGGAGCCTTGAGCCAGGCGAGTGTTCAAACACACGCCGACGTTTGGTAGCCTTGAGCCAGGCGAGTGTTCAAACACACCCGACGTTTGGGAGCCTTGAGCCAGACGAGTGTCCAAACACATCCGACGCGTGGGAGCCTTGAACCAGACGAGTAACCAAACACACCCTGACGTTTGGAGCCCTGAGCCAGACGAGTGTCCAAACACACCCCGACGTTTCAGAGCCTCGAGCCAGACGAGTGTCCAAACACACCCCAACGTTTGGGAGCCTTAAGCCCGACGTGTGTCCAAGCACACTTCGATGTTTGGGAACCTTGAGCCATACGAGTGCCCAAACATATCCCGACTTTTCGGAGCCTTGAGTCAGACGAGTGTCCAAAAACACCCCGCCGCTTGGGAGCCTTGAGCGAGACGAGTGTCCAAACGCACCCCGCCGCTTGGGAGCCTTGAGCCAGACGAGTGTCCAAACACACCCCGACGTTTGGGAGCCTTGAGGCAGACGAGTAACGAAACACACCCTGACGTTTGGGAGCCCTGAGCCAGACGAGTGTCCATACACACCGACGTTTGAGAGCCTCTAGCCAGACGAGTGTCCAAACACACCCCGACGTTTGGGTGCCTTGAGCCAGATAAGTGTCAAAACACACCCCGACGTTTAGGAGCCTTGAGGGAGACGAGTATCCAAACGCACCCCGACGTTTGGGAGCTTTGAGCCAGACGAGTGTCCAAACACACCCCGACACTTCTCACGAGTGTCAAGAAGTTAAATGACATAAATATATGTGCGCATATACATATGCATATTTTTTATATGACATCATATATTTATTAACCTTTGACATTACCAGCAGTTTTAGCAGAAACATTGTGTACGCTTTTTTTTACATGTTGCAATTAATTGTTTGTTTTTTTCTGTATCACAATGGTGTTAATTATGAATTTGTGTTACAACAAAACAAAGATAATTTATATTACTCAAGTCAGGTTTACCCCAGGCATCGCAAAAGGTAACGTAAATCCTGCAGTATATCAGGATGAAAGATATGTTCATTAACACCATATTGCTGACACAGTTATCAAGGAGGGGAGGGAACTTTTAATTTATTTACATAAAAGTGAATTGCTCAAAATGACTATCGATTGTTGGGGGAAATGATAAGTAAAGCTAGGCACTATACAGGATGATGATGAAGCAAAAATGCTTTGCAGTCAAGCGGTTACATTAGTCTTTCCTCGTGTTTGTTCTTCAACATTATGCTAATGCTGTGCGACATGTGCAATTAATTCTAACGAATCATAAATCCTATGTTGTACACAACAATATGTGGACACGGATTTAACGTATTGTAACGAGAGAATGCGTGAGTGGTTGATTGTTACAGTTGTCAAATAACGGAGTGCGAGAGATAAACATTGCCATTGTTTTTCTAAATACAATGAGCATTAACAGCAGCACTTTGGAAGGAATTTTCTTGACAGGAGCTCGTTTCCCATGATATGTTGAGCTGTGCCCAATCCTATTAGACTTGATAATCTGTGTGATAAGAAAACACAAACGAATTGCAAATGTATTTATGATTAACGATCCATTGTGGTCGCTAAGAGCTCTTGGGAAAACTTAGGAAATGGAGAATTAAAATAAATATTTATAAATGGGTTAGGGTGAGCGTGGAAATGCTAGTAGTGGTTGCGATCGGGAATCTAAAAGACAAGATTGTTCTCGTGACCAATGTTTTGCAGTCGATCCAGCTGTAAAAATGTGTACCATATTTTCAGAATGATCAAAAGTTCAATCACAACTAATAGTAACATAAATATAGTATTAAATCTTAATATTTTGTAATGACTTTCAGCAAATTTACAATTGATCTTTCAATATTGCGCCAGGCTGCCCTATTCCGCAGAGAACATTTGACTAAAACTCGTTCCCGAATGTCTGAATGAATCTAAAGTCGGATGAAAGATGTTCGCCACTCTTGGGAGAATAAACCCAAGCCACCTGGCCAGCAGAATAGTGTACTAATTATTTAAGCTACAACGATTTCTGTATAAAAGACTATAAGAGACAATAGCCACTGTCTCTCGCATGTTTGATTATTGCTTTACTATATGCTACAATGCGACACATTTTCTTGGACCCGCCTTTAACTATTTGCACAAAATGACAACATCCTTAAGGCCCCTACACCTTAAACAAAAAGCAGATTAAGTGGACTAACCAGATATCCAACTCTTCAGGGATGACAAAAACAAATGTGCATGAAACGGTGAATTGGCAAAGATAATATCGGTGATAGAGGAGAAGTTGGACGGAAAGATAACCTGACGGAAGGAGCAAGGTTTGATTTCGTCAAATCACAACGAGTAAAGGTTTGTAGAAATGGAAGACGCTGCATCTAGTCATTAATATGGATTGAAGTTGAAGACTAAGAGTAGTACGCGACAGGTAGGAATGAAGGTGGAAATCAATATATTCAAACGAATAATATAAAATATAGAAGCAAAATATGTTTATTTTTATTTTTGATGTAACCAAACACATATTTTAAAACTGTACAAACGTAAAGGAAACATCGAAAGCACAGTGAACACAAATAATAAAGTATCAGCTGTAAATAGACAACTTACATATTTACAATCCTCAACAATTGAACACGCGTGCCGCTTTCAGATTTCTGACTATTAGACTCACAACCAGTTCAAACGTGTATCTATTTGGTACTATAAAAATGCGTGCTTCAGTTTCTGTAAATAAATGATAATAACGGCATTCCACTAAATAAGCAATGGGAACATATCCCTGTGTAAACATCACATTAACAAGCGAGTCTTCTATTTATTTATTGGTTAAAGGAGATTAGAGAACTTAGGGCTAAATCGCCCTTTATATTAGGGAAAAGGCAAATAATTGCAGTGTTGTGGTAAAGTTGATAGTAGGAGCAAGTAGTGGGGTGTAACGTACACTCCTACAAGGTATGGTGACAGCTTTACAAAATAGGAACACAATAAAGTACTGACGTTTCAGTCAACTTGCGACCTTCCTCAGAAAAAAAGAGCAGCACAAACAAACAACGAAATAAAGATAAAATCTATTACATCTAGGACGAGCCCGATTAGTAAATCAAGAAGTAAAAAAAATGGATAAGAGATGGAATAAAGAAACTAAAGAGAGATGTGTTACATATTGAAGGATAAAAATAGATAATATGTGAAAATTAGTAAGCTAAAATATATACATAAAATAGCTAAAGCTTGTGGATGCTACCTAGTTTTAAAAAAATAAGTAAAGAACCCCAGTCACGCCAAGTGGCGTATAGGGAATAAGGTGTTAGTGGACCATAAATTTTACAGACCTTAGGCACATGATTTTGGGGTAACGTGGTCGGTATCACGCCCGTGCCGCTTTACTTTCCCAGAAAAAAAATCTGGTACCCATTAAAGGCTGGGTGAACCGGCAGCCGTCGGTTGGGATCGAACCCTATCTCTTGACCTTTGTAGTCCAGTTCACCAACCACTGAACTATCGTGGTTCCCTTTACCTCAGTTAAGTCTCGATTTAATTATATATATTTTATATATATATTAGCTTACTAATTTTCATGTATTATCTATTTTCATCCTCCGATATGTAGCACATCTCTCTTTCATTTCATCATTTCATCTCTTATCCCTCATTTTTGTATCTCCTTGATTCACCCACCTATCATGCCCAACCTAGATATAGCAGAGTTGATCTGTATTTCGTTGTTCCTTTGTGTTTTGCCCGTCTTCGAGGACGTCCGCATGTAGGACACAACGTCAGTTTTTGCTGTGTTCCTTTTTTGTAAAGCTGTCACCATACCCTGTAGGAGTGGACGTTACACCCCACTACTTGCTTCTGTTTTATATTAACTGTATCAACTTATGCAACTGCTACACAAAGTTGATAGTAAAAGTAAACTACCCCCGTCACGCCAAGTGGCGTATAGGGAAATATGGTGTTAGTGACCCTATATTTTACAGACCTTCAGCTCATGATTTTTGGGGTAATGTGGTCGGTATTATGCCCGTGCCGCTTTACTTTCCCAGGAAAAAGTCCGGTACCCATTTAAGGCTGGGTGAACCCGAAAGCCGTCGGTTGGGATCGAACCCTACCCCTTGTCCTTTGTAGTCCAGTTCACTAACCACAGACGCAAAGCTGATATTTACCATAAAATAGTACTTTGTTTGCGTTTCTGCGTTATCCCTTGAAGCATGATATTCTATATTTTGGGGGCGATGGTTATGTAGAGTGTGCGATTTTAGTATTTAACATTATAATGTATATCATTTTCTTAGTTATGTAACTAAAATGTAGTTTTTAT